>MIEF01006267.1:0-311155 GCA_001870725.1 Taenia solium
ATACATACATACATACATACATACATACATACATACATACATACATACATACATACCCGTAACGCAACGCAAGCACGTGGCTGAAGCGCTTCCACCCCATGCACCATTGTAAGTTTTGAAATTGTGGTGCATGTGAATAACTCACTGACCCACCCCTTCCACTCTCCTTGTGGATAAGAAGAAGACGACGACGACGATGTCTGCTTTGTGTATATCTGTGCGTGTATGCGTGTTTTGAACTACAAGCCAAATTGTTCACTTGGTAAGGGTCAAATAATGAAGATCGAGGTCTTGATAGAGATCGATATAATACAACTGAAAGGTGGGCAAATCATCACTACATTTTGAAAAACAACCGGAATTATGGGATACGTAGGGAGGAAGTTCTCTTCCTACAAGATGGAGCCAACTCCCACATTTCACCCCACAAGACTTACATGCGACGTGATAGGATTTGTACTTTAGATTGGGGTAAAATGGGAAGGAAAGAAGACATTGCCTTAAACACTTCCCTATCCACGTCCTCCGTACCCCTACCCCTCCCTAATCCATTCCCATCCTTTTCTTGGCATTCGATTGTTACATGCAGGATAGAGTGAAAAATTCAAGAAAAAATTCGGAAAAAACCAAATTCCTTTGACTTCTAGGGCCAAGAAAGCGTAAAAAATAGAAATAACCGATAGCCTGCGTTTCTTTAGGATAGGAATACAAGTAATAGAATGCAAAAGTGATCAGTTCATCGAGTAAAATACCTAAAGAATATGTGAATAAACCGTGAACTATTTGATACCTAGTTTATACAAGATGATGGTACATCAACTTTTTCAGTGCTGGCGCCATCGCTGGGAGGATAATATGGCATATCAACGTGATAGCATAGTAATTACCGACTATAACACCCTGAGGTTTCTGTGACCACGTGAAAAGACGTAATACTTAGCTAGAATATGTATTACTGACAGAGGAAAGGGCTGAGGTGTTACTGGCATGGCTGGATTGCCAAGCTGCCTAAAGGAAATACAATAGTGGAGACTTCATTGCTAGCGAAAATAAAACGTATGGCTAAACAGGCCACTAGAGTGTTACATAGCCCCTCTCATTTGAGTTTTGTCTCTTATGCTCCCTTTGGTCAACTTCCAGTGTCAACCATGACAACTCAGTCGATGCTATATGAAAACATTGACAAGCCAATCGCGTTACAAATCGAATTTGCACCAAAAAGAGAAAAAATCTAGCTGACACCTCACAAATTCCTCTCGGCAATTCCATTGGATCTGGACCTTTAGCCTGTTTGGGTACTGTATTGGAAGAAAAGGAGAAATTATGAAATCAACGGCTTAATCCCATTGAGGCCTGATGTCCTTTCATTTGTTAATCGCCTTGTTGTAGAACAAGATTGAAGTGATTACCAAATGCGAAATTCGCTTTGATAACAGTTCTGTAAGCACCCATAGCACATGCCCTTCCCCAGAACATTTGGATTCTGTCTATTCTCTCTTCAGGAACTTTCTTTCCCTTATATTAAATTTGCTTGTTGCTAACGCCAACTTTGCTCTGGAGGTAAGCCAGATGACGCATTGGCACATGCAAGCATGGGAGAGGATCTATTGCTACGGTTCAATGTTCATCTCCTCTACTTCTGGTCTCGTTTTCCTGGTATGAGAAGATTTTATGGGGGATGACATTTCCTTTTGATCAGTAATGCATAGTTTTACAGATTATTAAGGCTTAAAGGGAATCGAAGTTTGTTTCATCTTCTGGATCGTAGCTATCCGCTCCGTCACGTAACTGACGTAATATGACTGCTTATTGCTTAAAGAGTTGCATTGAAGTAAGCGCTACCACATTTTTACTAACTTATATGAAGGACATTGGGTTCGAACAGAATGTTATGCAATGTATGTTCGTTTGAATACACATTTTAGGCGGGAAGAATTAGGAGAACGTGAGCCTCGTGAAGGAATGGACGTCATCCTCCGCTCTGAACAAGCGCAACCCTGATCACTGTGCCTCAGTTATAGCATCACCATTAAAGAATGTCCCACTCTAATCAGTCCACTCATTCCAAGGAAATAAAGATAGAGGTTGAGGACATAGACACCAACCCTATTACGCCGGTAGCAGAGTTGGCGGACCTAAACCCTTTTAAAAATGACATAGATTTTAAATCATGGTTTAAAATGGCCAGATTTAACCTCCGGTTCAGCTTCCAATGTCAGAGAAAAGCGCAGATTTAACGCGCCTTCTCCCAAGACCTATTTTTGGCAGCCGTAGAGGCCGGAAGAGTCCTAAACACCGAGTCGGATGAATACTATACTACCCCAGTCCAATTCGTTATCGATCAGGATGTGCAGAAACTCGGCAGGGAGCTCTTTTATTGTAACGAAAAAGTGGACGAAGGTGACGAGGAGTACATAAAGAACACCCAATTTCTAGAGGAATGTGCCTTCCGCAGCCCAGCTCCAAATCAGGATTACTGGATGAAAGGTATGGGATTCACCCATTTATTATGTTGGAGAAGCTCCATGGCACAGATTTTATTTTCCAACGACTTATGTGAATTATTATTTGAATTATTCCCAAAACATAGCATAATATACCTAGTAGACATTCTTATCTTCGAAGGAGATATTTGGGAGCATAACTTTAATGCAAGACTAGGGCTGTACCGCTTGCGAGACGCAGGTTTCACTCTGAACACAAAGAAGCGCCGATTCCTCTAATGTTCGATTAGCTGCTTGAGACACTGTCTTGTTAGAAGGGATGGCAACTGAGGACCGGGATAGCGTGAACTAATCAGATGGGGCCCCATAATTCCCTAGGCTTGACAGATTACTACAGGCATTTTATCGGCAGTTTTACTAAAATGGCAAGCCAGCTGCGTAAAATGACGGAGAATTTCAAATGGGAGAAAGGGGGTAATAAAACTTTCTAGTATTTTTTGCGACTGCTCTGCTCCGCGTCACTTCCAAAATTCCCAAGTTATCAATGCCAGCGATTCAGAAGTGGGCGGTATGTTCTTACAAGTGGACGAAGAAGAAGAAAAACATTTCGTGACTAATGCGACCACCAGTCCAAACAAACGGGACAGGAAAATGCAACAGAATGTGAAATGTTTGCTAAGCAGTGGCTAGACACTTCAGATGCCACCTGATAGTGAGGAAGTCCATCGTGGGAACGAATCAACCATTCGGTTGCACGTTAGTAGGAAGAGCTACAGGTGCACGATTTTACCCTGCACTGCAGTACAGGAAGGGAAATGTACATGGTGTAATATGGACGCCCTGTCTCTCAGACCAGTTTTGGTAGAAATTGGTGTTGTAGAGAGCACCATATTTTTGAGTCAGCCCACTAAGTACATTAAAGTAACACGCAGAATACCGATTCCAACACGAAACTAGTATACGAGAAGCTCTCTCACATCATCTTACAAATCCACAGCGAAGGAAATTGTCGTGTTGAGCAAGAAGGTCAGGCGTAAATGGCAGAAATTGACGAAATTAACCTTAAAAGATGAGATTTTATTGTACTGGTTCATTGGTACAAACAGTTCTCCAAGAGTTACACAACAAATCAAATGAAAGGTACTGAGACGCAACCACTTCCAGGATGCTTGATTTTCTCAAGCCTTTCTTCCTTTTAACAGCTTCAAAAGCCCCCACCTCGAAGCGATCAGATCCCTCCAGCTTATGGCAATAATGTTGGCAGGGGAAAGGGTAGGAATAGACACCATAGCCCCTCTACCATTTACCACGAGAGGTGACCAATGTGTTCCAGTTATAGCAGACTACTTCTCAAAAGTAGCTAAAGCAGAACCTACGAAAACACAAGACAAATAAACCGTCACACCAGTTTTATCCATTAGCTAAAGTTGCCGTTATAGTGTGGACATAAATGTGAATAGGAATGAGGGCGCTAAGTTTGAGAGCCGACTCCATACCTCAATAAGCAAATTTCAGGAATCCCAAGACTACACGATACTCAGACATCCCCAAGGTAATGGACGGGTGAAACTCACAAATTGCACTCTGATTAAGAAGCTTTCGTTGGGGATGCTTAACCGGAAGAAAGGCCTAGGTCGCGCACGGTACCCAATTGCGTACAGGGCTTGAGTGGGCAATTAAAAATTCATGATGTTCACAGGTCGTAAAATGAGAGCATCAACTGATATTTTTGACCAAAACGGAAGTAACAAACCACAATGTCCACGAGTACGTACTGCGACTGAAGGAATGGGTAAGGCAAATTTTCAACACTGTAAGAGAACACTCGCGACTGTCCTTATATGCTTATATTGGCAGGGGAAACATTATGATAAACTCATTGAGACTAACGCCTCTAGTGTCCTAGTAATTCCACCAATCTTGAACAAAAAAGCATTCCAATTGACAAAAGTTACCTTACAAACAAGCTACCTCGTCTGTGGCACTCAAATCCGTACTCGGGCAATTACGTTCGCCACAACTGGGTGTGCCTGTGCGAGAATACACCTCCAGTGGGATATGAAGATGATTGTAGCGTTCGCAGACTTCCTTACAGACAAGAGAAGGCATAGCAATAGGGCAGAATATATACATATATTTCCAGTCGAAGGAACGACCAGGGATACTGGCGTGATCTAAAGACCAACCCACTCGGTTAGGGCAATATGGCCACCCAAAGTGACGGCAACCAAAACCGGGAGTCAAACAATGTATTTCAATGACGTCTGCATCCTAACAGACGAAAGACTATCACCGCCGATAGTATATGCAGAGACTGCCCAAAAGGGGAGTATCAAGGTTGATGCTTAAAAAGAGGAGTGGTTATGCAAAAGAGGCTTTTTCGAACGCATTTTTTAGACAATGAGCGTTCAGCAGAGACGAATCTCGTGATAGAACGGCCTCAATCTACTGCGGGGGAAGAAGTTTACTCTGAACGTGCGTAACCCTGACTACTGGACCCCGGTCATGCCATTACCAATAAAGGAGGCCCCTACCTCGTCATTTTACTCGTTCTAAGGGAATCAAGCCGGGGGAAGAAGAAGAAGACTACGCCAACAGATAAGCGATTGGAATTAAGTGGTTAAGTTGGAAAATGAAGTAAATATTCTCCTGCGCTCGTTCACCCTTTCTATCGAAATTGTTAAAAGTTTTCCAAAATCAACTTCGAAACAAGGTGGCGAATTCTATTTAACTAATAAAATAATGAATTTAAACGTAAGCTGAATGCTTATAAACTGCTTTCCATTTGTTCATTTAATGGGGTATATGACAGTCGTACAAATATTGTCTAGTTTGTTTCTTTCGAATTTAGGATTGTGGCAGGGTTAAAATACTTCAAGTCGTTACCAGCTTTTGTTTTACGCTGTAAAAACTGTTTGGACTATTTAAACATCCTTGCTATTTACACACGCGATATCGCATTATAAATTAAAATATGAGTAATGGCCATGGTTGTCAACCTTCAATAAACGAAAAAATACTTACCATAGCCAGCATTAATCAAGACGGCCAAAAAGCAAACCTTCTCGGGATTGTACTTCATAAGTCCAGTGTAAGACGTGTTGAAAGCAAGGATGGCCAGCAGTCCTCTCGAGGAGTTTTTTCATTCGTTTTACGGGACAATGTGGCATCGTGGATAATTATAAGCTACTGGGGTGCATTTAAATCTTCAGGTGAACTGTCAGCCAGTTTTTCAATTGGTAAGTGATACATCACCAAATATGCATTTCATTAGGCGATGTGGTCCTAGTGCTGCAAGGGAAAGCAAAAATTATAATTGAAGGATCATATGAGGATAGTTGTATAATTCGAACACCATCAAAGTTTTCCGTTTTACTCAATGAAGGTCGTTCACGAGTTTTGCCTTACAGTTGCAATAATGAAGTACAAATTAACAAACTTCGGGTAAGCAACTTGGTCGCATCCATCTTGCATCTCGCATTTATGCACTCAAAATTACAAGCATTGTGTAAGGGTGAGTGGCAATTACCAGTTCCCTTTAGTAATTACGCAGGATAAGTTGGACTTAAGGTTACTATTTAAAGAGTTTCTTTGATGAATCGGGATTTGCGTTTGGACATCACCATAAACTATTTGAAGCTGGAACTACAGATGCAGTTATAGGTTATTCGACCAACGCTCTTGAGAGGACGACTTTAGTGGTTACATAATTTGGATTTAAGTCCATGCCTGAAGTGTTTCCATCCTTCTATTAAGTTAAACTAAACGTTTACATACGAAAGATTGCATAACTCAAGTAGTAAGTGAAAATGTAATGATTCTCCATTCAGTCATCTTTGAGGACATAATTTTTTTATAGTTTGCTAGTTATTTTAAGTATGTACACTTTAGAAGTCAGGTGTAAAGTTCGTTTTAAATTATATGTACACTGTAATGGATCAAGTAGGGAGTTTATTTAACCACGATTTAGACTGAATTACTCTGCCCTGCGGAGTATCATCTGACCTTGAAACAAGTGATCCAGTACACCTTTGCTGATAACGCTCAAGTTGGAAACGCGCAACCACAACCGCAACCGCAACAGCTGGACGGTTTCGTTTCTCCTACTCGACCGGCTAAGCAACCCGTACAGCTATTTACATTTTTTGCAGCGGTCATGGATGTGGGCGAAGTAAAATCGGTGGTGCTAAACAGATCACCCCAAAAGTTTATACTCTCTGAACCCACAAGCACATCTCAGACCTTCAGCACTGACAAGCGAGGGAGCTACCAGCGGGTGCTGCGCAAATGCGAAGTCACACTCATTGATGAGTCCTGTGAGCACTTCCCCATGATTTTGTGGAACGAGGACCTTATAATATTTGCCTTAAGGCTCTGGAAGCCAAGAGTAAGTAACAGATAAGTTATATAAAAACGAGTTTTATTTTCTGTTGCGTCGTAGAGAAACAAGGTACCAAAATAGAAGTGCTTCTGCAGGTTTTTTAGAACCTAGCTCTATAGAACATGCATATCTCTATGTTATTGTTTTCTCCTGTTGAGGAATTCATCCCTTACTCTGTAGCTCCATTTAGATCCTTAGAATAAGAGCAAGATGCAATAATGGAAGCATGAGACATTTAAGCGCATTTCCGGTGGCTGATCCAAAGTGTCACACATCGTGCTCCACCTACAACCTCTTTTCAATTGTAAAATAAGTATGACCGAGGCTAGAAATGAACTTATGAGGTTAGGCAGCAAGTGAGGCATTGAACTATCCAACTGAATGGATATGATGATCCATCAATGACATATATTTTCATTGAGTGCAATCATAGAGACAAACTTTGATTTTGCACCATTTCAAGATTACCACAGTCAGTTTGTGTGAGATTTGTCATGATCAGCAATATTTCTCCCATTAAGCTAGAAGAAATTTATTGAACTCTTGGCAAGTTGGTAGAAGAGCCGCTGTTATGAGCGTGACTTCACTTGAGATAAGCTTAAGGCGATCTTCTTTACTTAAGTGATGATATCCATGCGACGCGGACTACTTAGGGCAGATTAATGCATTCACTAGGATGAAAAGCCAATTGGAAGCACGAGGAGATTAATTATGGAATTCTTCATTCTTCTGGCGAAATTTTATGCGGTGATGATTTTCCATCATGCTACTCTAGCATAAATCCTGTTTCTGACATGTGCATCCGTATGCCATATCCTTTCTGCATAAGGGCTTTTATATCCTAGAAAGTGTTTAATACTAGCCAAATCTGCCCACGGAAAACTGTCAGCAGCCTCCAAGCCAAAGAAGTGATGGTATAGTGAGTAGGCTGTTTGGAGTGCCGTACCTGCTCATCTCCCCCTCGATCTACCCATGGTATTCTTATCGAATAAGGCTGTTACTTTTAGCAATAAATTAAAATAGCGACCACATGTCTTAATTTTCTGCTCAGGCAATAGAACCGAAGTAACTTTTGTGTTAAGGTTAAGATACTGCGATAAACTTGCGCGTTTTGGAAATGATCATGGAAAAATTGGTTTATGTAAGGTAAAAGCAGCTTGTAATAGCTCATAGTGGATCATTTTCCTCAACAAATCACTAAAATTTCGTCTGCAAAATATCAGTTTTTCAGCTAATTTTATCACAAGACACATTAAATCTACTTGCAAATCAGGAAGTCCTCTTTGAGGAGTTCGGTGCTGTATTTAAATGAGTTTGGACATTCGTTACTCCACCCCAACTTAAAATTTTTATGCTTAAAATAAAATGTGATTAGTTTCTTTGGGTTTGAGGTGGTATTAAAACATTACGGAGGGATTAATTAAGTAAATTTGCTGCATTGGAGGGGTAAACTAGCCTTTGAGTGCGCATGCATACAGGTTTTTTTTCACCACATTAAGGTTACCAATCAACGGACCTAAGCGGGTAGACTGATCGTTAAATTTGGGATTTTTGCCATTATGTCTTTCAGTATTTGGCCTTTTCAAAGCTTTGGAGATACAGTAAGTGGGGATTTGAGCCACACAAGCAATGCAAGCAATATAGACACGTAAGAAATATTGTTTTGCAACGACTTCGACTATGAACTTGACCGATTTTTCGTCTAAATGATTCCAGATGCGGCGTTGAATACGACCGTGCCGGTGGCGGAAGTCGTCTAGTGCAGACCTCTTTCACAAAATGCAATTTTTGTGGGTATGACAAATTATGGCAATCATTGGTTCGTATCTATGTAGTTACCGCACTTGCGGCTCAAGTTCTGAAAAATAACGTTCATTGCAGATGGTAAGAATGGCTAACTTCTTAAATTCTCACTTTCCACTCTGAATGTTAACCATAACGCTTTAACGCGGATTTAACAGTCGTTATCCATGTGTTCGTTGCCAGCTCTTATCTGTCCACTAAAAAGCGATTAGGCGATTAACCCATTTGATTCAACGAGAAATTTATGTACCAGCTTCTTTATTCTTCTCCTTTTATATCTTAAAAAGAACTTAACAAATGGAATGCAGATAAGGGCACCAGATTTTTTAATAAGAGAGCGGTTGACAGTCTCAATTCAGAAGACAGAAAAAAGTAACCACCTGGATATTTCAATTGAAAGTGTTGAAAATTCACAAAATTTTTATTGATCAGCGTTGTCGGTTTGGCAGATTGTAATATCCAAGTGGTAGCCGCTTTAGCTCAAGACAGGCTCGGCTTAAACTGTTATTACTAATGATCGTGTATTTTTATGAAGTCATTTAGCAGATTTTTTAAGCCGAGGAAGTAAAATTGCCGCAATTTTCATAATATCAGTCGAATAACAGGCTTTTACCCCTTTTCAATGAATGAAGGTGCAGTTAATGAGAATTGTCTACAAAATACTAAATAAAGATGCAAATATACATGCCATCCTTACAGAATCTACCCAAATTCAGTAATTTTATTTACACATACATCTATTATGGTTCTTACTATCTCGCTAAAACAATGTCGTGGCAATTCATAATCTTATCGTTAGTAATTATGCCGCCTCCGAGCTACTTGCGATGTTATGAGATAAACAAGTCCAAACAAAGGTATAACTAATGTTTGTAAGGAGGCCGCACAGGTGGGGATCGAATTGCAGAACTAAGAAATCCGTTTAACTGTGCGCATAATTGTGCTAACTATAATTTCACCAACTAGGCATCGTCCTGCTTTTTAATTGCTTTACTAATTTTCTGTCCTAATAGAACTGCAGCAAACTGAAACAAACTAGCAGACAGGAACGAGTGATTATGCCACTGTTTTTCTAATCCACTCAGATTGGGCTTGTATTTGTCACTTCTGTCTTCCACAAACGAACTGATTTGAAAGGAGTTATTTGAGGAATATTTAAGGGTGGACGAAATTCGACAGTGATTGCATTATTTGTCCCTATTCGCTTTCATAGAAACGTTTACCTAAAGGCGAAACTCTTAAATGAGACACTAAAGGTTAAGCAGGTCCATGATCAGATTCATAACTTTCAAATGTTACTTAGCCATTTGTTCAAAATATTGTATCTTTAAGCATGAAAGGACATCAGATCTTCAGATTTTTGGTCAGATCGCACAGTCTTATAGCAATAATAAAACAATTTCATTGGTAGTCTTCTTCCCCTGTTCAATTTTGTCCCACTTTATTATTGGCCATGGCGCAGAATCTGTAGTAATAAGATTCACCAAAAGTGACGTGTTTATAAAACTAATATGCTAGATCATTGGTGGATTTAGTCATTCACAGTGGACATCCTTTTATGTAAGCCGTTTTTAAAGCACGCTAGAAAAGGTTAAATAAGTCGTGCATATTTCATCGTGGCGTCGACAATGAAATTCTCCGGTTATTTCTGAAGAAGGGTTGGGGCTATTACTCTAAGCGTTATGCGAAGAATCAGGGGGGTTAAAAAGATTCCCCATCTATAAAAACCTTAATAACATACACGTCTCTTTGGGATTGTAGGTGACGGTGCTCTCCATAGTCGACTGTCCGGTACGATATGACGCCTTTCGCCGTGGAGTAGTGGCGGTACCCAATGACCGGACGGGTATCATCACGATGCCCTCGTGCGAGGAAGCCATCCGGCTGGCGCAGTACGCCAAGTACTCTGGCTGGTCCCCCATCACTGACACCCTCGGCAAGCGCTTCGCCCAGCCCCTGCCCCTCAATTTCAGTCGCGTTCCTCCTGAGGTGTCAATTACTGAAAGTATCAGTTTTCCGATTCAGTAACCCAGACCGTCGCGATTTTTTCGCATGAATTGTTCCTATAGCTAGCTGGTTGGAGGGGTGGCTGGTATAGTACCCAAACTTCCGGTTGAGCACCAGGCAAATTTATCGTTTACCACGCAAGATGCAATACCATTTATCTTTTTCCACGCACTGAACTTAATAATTTCAAATAAACGGGTTTCTAAAAACCATTATGCCTATATAAAACACATCACTAAGATCATTTACTTCATACATTTCTGGAAAATGGCAATATATTTGTAAATTATGAAGTGCGTATCGAAGTTAGTAAAATTGGCCTTACAACAAATAGTCGGTATCAACACCAACTAACTTTGACTTCAACAAAATGCATTTCCTTTTCAAATTTATGGTGGGACTTTTTATGTTATGCGAAAAGTGCTCGAGAGGCTATAAGTGGAATAAATGTGCTTTGGACACTTTAAACTGCATCCTAGCCTTTAGTCCGTGAATAATTAACCGTAAAATTTAGTTTAACTACTTAACAGTTTAGGTTTAAAGGCAAGCCACGATAAATTTGCGTATGCTCGGGTGAAGTAATCCTACTCAGCCGGAAGTTAAATATACCACTCTTGTAAAACCCAGGCTCAATTGCTTTGCATCCACAGTCCCTGATAGCTCTTTATGTCTTGTAATCCTTCCTCCACCTTTAACTTTTACCATGTGGCAGTCAAGCGGCACTTTCATTTTTGGCGGACGATAATGCACTGAGCCCTAATGTGTATCCTTTTATGGCAGGGACTAGTAACTTAATAAGATCCTCTTTGCAGAAGACATATGGGTTAAAGGGCTGTCATAATGCATATAAAAGGCAAGTTCTGCCCTTTCTACGGAATACGAGGAGTTGAGCAACCAAACAAGCAGAGGAGCTCTTGTATACTTGCCTTGCATTTTTTGGAAAGTTATGCGATTTATTACAAAGTAGTACGGAAAAATAATCAACGAAAACGTGTAGAGATTGGAATTATTCAAATGGACTGAATAGTCGGTTTTAGCTTTTAAAGGTGGTAAAACTGCGCCTTTTATTGGAGTATGTATATGCAGAATACTAGAGCCGAGCCGCCGGCAATCTCATGAAAATATGATTTAATTTTCGTAACATTGAGTTAGCAAAATGATGCATAAATTGTTGAATGCATAAACACTAGCAGTCAATAAATTGCTTTTGCTGAAATGAGTGTAAAATCGTTGATGTAATGCGAGTACTTAATTCCTTCAAATTATACCATAAAAGTGGAAGAAACAGATGCAACCCAATAAGAGGTTGACTAGGTAAAGATCAAACTAAAGTGCTATGAGAAAGTTACTTGGCTAAACAAGGGAATTGCATTTTAGATAGAACACGTTTCACTTGCCGGGATACACACGGTTAGAACGATTGAGGATATTATAAATGGCAAAGGTAAGTGAGAATTACTTTTAATTAGCTTAAGTTACATTGTACACCTATACATTTGAGACAGATGTCGCTGATCTGTATGATATTGATACATGTTCGATCCCCTATCCAAATATTGCCATTCAACGTAATCTATTAATCGTCGAACATCTCGTGACTCCATTTTGGTAGCTACCGCCAAATTGCCTACAGTACACTCATTGACTGGATATTAAAGTGCAAGATAGTAAAGAAACAATTCAAAAAGCAATGGCTAGGGGAGATGGTCTCTGTTGTATGCCTAGCTTCATTTTTTTCCTAACATCTTTTATTGGTTCCGGGAGGTGCATACTTGATGCCATATAATATTCACTCATTCACAGCATTACTTTGCAATTGTGGAACAAGCACCATTTGCATATAGGTCCAATTTTTTCATTTCTTGATACATTTACCTTCTAGTCCATTCATACAAAAAAATACAAGTGTACACTTTTTCAAAAGCAAGTGAGCAACTATGCACCAATTTGTATAGCTTGACTTGATTTTTAAGTCATTTAAATGGGGTAAAATAACACATAGATGCCACCAGGTGCCTATTCAGCTTGGTTCTCATTATTTGTATACAGCGGCGTCTCATGAGGAAGGTTCGATTTAAAAGGTACCCCTTCAGCAAGCCAATCTAGGCGAAAGAACTTCCTACCTAATTCTGTAAGAGAGATGGGACAATAGACAATTTCCGTCTATTGATGAACTGGGATCATCATCTGCTAAACATAGGAAACTAATTTGCCGGATTTTTTCTTATTTGTGCCTGCCCGCAACTGCGCAGAATACGTCTGCCCCTATAGACCATGACAAGATGCAAATTATCGGTGACCAATGTTGGTTTTTGGGATTTTTGGCAGATCCTTTTGATTCGCGAGAATTTGGTGCATTAAGAAGCGCGGAAACTTAAGAGCTTATACACCTAGGGTGTAGTGCAACGATTATTTTACAATGAACACACAGTAGACGCTATTGGCATCTGAGCCTAATGGGACTTGCAAATACACAATTTTTATAATAAGAACATGATGAAAACCACGGACTTGTTTGCGGCTTGCTTAAAGGGACAAATAATACTCTTCCTTGTTCCTCCATCCCATAGTAAATTCCGGATTTGGTATTGTTTTCGCCATGCTTACGAAGCTTTCACTGGATATCGATGACGTTATTCGCCTCGTTCGTCTCTCCTGCTCCAACTGCCAGCGTCGGATGCAGGCATGCGGGAGAGAAAACAGTGGTGGTGAGGAAGCATCTCAAGTCTTCCCAGCGTCCACTTTGTTCACCTGCCTCACCTTTGACTGTCCCCTCTCAGGTCAGCGATTCGAACCTTCAGACTCCAATCATGTTCTGGTGAGTTCACTCCCTCCACCCCTGCTTTCCCCCGGCTCATACGAGATCGTGAATTTTGGGTTCATGGGTACATTTTAGGGGTTGGAAACTGGACCTATATCTTATTCCTTGGGGTCAGAAAGATTTGTCTATATCCAAGGACGCAATCTCTTTTTTTTTACTCAACGAGGTAATTTTTTAATAAAAAGTGTTCGTGCGAGATTGATTGCCATTCCCTTTCCAGCAAAAATATCTACTTTGACAATTTAAAGATAGGCGTTAATTAGACATTCCAGGTACTGACCAAACCTCTTTAGCCGTGAGTGCTGTAGTGGTGTTTGGAAAAGAAACCATTATAATTGAAATCTTCACTAGCAGAGATGCTACCGTTCCTGAAGAGTTGACATCATTCAGCTTTCTTTTGCTAATCCGTTTAGTGTACCATCCCCGTTCTGCGTTAGGATTCCCCTACACGAATAAACATTTGCGAATTTTTTTCCTTTATCACAAGAAAATTAATAATGAGTAATAAGTTTCATGCCGCTAAAGTAGAACTCCCTTCATGCAATAATTTTAGAAATTGAAAGCTAACATAATCAGACTTAATTTCCTCGAATTTCCATAATTAAAGGCAAAGTAGAGGAGAGGAGCTGACTGGGTGTTACCTATGGCAATTTTAACAAAGCATCAAATCCCAGAATTAGTGCTTTTTTTCGAATCACCGATATTCATGTCCATGCGAACAGCCCAAAATTGCATGCAAGCTGAATTCACACGAGCAATTTTGGTCATTTTCCGTAAACCGATACTAATTGTACATTAAATCGTTAATATGATGAACATTCAGACCAGCAAAGACAAGTTTATAATTTAGAGGTTCGAGTTCCGTGTTGTGACCAAAAACACTGATTTGATTTGATTAACCCGTTTGGCCACACACTCAAGGAGGTAGAATTTCACTTCACGTGGGTAGAGTGCAGATAAGTGGCATTGTGGAACGTCAGTAGTGAGTAGCAAAGGGCTTAGAAAGGGCTGCCAAAAGAGCCCACTGCGTTGCCCCATAACCAAAGATTTTCTGCAAAACGAGTGCTGGTTTATTCTTAGAATGTAGAGATAGAAGAAAAACATCCCGTATGTTTTCATAAAGTGTTATGGCTAAAATTTGAATGGACAGTCAAAAATTCAATTAAAACTTGGGTAATGGTTAAGCCGCCCAACGATGTCGAGTTCTTTGCAGACCCTCCAGATATATGGGGTCACGATTTTATGCACACTTGATTTAGCACATGGTTGAAAGTTTACATTAAGCTCTCGACGAGCAAAGCCTAGAATCTTGGAAGAAATTTTCTTTCGGTAGGGCTAGATGAGAAAAACAGGCTGCCGTAAGTCTAACTTAAGTCTGCGGCGTTTGACAACGTGGTTAAAATATCAAATATCAGATTTTGTCTAGTGAGAAATTTACTAGGCCATGCTTAAGAGAAACGAATCCGGACATTTATTCTTCAATTGAAAATTATTGAAAAACTTAATGCCGGGTCTATTGAGGTCATCATCCAGTCTCTGTAAGTCATTTCTCGGATTCAGAAAGCAGAGAAATAAATCACTTTGGCGATTATTTTTCTTAACTCTAGATGACAAGTGAGGCGAACTCAAGACCGATCGCTATTATTTTGGTTCATGCACAGGGTTAAATGTTTGCTCAAAACCAAGCATGCTGTCCTTTTGACCTTTTAAATAATACATTTATTACACTGAAATGGCAGTCCATTTGTGTTGGATGTTACTCACAACTTGCACAACCGATTCCAAGGGAGGTCGAGCTGCACCTCATCCTTAGAGCTGTAGCCCTTGGGTGAGGCTATCGGTTGGTTAATGAACTTGTAGTGCATTAATGGTGAATTCGGTCCCAGTGTCCAGTCACATTTAAAATCATTTCAAGGGGTCGTTTAGAAACAACTATGAATTACTAGCACCTCTAATCGATCCATAAAATATTGTTAGGTCTGAAAATAACGCGGAACAATAATGCTTGGAGTGGGTGCTCCAACTCTACCGCCCACTACGTTCACGCAGTATTAAGATATCACTAGTACTGCGAGCTATTCCTTTGCAATCAATTCTGATAAAGCGGCAGTAAGAGGGAATTTATTTGGTCAAGAGCAGCTGTACTACTGGTTGCGGTTTCAGCAGTTGTCTGATCATCTGGGAAGCAGTGGCTGCTGGACCAGCTACATAATAGTGTGCTTAGCAGGAGTGTGACTACGTCAATTATAGAGCCGACTTTATGATGAAATTCTTTTACCATAATCCTCCTTTCTTGCTCACTTATTCGAACCTCTCATTGGCCACAATCTTTTCTGTTTAACCAGTTGCTTTCCGATTTTAAATGTTGCAAACAAAAGCAAAGGGAAATTTAAGACATGAAAATTAAATACTCTTTGTTGACGAAACACATGGTATTTTCACCTTGATAATGGCGTTGGTTTTAGGTTTCTCATGACCTGACCTACTTCTTGGGGACTTTTCCATTAATAGCATTGGGTAGGCAAGATTTTGTTTCAACAAGCGCTTGTTTATCAAGTTTGGCATAGTTCATGATGTTACGATAAACAAACTACCCAAAATAAAAGCATACACATAGGTTTCCAAAAGAACTATCAGTCAGAAGATGTGCTATGACCACCATGTGGTTTATATTATGAATGCAATTACACGTCTCCTTCATTATTTTGACGCCTCTTCAGCTTTCAACTACCATTTAGCCATACTAGACAAAGTTAACTAATTAATGTCAGTGTTTTGCAACGTTTCCACTTTTTTATTTCAAAGTGGATTGATAGTGGGAGGCCCCTTCATGAGCCACATCACTCATTTGCTGATATGCAACACAGCCTGAAGCCATGCCAATGTGAATTGACCAGGACCCTAGCAGAAGGAATCACGATTAATAGTCGAGACTTCAGAGTTTGCTGTAAGTATCGCTTCATCCCAGCACTCGCTCCACTGCGGTCACTGGGCCACCAGGCGCGTCTGTCCAGTCCAATGCATAGACAATTGTCAAAATCAGTGATTTGAACAAAAGGAAAACCAGGCTGCTAGGGGATGATCTTCGAGATTAACTACAGCATCAATTCGGCCACATCGACAACGCCTTCATGGGCTGAATATGAAAGTGCATGCGGGCCAAATCGCTGTAAAATAACAAGTATTTTAGGTGGACAGTATGAAATCGTGCTGCAAGAGCGAATTCTGAATAATGAGCAACAGTCTTAATTTGTTAGTTCAAAATAACCTTTTTCTTCATTAAATAAAATAATAAAGGCTAGGAGTGGATCCAGTAGCTAAAGACCAAGGGGTGCATGGAAAAAAAGGTGCTATTCCAGTTATCTATTTCGCCTCCTGGACTAGTAAGTAGCTTCAATGAATTCTTCCGTGTCGCCACAAATCTCTTGACTATTAAAAGGCGGATAGCTACGATCACTCAAACAAACGCTAACTATTTTGGCTACTTTTCTATTTTCATTTGAAATTTTAGGTGGAGTACAACGTTTTTTTAAATCTCACCGACCATACAGGGACCTACACCAGATGCACATTTACTAATTCAGCTATGGAGAACATTTTTGGAATGCAAGCGAAAGATTTCCTTCAACTATCGCTAAGTGATCGAGGACGGCTGAAGTGGAAATTGTTGCTCAACAGATACAAGGTAGAGATGTAAAATGCAACAAGAATCAGAAACAATTTTGATTTTATTACAAATTTAGCCGAAAGCGTTCGTCAGTCCACCCATTAGCTAGTTCGCATTAGGGTATTTGACGCACCCACCATGCGTCAAATTACAACAAATTACTACGCATTCGCATTCACGTCACACAGATATTTCAGCGCATTAAAGCCACCTACAAATGCTTGTTAATTAACGCCTATTCGACCTCTCGATTGCACATGGAGTCGTCATGACCTCAGCCGTAGATTCTTCTACATTCTCTTCAGTTAAGGTTTCCGGTGCTTTTTCGCGTGTCTGAAACCGGCAAGGCTCTTTACGAAAGAAGGCTCTATCTACAAGCGGTTTGCATATGCTGATGGAGCTACTTTTTTCTGTCCTCTACACACGCACCCCTGTCCCAAAAAACTTCCATTTGTGCATGTTCGGGAGGGAGGGTGGGGACGAAAACCGTAGCTACAAAAGCGGGTCTCCGGACAGAGCAGACCTTATGACAGGCACAAATGTGCAATTGGATGAACGCTTTCACGTTTTATATCATAAATATTCCCTTGAAGCGAAGTTTTTCACGACATGACCGGTTCTAATAGTAAAACAAAGTGGGTCTTGAAATTCGTCTCACTAATAAATCTGCGATCAGTGCCTTAGAGAAAAAAATTAAGATCGTGTTGCCGTGCTCTAGGTATACTTTTGGATGCGACAACCGGGCTATGATCAGCCGACTCCCTGCCTGAACGTGCTGGCGTGTGAGCGACCGAATCCCTTTGAAGTGTACTCCTCCCTACCCACAGCCAATTGTCAATAACTGTCTCGGGCTTCCAATCTCCTTCGCAAATGACTCTTTTTTGGTAAACTTTTATTTTAAAAATCTGTTGTTCCCACGTTTAGCTGAATTAGGTTGGAGGCTTCTGTCTGCAAATTCGGCGTGATTTTGCTGTGGCAAACTTTTATCGAATGCATGTTTTCTACTAATCCTTTTTTATTTAATTGATTTCGTCTCACAAACTACCATTCGATTAACTCATTTTGTAGGATTAAGTGTTGGTAAAAGAATTTCACTGGTGGAATAGTTAAGGTTTTAGCAAAGTATTCAGCAGTCTTAATTACTTCCCACAGCATAGTGCTGAAGTGCATTAATGAAGTTTAGCTAAATTAGGACCATTTTTTCCAACGTTGTCAAAATTTCACAGCCAGTCCGCACAAATATGAAAAGGGTGTGATTTTGTTGTAATGTGTGTGATACACTGGGATTCGTGCGCTGCTATAGCGACCGAACAAAAAGGTTAAACTTGAAGAACCAAAAGGAATTGGACAGCGCCCTGCATTGGTTTGTAAAGGTAGCGTACAAAAGGCAAAAACACTTGTCACGAATTCATATGAAAAGCCGAAGGGGAGGAGCGAAAACTCAGGTAAAAGTGTGAGCTCAAAAACGCATTTTTTTATTTTAATTGATTCGGTGGCCGTCGTCACAGCAACCTTGCCATCAAAACACTGCTTCGTGACACCGTTCATTAGTACCTGACCTATCACTCATAATTAAACAACTTGCAAGGATGTAATCTACTTTGTGTCAAATGCTTAGTGGGGACTAGAAGCATGGGGTCAACAACTTCGAGACCACAACCTAGTTTACGCACGCCTTCTATGGTGAGCCGCCACCAAAATGCAAGATCTCCAATATTATTATGGCATCGAGGTGATTAAGATTACAGGTTCTTTAAGCCGCATGGCAAGGCTAGCCTTAAATCGTGAAATAAATTTTTAAGAAAGAAATATGTGCTACGATTGTGATTTAAGGATTTAATGGTGTCACACCACCGGCTAATTTTATGGAAAAGGTAGTCGTTTTGGTGCAATGACGTGAGCAATGAATGGTGTTACCGGTGTTCGGCTTCACCCTGATTCACTACGTACAAAGGCACACTTTCATACTCCTCTACAACATTCTGGCGGTAGAAGAGAGACTTGCGAAATTCGCATAAAATGCACAGCGCGTCAAGTGGCCTATTTTATATAAAAATAGAGATTACCTGGTAAAACAGGGAGAGAGTACAAATATTTACAGCAGGAAACATGTATGAGTACTGATGGAGGTGGAATAACATCAAATGCAGGGGGAGCAGTAAGTAAAACTAATACGATCACCCTTGAATTAACTTCATGGAATGTCTTCTTATCTCCTTTCGCACTTCTCTCAAGCAGGCCTCATTTGGGTACTTCTGAAATGCTGGACACTGATTCGTTAGACAGAGAGTAGCCCCTACCACTGCATCTAGTGTCTTGCACACGAGTCATTATAGTAGACATCCTCTTGCGTCGTTCTTGCGAACTCTCCTTCACGTGTTTCGTGTAGATTCGGCGAATCAGGCCAAATCTCTGGAGTCGCTCACTGCCACAAAATAGACGCAGAGCCTCTGAACGCGCATTGGGTAAGAATATGAAGTATATGATAATATCGGTGGAGTATTGTATAGCAGTGAAGGAGCTGAAGAACTTGGTAAGTTGGACAATCTCCTTGTGGAACTCCTTTGCAGTTTCCGAGTAGTTTTTGGCGTCGGCGTACTGACGCAGGGCCATACAAATTACGAGCGGAATCGACAGACAGAGGAAGAAGGAGCAGACGCCCAGGTGACCGAGGATGCGACGCCGCTCGAGTTTTTGTTTATACGACGTGGTTGATTTGATGCCACTACTGCGGATAAGGTACTTGAGTTTGTAGCAGATGAGAATGTTGAGAACGAGGATGGTGATGGTGGGAGCGGTGTAAGAGCAGATGACAGACATGAGAATGACGTATCGCGGTCCAGGTGAGGTGGGCTCCACAAGAGCACATCGCAGTTTGCCATCGGGTCTGCGTTCCAGTGTATAGTAGATCGCGGCAGGGATGAACGAAACGAAAGTGAAGACAAAAGCAAGCAGCAGCCCCAGACGAGCATAATGCAGGTGAAGATCACCACGAGAATGGATTGGACGGTAGATGGTGATGGTTCTATCAATTGTGAAGGCGACTAAAGTGACCGCTGCAAGTAACTCCGTTGCTGTTGGTAAGTAGGAGACGAATTTGCATGCGAAGAGTGATTGAGTGTCGAGTTTAAAGTCAACGGTACAACCAGAAGCGAACCAGAGTCCACGACCGATAAAATGATCCAACAACGACTCACCGATACATTGAAATACATGCGCTATAGCCAGGTACATTACGTAGATATTAAATCTGCAAGCTTGGCGTTTTTGCAGCCGAACAAAGACAATGAAGACAAAGAGGTTCGAGGGAATTCCGATGCTCAGAAGGACCGGAGTTATGTAGGCGCGGAAAAAGTAGACTGCTGTCTCTGTGGTCGACATGTTGTTGGGACATGTTCGATGGATGGAATTCGCGACGCCAGTCTCCATGATGATACAGGAGTGTGGATAATGGAGGAAGCGCTTCTCTCCGGATCGAATGACGACGCGCCGATGCGTCTTACACACACGGCCTATTGAACGCTAATTGGTTGTGTGCGAATTCGCCCAATTGCTATTCAAGGTCGCTGGCGCATGTGGTGGCTGCGTGATGAGCCAATGGAGGTGTGGCCTCATTTGCATGGAAGTGACGAGTGAGATACAAAACGAAGTGCCTTTAAAGTACTCGGCTCGAGAAGTTTGAAGTGAACTTTAGGCAAACATCGTTCCTTGCCACCTCCCTTATCCACTGGACCACATATTTATGGCAATGCGAGAGTAAAAGAGTGACGCGAAGCAATACCTATTTTGGTGGTTATCTTTCCAAGTTCTCACCTCGACTTGGTCATCTTTTGAACGTAACAGAACGGATCTCAATCTTGGACGCCTCCCATTGATTTTTGGAACCATCCAAGTGATGATTGGAGGTCCTTACCATGTCCACCAGTTAGGTGATAGCAAAACCAGACATGTCTAGATGGCGATTATCTCCTATTTCGACCCTTTTAAATGGCAAAAATGACTGGATGCAAATGCAGGCGCCATGCCAATTGCATTTGCGTACCGTGTACTTCAAAACCGATCAGGGAACAAAATGAACATTTGAAGGATAAGAACTTGAAGACAGCGGAAAGCTGGACCGAATACCAAGGGAGGTGGTAAAATTTCCCACTGATTCCCGAATGAGCGGGTGAAATTAATCATTGCCTCTCGTCAAGGTTGGGTGTAGGTTTTACATGTCTTTTTTTGGGACCGCAGCAGGAAGTCTGTCTATACGCCCTCAAGAACCAGAAATAACTTTCGTATCGAACGAATAACTTTTGAAAATTCGGGAAACAGTACTTACTGATTCGAGTTAAAGTTTGTGTGTCTTTTTTTTCGTGGAGGTAATGAAAGCAAAATGAACTTAATACTGAATAACTTTATTTCGATTATTAAAAAAAGAATATTGACTTTTGAGGTGTAAAACGAAGTAGGCGAATGTTACAGGGTACAAGTGATAAATCATGATGAAAATGGCCACAAAGGTAGAATGCCACCGACTGCCTGTCTTGTTCTGCCTTCGTGAGGCATCTACGTCACTAGGGTTGGCGTGCACACACGTTTGTGTTCACATTCGGGGAATAACTTGTGAATGCTAACTTTTAGGATTGGCAAAGTGAACAGTCCTGGCCGCCAATTTCGAAGGCCCCAAATGTCACCGTTCCTCTATCCGGATAGACCTTAAATCGACCTGGAGATTTTTATCACTTATGGGGTTCGCCCATCTCTAGACGGCTAATCAGAAATCTCACTCGATCATAGCACTTGGTTCCCTCTCCCCGCTGATATGCTGATTCACCACTTCGTTTAACATAGGGTGAAGGCCAGATTCTCTGATGACCTCGGTTTCTTTACCGTCGACACACTGGAGACATATATAAATGAAACCAACGGTCGTTTTCTTTCAATGCTAAAATCCCTCCAAATCAAAGTCATTCAGGCGGCCTTTTCCTGCCCCAGTAACTGGTTGATTAATACATCTATTAACGTCACAGATGTATGACACGTGTTCACAGTACAAATACGTCAAACTGCGTCGCAGTCCTGACGGAAGTGTTGTTTAGATGTTGACTCACCTACGCCTACGTGCCATTCGTCATTAAGCCACAATATACGGTCACTACCACAACTAAATGGAACTGATTACGGTTACTAAAATTAGGAAATGTTTCCCTCGAGATTTGCTGATGGTAGTTTTTACCCGCACTCACCCTGGCCAAAACTGTTTTCATTTCAACCGGAAACTTTTAGCAGACGGGGCTAGATGTTATAACATGGTTCTCCTCCTGCTACCTACTTCAATGTGATTGCCCAACGCCTAGAGGTTAGTTTGATTACGAAGCTACTGCACTGACAACTGCATTACTGCAGGAAAGGAGAAAATTATTACCTTTAAAATACAGTGTAGGATGTCTTCATCAAACCTAAAAGTTTTAAAGTTTAAGAGTTTGAAGCAACTGCAGATGCTACGATAAGGGAATTAGGTGACATCAGTTAAATTACAGTGAGACGAGGTGCAAGGAGAAGGCATTTCTGAGTGCTGATGTTGCAGCGTTTAAGTTGTTAGCCTAGCAAAATGGCACAATTGCGCCCTAGTAGTACTACATTATTATTATTATTGTTATTATTATTATTATTACCATCCTTCCCTATGCTACTTCTGGCATTTTCGCCGACACCAGGAAAAGCGCATGTAACTGTAGCCATGCGCTTGTGCATTTGAACTACTTCGGTGTTTCAGTGCCGTGTCTCTGCCCTTTTTCTTGATGATCTATTGTTCGCTTATTCATTTAATTTCCTTTTCACTTACCTCTTAATGAATTTGCAAACTCGATTACACCCCTCCCAAATTCATCCATGGGTGTGTGTGTGTGTGTGTGTGTGTTGGTGTGTGTGAGTGTGTATGTGTGAGTTTGTTTTATGTGTGTAACTCTTTTATCTCCCGCCCGCCTTTGGCGCGCCTTTAAGGCAATTTTAGAGTTGGTACTTTCACCAGCAGAAACGGAGCCCCTGATATGGAGAGCAAAACGCAAGGGGCTGAAGTGAGCTTTACGATCCCAGCTTGGATTAGAGTGACAAATGCTGGGATTTTTGTAATAAAGCGTTTCGAGTTTTGTGGATCTTAACGCAAGCCTCGGATTCCATGTGTGCTTTTGAGAAACGATAGCTTGCACTAAATGGCAGTATATTGCATTTAGAGGAGCAAAAGCATTAAAGCGTTGGAATGTAAACGGGGCAAAATCCAATACTTTGATTCGACAGTGCCGTCTTTATTCATTCTTGTCGACTTTCCAGTGCATATTTTAGGCAATGCCAGCCGCGACAGAGTGTAGTCAGACAAATTGTTCGCGATTTACCGGAAACGGTCCTACACACGGCACTCGAAAATAGCTTCTTTGCGCACGATTAGAATGCGGCATTGTGGAAACGAATGTTTCAAGTTAAAGCCCAGAATTTATGTTGATTTATGTCCAACATTTGGCTTGTCAAGGCAAAAACGGGCAGCGTTCTTCTGTTGTTAGCGTGCTGTCTTATCGAACAATTTGACCCTGGGTAGTACAAACATACCCAGGCTGTACCATTGATGGGCCTCTATCTCCTTCTGTTTACATTAATTTTCTGGGAGAGTGTGAAGAATGTGCCGACTTATTGAACTTTTGGAACATCACGAATAACATGTAACCCTTTCCTTACAAAAATGTAGCTAGTTTGCAGGAGATATAGTGATTTCAAATGAATTGAACGGCTGTCATGTGCAAATGTTCTTCTCCTTTACAAAGCAGAATGTAAGCGCTTTTGTTAACTTGCTTCTCTGAAGCGGTTAGTGTGCTTGTACTGCGAAATCGTGGCTGTGTTACACAAGACAAGATACCGAATTCCCACTTTGCTATCAGCGTAGAAATCATTTTTCGTTTTACTTCATCCAGAGAATGGTGCTGATCAGTGTTGAACAAGTGACCAAGGTAGACGAGGAACAGCAGATGGTTTAGTTCCACGGAAGTTGATGCATAAAGTCGCTGATACATACAATCAATTTCTTTTTTAGTTAAGTGGTGAGCATCGTCAGAATAAGAACTTGATTTCTACATCACCTTACAAGTGCTCCACAAATTACATTGATACAAACGAATAATTACACAAAAAGTGAATAATTCCACTTTTACTGTCTCCATTCTTTGTCACTTCAATTTATGTATTCAGCTTAATTGTTCCGATGAATACAAAAATGTTAATTAACCTACGATAGTCTAATAAAAGCTTTAAAAACATATACGAGTCAAATTGAACGTCGGTGCTGGAATCAACATCGTATGCAATCAAGTGAAACGCAGGGTCCCAAATATGTATTGCCAATAAAAAGGAGGGCCTGGGGTCTACAGGCATGGCACGGAGGCCAAACCACCCGGAGGAAGTACAAAGGCGAGGCCTTTGGTGTCCGCTAAACCAAAAGGAAAAACTAACAAATCATCAAATTATTAAAGAGCCAACCTCCTGCGTCGACCGTCACAACGTAGTCGGCCCTATAAGGAAAAAATTTCACAGGCCAACCGCGATAGCTATCGAATTTGCGCGCAACTGGGACAACATCTGACTGCAATGTCACTGAGCCCCCTTGGTAGTTTCACTAAATATGGTGTTTCGTCCTGTTTAGAAATGGTTTTGGGAGGACGAGGGGATTTACTAGCCACCACACATGTCCACCGCAATTTCCAAGAACACTGAACTAAAATCAGAGCCATATAACAAATGACGGGGTGTACCATGGTTTCCTCCCTGCCACTTTGTTCATACTTCAATGCTGCTCCGCCTTATCCATTCGGCTTCTATCCCGCCGGCGGAGAGGTGACGAAGGTATCGCACATTTACTTCATTGACATCTTCAAGCAGGCATGGTAGACAGCTCCACAACTAGAGTTTTCAGATGGCTCACGGCTATTGCTGCTTCATCTGTTAGTGGATTTCCTGCAGAACACGGGACTGGTGTGATTGTTAAAGGGAGACATCACGTTCAGGCTTAGTAGTCGTTATAGGGATCGCTTTCCGCTACTGCAAATGTAACTTCTCGAGTCTTCACCGAAGACGAGAAGAAAATACCGGCATGACTCGGGAGCCGGGCCGCCCTGTGGAGGTAAAATGGCTGAACTCAAAGTGGTTTGTTGCCAAAATTGAGAGTTATGCAAATAATTACAGTTAAAAAAGAGGTATTTCCACTTATTATTAACCTGATTTAAAAGTAAAAGCGCTTTATCTATCGCATGCAGTGTTGATCGTTTTAAAAACCATTAAAAGGCTACTACAGCAATGGAAAGCCATTGTGGTGGGATGGAATATACATCACTGGCATGCAGAAAACTCAAGCTACTGGATTGGTTCTGAGGCCATAGCGCCAAGCGGATATACAAGCCTTGGCAACCTAGGAGTCCGCGCAATCAAACGCGGAGTTAAAAAACTATCTTATCAGCCCGCATGTAAGTTTTGTGGGGTGACATGTAAGAGTCGACGTCATCTTGTAGGGAGAGGCCAACACCTTACGGATTCCACAATTTCGGTTGTTTTTCAAAAAGAGGTGATAATTTGCCCACCTTTCAGTTTTATCACACTGACGTCTATCGAGATCTCGATCTTCATCATTTGGCCCTTACCAAGTGAACAAATGGGCTTGTAGGTCAACACACACATACATACACACACACACGCAGACAGGCAAAGCAGACATCGTCGTCATCGTCTTCTTCTCCACGAAGGGAGTGGAAGGTGTGGGTTAGTGAGCTATTCTCTTAGACTTAACTGAGGCCATATTCGTTCGATTAACGAAAGCTGGGATGCAGAAGCGTAAATGTCGTTTACTATCACAGATAGGAAGAGAGAACTAGCTGGCCCTAAGCTCATTGTCATCTGGCAAGACATGGTATATGGGTGGAGGTCATTGTTACTTTGTCAGTAGCCGGAGGTGGAATCGATTGGCCCAGTTATTCTTAACACTTTTGCCTGTAAACAGTGAAGCCACTAATGGTACGCTATTCTTTATTAAGCTGTTTATGGAGAGTCTTCCTCACCGTGATCAATCTGGCCACGAGTTATGCGTCACCCAGGCCACATTTTAGAACGATTTCTAAGTGGTCAGTTCTGCTGTTACCTGATATCCTCTTGACTGCTGCACTACAGGTGCTGCGATAACAAAACTCATTCAGTGGAGCAGGCAAGTCTAGTTCAAATCCATAATGTTCAGTCGACATTAACGAGTATTTTCAATCATGCGGACACAGCCAGTTGCCCTGATCGACTAACACAAATCCATGCTTTGTGAAGCATACAGACAACTGCATTGCACACACTCCCGTGTTATAAGATCTATCGCTCAACCTTCTTGGCCGACGAATGTTGATTAGGATAGACACAGAGGACCACCTGAGTTGAGACGAAAGAGAATGGTGATGGGCAGGGATTATCAATTGCAGAAAGCTCACTTATTAATATCCGATTGTGCATGAACAGGTTATAACGTTCAGGTTGGTAATCATTCCAAAGATATTGGCTTACCTGAATCGAATAAGCCAAATTAATTCGACATTGACAATCTATCACCTGGAATGAGTTACAACGACGACTCCTTAAAATAATCTGGATTTTTTTAAACCAACGACTAAGAGAACATTAAGTGAAGCGCTTAAATGAAAGGCTCTAGTTCAGGCATAAAGCACCTCTAGGAAACCTAATGGTTTCAGTCTGCTTTCCAGGCAATGGCAAATTTTGCAATACCAAGTGAAGCCAAGCCTTTTTCTTTTTGACTTGCCTGAAAAAGAAGGGACACTATTGGTGGATCTGTCCCTTACGCACTGATTCTGCCTTACTAGGGAGCAACCCAGAAATGGAGACTACACGGCCAGCACCATTTGGCATTGGATCAGAACCACCTTTCAAATGTTTTTATTGCCATTTAGGTCTCGCTGGATCGCCGATGTTGGTAGTGACACACTACTTTCTGTTCTGAAAATAGAACAGAATTCTTTGAAAAGCGAAAGTTTTATAGCAATTTATTTGGAATTTAAATAACTTACCTCTAAATTTACAGCATGCATGCAAGTGAAAGTGAAAAGGAGGCAACCTGTCAACTATGTGAGCTGAAAAGCCAATAACTCATTTAAGAACCACTAAGAGCACATTACTAGGCAGCTGGTAATCATAAATTGCTAAAAAAGTCTTGCTTAGTCCATGCATCCACTTTGTTTTTGTACAATACCTTCATGCTTGGGCTAGCTATTAGCCTTATTTGTTTATTTCGGGGCCCATATCAACTGTTACCCACATTTTCCCAGAGCTTGTGGAAATGTAACCCATCTCAACCGCCTTTCTTCAAAATCGGCAAAGGTTGGCAAACATAGTCTTTGAGCGTTTTGTTAGTTAATAGAGCAAATCTATGTAGCAAATGATGGAAAATTACCAACACAGTTTTATAATGAGCCTTCAACGTTGCCAAATTTCACCCTCCAATGAAAAGGAAAGAGTCAATTTGCTACCGAACATTCCCCTTTAGCGTTGTCAAAATTCCCTGCAATCGGCTCATTTCAACAGAAAAAAAGGATATTAGATGCCTCGTTGGCCAAGAATTTGTTAATGAAAGAGGATTATTGAATCCATGTTGGACAAATTGATGACCCACTTTTTATTGAGATTACGGTTTTTAACTAGCGTTGAATTAGTTTTCATAAAGTCCGCCGTTGCTGTCAGGACGTAGTTATTAACAAGCAAGCTGATTGTGGATACGCAAGTGAACAATGGAGAGTGGAATGGAATGGAACTCACTTATGTTCCCCCGTAATTGGAATGCGCAAGGAAGGGAATTTCGAATTATGTCCGTTTGAATAGGGACGCTAAACGTCCTCCAGACAGGTGTATCAAACACGCCCTCCCAATTGGCTGGGGTGTGAGAGCAACAACCCAGCACATTGCAATAGGTCTGCCACATGAATATTAATGCTAGCATTAGTTTTCAGCTGCTAGTTTGTGGTTACGCGTAAACAATTCGGTAGCAAAAAATGCCGGTGTACTAGTCTTCCAACCAATCTTTTTATCGGTGCAAATTTTCTCATTTTCTGAACACGTGTCGACAACTTCGTAAAGGCTCAGCTGAAAGCTCCTCAAGTGTTTTTATGGCGTGTCCAAAAACGAGGTGAGAGTGCTGAATGCCACCAAAAAATATTAGCATGCCATCACTGACGGACATGTCAAAAATGTCGGTCGCTTTGGTTATGACCTCTTCCTCCGGGTGCTCGTCAGGAATGTTATAAGGGGAAGGTGGCCTGTGAAATGGGAGCCAAAATTCAGCCTCGTAAATAAGACCAACCACTCGTAGATCAAAAAGGCAACAGCAAAGGTGGAATGAGAGAGTAAGCGCTGTTTTCGAGAGCGTACGTATGGCAATCTCTTGATGGTGATGGTCAGGTACATCTGTTTGTGTGTGTGCTAAACTACAGAGCCAAACGATAAGCGGATATGGAGGTCCATGTGACAATCGTCCTTTTGTGCGAGCAGTACAACATTACCACGTGGCAAGCATCTACCTAATTGTTGCTCACACCTAATAAAAACGCAGGGAGTGCTGGCCACCAAAACATGCAAACGGCCGAGGAACCAAAGTTACTAGGAAAAATGACACAAATTCTGGTGAAATATTTAGTTAGATCATCTAAAAGAATGGCAGAATATGACCTTTTGTACAATTATTTAGTGTTTCTTTAGTCTTATTACTAGTAGAGTTTTTTATTTACACCTATGGCACTCGGTAGGATGTACTTCTGTTTGAAGGCCTATAGTCCCAGTCAAGCGAATCAGCAGACGTTATTCACTGTTGGTGAGGAAATGAACACCAGTCCTCTTTAAACCTTGGTGACAAATAAACCTCCTCCTTTACATAACATTTCCGTTCCAAAGGTATAAGACCAGAGGTGGGAGAGAGCAACACGGAATCTTTTGCATTGGCGGGAACACCGACAGACCTTCTCCCTCTCAAAAGTGACATAGGTTATGAAAAGTGATTCGAACGTGCTAGATTTGACACTAGCATCAAAAGACACAACAAATTCCACCCACCATTGCCAAAACCTATTCACGACCACCATAAATGTCAAAATAACTCCCAGTGCCGAGTTTTAAGAATGATATAATGTATTTGCTTAATTTGTTATCTCGTTGGAAGCGCAGACCAGTTAGAGAGCTCTTCCACCATAATTAAAAGATGAGAGAAGACGGCAAGGAGTATGCACTTGTAGAAGAGGTAAATAGTCTTTGTGAAGAGAGACAGAGAGACAAGGCTACAAAGGGCGGAAGTCTCCTACTGCGCGTCGATTACAGGGAGCCAAAGTCGGTAACAAAAAGGGGGGTTTACACACTACTTCACCTAAACGATTCTTTGTACTCCTTACACGGATTAGTGACTCTCCAAGTTGGATGTAAACTCGGCCCATTGGCAAGGGGTGGCAGCAATAAACAGAGGGGAGATGGATCTTGCCTTTCCAAAGGGAATTTAAGAAATCCAGCCGCCGTCTTTTGGCCATGCAATGCAGCACCCACTTTCCAACGCCAAACTTAGATGGATCTGAAGTTGGTTCTGGACGGCCTATGAGATGTAGGTTTGACAGTAAAACCAACGATATGAAGATTCGCACGATGCTCTGTCGACATCTTGGGATATACTGCTTCATTTGACCTCGCACAAAGCAAGCGAGGACATGGCCAACACCAACCAATCAGAAAAACCTTGCAGTTTGTTAAAGGGTTTGCTAAGATCGTAATTCCGCTGCAGAAAATTAGAAATAGCAGGTAAACGGGCATTGTGAGAGAAAGAGGACAGTGCAACATTTAAAGGTAAAACGACTAATCGGCTTCGTAACAATTCTAGCATTACCCATTTCCGAGTTATTTGTTCTGGACCTACAGGTAGAAGAAATGAAACACACTCTCATTAGACCATTAAAATTCTTCATTGCGAATTTCCAATCACAATATTGTGACTCATGTATGGGATGGTGTCCTCTTGTGTATAGGGCTACAGTCAAAACTGCAAGTAGTGTTTTATAGTTAAAGTGCTGTTAGGTTCCAAAATGAGCGCACGAACCGCCTCGGAATACGGTCTGCGACCAAACAAATGGATAAGGCAAATAGTTAACTTCACACACGAATAATTAAGCTTTCAGTTTATCAGAGGGAAGAGATGCAATGACTAGCGCGGTCGGCCAAAAGTCTATCACCTGCGGCTATGCAGCCTTGTTCCACCGCCCGGAGTGCGCCACAAGATCCATCATCCCTAAAGCAAAGATGCATTTAGCGTCCCAAGACTTCCCTTAAAGTAAAAGAATGCATGGTGCTAGAAAAGAATACATACATTCTGCAAACAGAGGAAATGGGAGCTGCTGGCATGGCCCAGAAGCCAGTCAACCTGCTAGTACAATATGCCACCCAAGTGACCAAAACCGGCAGTCCGAACAAACAAAGCAGTACAATGCATCCTCAGTGAAACAAGCTATCGCACCGTCAAACTACCTGGTACGTAATGCACAATTCTATACTCAACCAAGCACGGTTCACCACAGGTTGGACAGGTAAAGTCTACATACATACCAAAGAAAGAAGCTCTCCGGAAACAGCATTTGAAGCTACAAGTCCCAAGTCAAGAGCAGCCAGTTTATCCCAACCACATGTTTGAGGCAACGCTGTCGACCCTCTGAGGAGGGAGTGAACTGCGGTCCCCGTCAAGCCTTGAAAACCTGCAAACGCTCACCATACATCTCAAATAAGAGAAGTCCATCCCAAAACAATCTTCTCTTTTCGGGAGTATAAATATCAAAAGTGAAAGACGCCACTGTAATACCTTGTTTGTTCGAACTGTTGGTTTCGGTCACTTGGGTGGCCATATTGTACTAGCCGGTTAGCTAGCCTCCAGGCCATGCCAGCAGCCCCCAATCCCCCTGTTTTCAGAATATATATTCTGACCAAGTACTATGTCTTATTTTACCTTAAAGGAAGTTCCAGGACGCCACATTGGTGGCAGTGGAAAGCGGACCCGACTTTAATAGATTTCTACCCTGATCTGTACCGCTTGTGGTAAACTTTGCCGGTGTGAAAGAAGTGCATGTGCTAAGGATGGGAAAATACCTGACATCCCCCTACCCTCGTGTTCTGCAAGAAAGCTATTAACAACTGAATCAACACTAGCCGTGAACTCTAAGTCCATTGGAACTGCCAAGAGGGATCAGCGACGTTATGGTTGGGCATCCTCCGTAAGCTCTCTCTACTTTTCTTGGGCAACTCGCCTCCCTCCGCCGAATTATGTATCTACAGATGTAGAATGCGCGGAACGCCATTCGATAGCATCGTTTTATGCTTTGCATCCCGTTCCACTGTGGCCCGATTGCCCCATTTGCTTAGGATTCTACGTATGTTATGCGTGTATCTATCCATTCTCTTGGGACACATTACTGTGAGAGAGAAGAACTCAAAAATACGCCTTTGCTGCACCGAGTGCTACGCGAAACTGATGCCACTGCAAGAACACATGCGCTCGAACCTCGAGGACTGGCACGGTTAGCTCGTGGGTGCTTCTTGCAGCACTGATTACGTTTTGATGGCTGACAAGGGAGGCTGATCAAGGGGAGCGTCGGAGACGACGCTCAAACGAAGAGAGGGGATGTGTAATGCACTAATTGTTCGAAATGCCGGTTTCGGTCACTTAGGTGTCCATATTGTACTAGCCGGTTGACTGGCCTCTGGGCCATCCCAGCAGCCCCCAATCCCTCTGTTTCCGGAATATATATACTGCTCAAGTACTATGCTTTCTCTTGCCATAAAGAAAGTCTTGGGACGCTAAAGCCACTACCTAACGAACTCAGGGATGACAATGATCGTCGGAGATGCTTATGTTTTACATAAATTAGCTGAGAACATATACAGAAACTGAAGATCAACGAAAACGTAGATTAACAAAAATATTGCAGTAAACGCCACAATGTAGCCATGAAAGAAAAAAAGCCTCATTTTAAAACAAAGACTCATCTCCTTAAAAATAAATTAGTGTTCACATTATATAAAAACGAAAATGATCCAAGAAACGCCTTTTGATCTTATACTTGTGGCACAATCCACGTGTTAAAATGAACCTGTTATTCACATTCGTCGTAAAAAAGGCACCACAAACCTTTAAAAGCAGAATAGGAAAAGCTTTTCGGGATATACGTGGAACCAGTGCAATAGTTCCATTTAAGGGTTAGGAGTAACAACAAAATAAAACCAACCTATCGCCACCGAATCTTAAAAACTATACAAATCAAATCCAAAAAGTCCCTTAAAATAGTGGTGCAGCAAAATGTAAAAATATTACAAATGATAATGTTGTTAGTACGAGGTCCTATCGTCGACGCGGTACACCCAAGTTGTCCGTAAGGATGTCGAAGCGTGGTGCGTGTGGGGTGGTTCGTTGGCATTATCTTGTCTGCGTAAATTTTCCCAATGTTATGTTACAGCTTTGTCTTAATAAAAAGGACGCGGCGGTTCTTCCGGAGGAAAGTTTCGAATTACCCTTGGTCTTCCCACCGGTGCGGTGATGAATTGCGCTGACAACACCGGGGCAAAGAATCTGTATGTGATTGCAGTCTTCGGTGTGAGGGGACGCCTCAACCGTCTGCCATCGGCGGCCACTGGTGACTGCGTGGTTTGTTCGGTGAAGAAGGGCAAACCAGAACTCCGTAAGAAGGTGTGGCAAGCTGTTGTGATACGTCAAAGAAAAGCGTTTCGTCGGAAGGATGGGACGTTTATATACTTCGAAGACAACGCAGGTGTAATAGTGAAGTCCAATGGTGAGATGAAAGGTACGTGATAAGCGTGTAGTTGAGTGGATTAGTGGTAAATTAGCAAGCATAATTGCGTCGTCGTGTTGCTTGGCGCCCAGACAGCTTGCGAGACGGAGGTGTTCCAGACGAGTCGATTGTCTAGTTCACAACATTAGCCAAATAGTTGGATGCATGGAGTTTGGATTACGTTGTATTCTACTCTTTAATATTTTTTAATTTCTCACTAGGCTCTGCTATCACAGGTCCTGTGGCGAAGGAGTGTGCCGATATGTGGCCGAAGATCGCCTCTAGTGCTGGATCCATCCATTGATCCGTAAAACAAATTGTTTTGTGCCTAGTTGGAAAAGGTTTTCTGTGGTATGATTGTATCGTTTTACATTTGGTGGTGATTATTTCTAATGGTTAGCGTATAGTTGTCCTACACGTATGGGGGTTTGTTATTTGTTTGATCTTGCCAGTTCCATTTCCTGCATTGCGTATTGTTCAGTCACTTTTCCTTTTACTAGCGCGCATCGCGGTGGATAGTCTGTACTCGGTGCTTTGGTTTAAACGCGATAGTGTGTAATCCTAAGGTTGGTTCTGGTAACTTACCTGCGTGCTTCACTCTTGTTGTCTCTCGTTGGAGCACGGTGATGCTCTTCTTTCGTCCCCTCACACGTGAGTTCCTACAAGTGGGTTCAAATGCTGAACTACTGCTTGTTGGTTCCCTGATCCATGTGACACGGCGGCTTAAGGTTCTCGAGCGACTGGAAGTTGATTTTTGACCTCGGTGGGTCTCTTAATTGATGTCTCGTGCTTGTCACAGGTGACTAGGTGGAAATGGGCTTTTATAAATGGCAACTCATCTTGGAAGTTGTTCCAGCTAAGCCTCAAATTTTAAGTCATGGTGAGTTATCAGGCTCGGGTTGACGGTTTGACTCGTGGGGTTTTGTGCTTGGGTCTTTGAAATCGGTCCTGGTTAGCCATCCCTATCTCGTCGGAAATGCAGAAAGTGTTCAGGCGCCTGCTTCCAGGCTTGACCCCAATCCAATGTTTTGCATCCCCTTAAGTGTGTCGGGTTGGACTTAATGAACACATCTAAGAATTTAACGTAGGTAGAGCGTGGATCTACTGGCCTACACTTCCGCCTTAATTGTGATGCACGGCCGCAACTCGTTCATGAAGACAGATATAGAAGGTCGAGAAATCCGTGGCAGGTGTAGCAATGAGTGAGCTGTAGTGCAACACCCGTGCTTATTGTGGGCTTGATGCGGAGCCCTTAAAAGCATGCGCATTTGGTGGAACCTTTGAAAGCATGGAAGAGTTAGTCTCAAGAAGCGAATCTCGCTTGCTCGTGAGGACCGTCGCATAATGTCCTACAGCGGATGTCGTACAGTGGTTCGAGGAGGATGTCAAAGGGAACATTTTGGTAGACAAGTTCCATAGCCTGGGGTGAGGTGTGGAAGTTTAAAGGGTTTTATTCAGTTAAATTTTTGAACTTGAACACTGTAGGAATGTCGCAGATGCGGTTTAATTAAAGGAGACGGTTAGGAAAGGAGGTGGTGGCTCCATAGCGCATGTTGACGCGCGGTGCTTCGCAGGGGGAGAACCTTGTGTGCCAGTTAGCCGACCTGCAGCAACTTTTCGTCCTTCAAAATTCCCTCTAACTTGCGTGTTAATCTCCTATCTACCTGTTTGTCTGGGTTCTGTTCAGCAAGTAGAGACGTGAAATAATTACCTCTTGTTTGCATAATTAACCAATCAAGTTAAATTTTTTGACTAAATGGTAGGCAAACATTACCAGTTAAGCCGTGAATGCGAGGTGATGCGAGCAACTCATTTAAGTAACTCAGTGCATTAACATGCGCCTCTAAACGCAAGAACAGTGCAACAAGCTGGTTTGTTTAGCTCTGAGTCTTGGTAAGAGGGCCACACAGGCGCTCCACTGTGTGGGCTGGCCCTTGAGCCATACCAGTGCCCCAATCCTTTCCACCTGAGTACTGCGCCTTCTTTCGTCTTCAGGGAAGTCTAGGAACGCTATAGCAGCAGTGCAGTGACGAATAACTTGCCGTTTAGGCATGGCAGGGAATTCCTCCCATATCAGTGACTAGCACAATGCTTGACTCAGTCAGAGAAGTGATCAAAATGATTAGACGTCTACGAAGGGCGATATTTTTTGAAGTGATGAATTACTTTCGCCACAACCATTCTAGATTCAAAGCGTCGGGGATTGGTAAACACACCCGGCGGCTGTTGGATCATTTTTTAGCAGACTGACTTGCCTTAGGCCATAAATAATTTGGTATTGTGATGAAGAGGACGACGATTCTTCAGGAGGAAAGTCTCAAAACACTAGGACCAAGACCTTTTGTGCAACTACCGTCTTCGGTGCAAGAGGTCGTCTCAATCGTTCGCCATCGCCAGCCACTGGTGACCACGTAGTTTTTTCAGTGAAGAAGGGCGATTCAGGGCTCCACAACGAGGTGGCAAGCTGTAGCAACGTGTCAAAAAAAAGGCGTCTCCTCGGAAGGATGGAGTGTTTATGGTCTCCAAAGACAGCATGTAGCCGAACAAATCAGTAGTGAACGCGCAAGCCAAATTGCATCGTCCTGTCGCCTGACGCTCACACAGTTTGCAAGATGGACGTGGTCTAGACGAGTTAATTACCTGTTTCACAATACTGGTCAAGTGATTGAATGCATAGAATTAACATTACGCTGCATTCCAAACGGTGATATCTCCATGGCCGACATGCTGTCGAAGATAGCCTGCAGTGCTGGATCACCCACTGATCTGTAAAATAATCTAACTGAATTCTACCAATTCTCTTGCCTTGTCAACGCCTCAGAACGTGAAAATCAAGTTGATACTTGCCTTAACACTATTTATCAAACGGAGTTATCTGTTTGCAACTGGGGGAGCCATGTTCTACTGACACCCGTTGCGGAAAATTAGTCCCTGTTTCCAGTTCCCCTGCTTTTTTCGTTTCCTTCTTTAAGAAATTTGTCAAGTGTTAACTGTAACAGTAAGGGTATATTTGTCGCGTCGTTTTCCCTGACTGTTGGCTTCCTTCTACTCATTTTGTGCACATTAGTGTGGTTCGATTGTGTGTGATGCTTTCTATTAGAAATGCTCTTCCTTGAAGTCCTCTTGGTCTTTTTCACCCAAGGTATTCTGCTCCTTCTCCAGATTATCACTACCCTTTTCCCCTGGACTACTTTGGTCCCGTCTCTCGCCCTTTGGATTATCCTCTTCTTGATTATCTTGCCTCATTTCTGGGTGTTCATCATTCAATTTCCCCTCCTGCTCCTCTCCTTCTGACTCCAACTGAGCGCTTATTGCTGATGCCTTCTCCACAATCACCTCTGGAGCATCGAATTTAGTCTTTGCTCTGCCTGTCTCCTTAAACCGTCGCTTCTCAAAGTACGCTTTCTTTGTGTCCAGCAATTCGTTGTCAAGCTTCTCGATTTGGAGCTTGTAGTCCTTTATGCTGGCATCGTGCTTCTCCATTTGTGTTGTCATTATCTGCAGAGAAAGGAACATCCAATAAGGGCGGCTATGCGGTGCTGACTAACCGTGTGCTGTGACTGGATTGAGTTGTTAACTTAGTAGTCGACCTGCAAACATCTAGGTGATGCTATGGGTGAACGGGTCGCTATGACGCAATCAGTGCGCACCCACAAAAAACGGGACAAACTCATTTTTACTGATGCCGAAGACATTGTGAAAGTAGCCATGGTTGAAGCTAATCTCAACACTAGAGTTCGGCCACGTTGGAGTCTCAGATTAAGCGAGTAAAACCACCGTCTGCATGGGCGTAGGCGGTCCTCCTCCTCTTATTACCAAAGCGGGATGATTACCTTCATAGCCGCCAATTTTTCCCGCAAACTATTTTCGTAAATGGCAAGCTGCTCAGCTATCTCGGGACCCGGTTGGCGGGCGAGGACCTGCTTCAGTTCCACATAGAGACGTTCTTTCTTTTGTATTTGGATCTCCTTCTCCAGGACTTCCTCCGTTTTTCCTATCAGACGCTTCTGCAGTGAGTGAATCTTCTTGATCATCTCAAAGGAGGAAGGGTCGCTGCCCTGTTGGATTAAAACGCAAAGTCGTGACGAATAATCACAGTCCATGCCTTTTGAACCGAACTTGAACAAGTGTTTGAGGCTTAGGGGTGGTATTTGCTTTATTGTAAGATCTATTGGCCTGTGTATCTCCGGTTGTAGTCTCCACGCTCTTGCCGTCCGTGCTTCCATGCCTCTGGCCAATCCTTGATCTTATGATGCATTTATTAGTAACTTAGACATTAAACACTGCAATCGATCGACATAAAGAATTCTGCTGACCATCGGACGTCAGTAGGTGGTGGGGTTCAGGGTTAAATGGTTAAAAGCTGACTGCAAAGAAATGTTCGTATTTCCATGTAAAAACGAATAATGAAGAAATTGTAGTAACAGGAGACATTTCATTTCAAAGAACGAAGATTAACTGGGATAGTTAACCGCACAGCATTGAAAGATCGAATGGAATGAAATGAAGTGGAAGCGCAGCTTTCCGAAGCTACCTTGCATTATTTTGTGCCCCAAAAGCTGTTGGCACACAAAGCGAGCACGATGCAGAAGACAGCTAAGCCTTCAACGGCACTTAGATATAAGTCGATTTTATGCACTGGACTAACTTCAAAAGCATAATCGGATTCCAGTGAGCAAACGAAACTATGAACGATATCCTGATATTTGTCAACTCGATTACAAAACCGTTAAAAAGACGTGCAAAAGTGAAAGCACAAACGACTGTAAAATTATACCTCAGGAAGAAACTCGTAGTTTCGCCAATCCTCCAGGTAGTATATCTGCAGATAATGAACAAGTATCAATGTGAGAATGAACGGTGGGGCTGTCAATGAAACTACTTATCTTTTATTCTCTAAATTTATTCAGCCCTTTCCATCAAACATAATCCATTACTTACTGAGTTTGGAATTTTCACTTCGCGTAATTTATGCATTGATCAAATACGGTAGTAGGGTTACCAAATTAAACTACAAACTTGTTCAGAATAAGGACTAATGGCGCCCATTTGCGTTACAATAGCTCTGGAACAGGATATAAGCTGCATTCTTTTCTTACCTCTAGCTTTCGCCATCGATGTACGTTGATGGGTTTTTTGAGTTCATCCTCCAAAGCTCTGCATCGAACCTGCTCCCGACTCAACTCCTTTCTTGCCTTAATAACCTCGCGCTCGAGCTCGTTCATCTTTGCTGCACTCGCCTGCAGCATGGCCTTTTCTCGACGAGTCTCGCGGATCTCTTCACGAACCCTTCGTAGATCCTCCAAAACCTTGTTAAACTGTGCTTCTCCCTTATCCAGCACCGACTTTTGGATACGAATCTTCTCGTAGAGATTTGCCAAATCGTCATTACGTCGTACTAGTTGGACGCCCAAAATGTCTTTTTCACTGATCACCTGATCCAATTCTTTTCGGTGTTTCGTTCGTTCGAACTCCGCCTCTGCAATAACTTTGAGGAGCTTCCGTTCCTCCGCCTCCTGGCTCTCTATTATGGATCGGTTCTCTATCGCCAGGTTCTTCATCCCCTGCAATTCCTTTTGCATGTCATCACGTTCTCGAGTCATTCTCACGCACTCCGCTGTCTCTTGTGCCATCATTGTGTTCTTGTTTGCGATCTCCTCTTTCAGCTGCGATATGCGATGCGCCATGAGATGGAGTTTACGCTTCATCTCACTTATCTCATCCTGAGCTTCGATAAGATTTTTTGAGTAGAGGTTTCTATCGCTCTTCACCGCCTCGTAGAGATTCTCCTGCTGTTTCAACTTGGTTTGAGCCTCGGCAATTTTCTTTCTAAAGTCGAAGATTTGCATCTCACGGAACTTCACCTCTTCCATCAAGTTGAGTACCTTTTGAGTATAATTTGAAGCCTCTCGGAGGTAGTGATCCCTTTCGTTCTCCAGCACACTGATAATTTTACGCTGGGTTATCGCTTCCTGATTGTAATAGGTGATCTCGTGCTCGAGATTTTGTTTGGACTGCTCATGAAGTCGTAAAAGGTTCGCCTGTTTCGCAGCCTTTCCGCGAACTTTAAAGAGAGACTTCGACAGAGCGTCTTTTTCCCTCGTCAGCTCCTCACAAGCTTTTCGATCATTATCCATGGCCTTTCGTGTGGCCTCCAGATCTCGATTGATTGCAGCGATATTCTCACGCAAGCGATCTCGTGTCCGTTCCAGTTCCTGCTTCTTCTCCTCTATACTGCTAATTCGTCGACTAGCTGCCTCGTTATGTCGAATCAATTTGGCGTTCTCCGCTCGAACAGCTTCAACTTCCTCCTCTTTTTGCTGAACAAAAAACACACTTCTTAAAGTTATTTGAAAGAACTAATCAAGTTTAGCATTCACACACCTTAACCTCCACCAATCGATTCGCATTTTCCGCTCGAATGTTCTTGGTGAGAGCCACCTGGGCGTCTACTTTTGACTGCGCATCGGCGAGTTTCGCTTCAGCCAGTTGGAGTTTTCGTGTCATTTGCTCAAAGGAGATTCGCAGAGTCCGGTTTTCCTCCTGCCTAACTTTGGACTCCTCCTGCATTTTTTCGATAACCTCGCTGATGGATCGAATCTGTGCGTTTTTCAGCTCGACCTCCTCGCGCACATCCCTCATTTCTCGCTCCATCTTCTCTTTCTTCCGTAGCTCTCGCTGAGCTTCACTGGATTTCTCCTAACGACACATTTATCGCTAAATCAGACAGGTTCAATGAACAGATGGAATAATGGGTGAATCCATACCGCTTTCGAATACACAATCCTTATAATTTATCCCACAAAATTCCCTTAGAGCTTCCAATGTTATGCGCTGCAATCTGTCTCAGAATAAATCATTTTAGTGCTTGAGTAAAAACGCTGGAGAATAACAAAACAAAAGTCATGATTCGTCCTTAAGCAAAACATTCCCCCATAAAAGAGCTTAACTATTGAGCTAAGTGGTGGTCGTTTCGATTCTACAATCTGTAGAGGAGTCGTACTAGGATGTCTCGACCCAGCTCTGCAATTTTTTGTTGAGCACTGAAGATCTCCTCTTGCAGTCCATTAATTTGTGCCTTAGTTGAATCGATTTCCTCACGCAGTTTTGCATTTTCAACAGCCTGCTCGGATTTCTCCTTAGTTAACTTCTCCAAATTTTTCGAAAGCTCAGCTATCCTAAAAGAAAAGGAATTCAACGTCATGTACTAAGCAAAGGAGGCGCACGCTGGAAATTCAGCCAATAGAAAATGATGGCTGCATATGCATGCGCTTCCTCACAATCGCCCCAAAAATTTGAATCGGTTATGTAAACATTATCCATTCCAGGCAGGGAAGAATTGCTTACGCATCAGCTCCAACCTCGCCTGATCCCCCTTTTTCAATAATATTACTGAGGGTGGCTATTTCTTCTTTCAGGCGTTTAATGCGTTCCCGGGCCTGGTTTTCCTTACCAGTAGCGGCTTCAACAAGTGCCCAAGCACTTTCCAACTCCTTCTTAAGGGCAAAAATGTTGGCAGGGCTTTCACTAGATATCTTTTTCACGTGATCCAAGCGCACAGAATTCGACAAAATATCCGCCCTTAGCTCCCGGCACTTCCTCATTAACTTTTTCTCATTTTCATGAGACTTTTGGAAAACTGCCATAATTTTTTCATATTCTTCGCAAAACTTTCCGAGCAGCTTATTCCCTTTTAATTCACCTAATAGCTTTCATGCTGATGTATTGGGGTGTTTGCACATACTGACTTATACTCATCACATAGCTGATTAAAGGATGATTCATCTATTGCAGGCTTGAATACACCTTTTAGTAGGTTCTTGTCAAGCTTCAGAATGTAAGGGAAACGGAAACCGTACCAGCTCAACCATTGCCACAGGCCAAAAGCTTCATTTAATAGAAAATAAAGATATTAGTCAGATGTGCGCTGTATCGCGGCAACTCTTGAAATCAAGGTCAATGTTCAAATGGGTTTGGAGGTCGTACGAATGTATTGCTACGACTTCTATTTGGATAAAAACGCCTAAAAAGTTAAACGGAAACCCCGGCAATGATTAAAAGGAAGTGAATAAAGACTATAACTTTGCAGAAAATATAGGTACCGGGAATAGTAAGGAAAAATGGGAAACAGGAATTTTGAGGCAAGCAAAGAGCAGAAGCCAATAAAGTGGCGAAAGTTTTTCTCCCGAAAGAGGTTTATTTACAAAGGCAACCCTCAAAATTCACAACAAAACATCCCAACTACTCAAGCGCAATCTGGGTGAAATGCAGCCTTGTACAGCACTGAGATGAACGCCTACTAGCTTTGTGTAAATGAGCACAAATTGCACCGCTTTCATCAAGGGGTTGCAGTGACCTAGTTTTGTGTTTGAAGGTATACTGAGAACCATGAGTGCTAGCCAGCATCACTAAACTATGCTTCCGATAGACAACAGTTTGCCAGAAACTACGACGGACATTCAACTGCCAGTCGTCTGTTCTAGATAGCATAGAAAGAACAATGCACAAGTAAATTCAAGCATTCTTGAAGGCAGTATTCGCATAATGAATACGAAATTCTACAAGCTATTATGCGAAAATTTAAGTTCTCTAATATTTTTGACTCGTGTCCAAACTATTTTTTGGTGGAAAATTTAATGGTTAAATTTGAACTCTTTAGACGATGAAGAATACTTCATAAAATACTTCATACTTCATAAAAAATTCTTCCCTTCTAATGAAATGAGTGGCTACAGAGTCTATAACACTGAAACTACTTTATTTGGCTTGTTTTTTTAAAAATTTTTGTCTTTTGTGTGCATTTACTCACTTACATAACCTCGGATTCATTTGTTTGTATAAACATGTTTTAGTAGCGCTAACGGAAGAATCGGATTTGCCACTCGTGCCTCTCTGTTGGTCTGGTGTCTTTTACGTCTCTGAATGGAGGTATCGATCGGGGAGAATCGTCGAGCACCTCAAAGCAGCGCAAAAGCTTTGAAAAAAGTTGGGTTGGGAAATGCGTCAAAATTACAAAACTCCAAAGGATTTGCCGTTCAGCATACTACTAAGGCTGCAAGGAAAGTCAGGAAGACTCTAGATAGGGAGACAAAGAAATATCATCTTCTTGACATTAGTGCTGCCAGTTCTGTCAATTTTTCTCCGCCTCTAATTGTTGGTATTGTTGGTCCACCTAGATGTGGGAAATCTACATTGCTGCGTGGGCTAATCAGGCATTTTGGTCGCCAATTGGTTCCAAGTATTACGGGTCCAATAACTGTTGTCGCCGGCAAAAAGCTTCGATTAACTTTGATTGAGTGCGATTGCAACATTAATAGCATGATTGATATTGCGAAGATCGCTGATCTGATCCTACTCGTCGTCAATGTGTCAAAGGGCTTGGAAATGTACCATTTCGAATTTATTAGCATGTTGCAAGTTCACGGGATGTCTCGAGTCATCCCAGTGCTTAATCACTTGGATCAGTTCAAGGAGTCATCCTCTTCAAGAGCGATTCGGAAGAAAATTAAACAGCGGTTGTGGACGGATTTGTCCGCGAAGATTTTCCTCTTATCACGTTTTGTACAGAAGAAAAGTAAGGCCTCTTTGACAGGACATGCTGTGATTTTAGGTTATTATCACAAACGTAGTGAGGTAAATGACAAAGTTATTGGTGGTGATTATATACCTGCTGAGATTCAGCGCTTGGCCCGTCTCATGGTTGTCAAATCTCCCAGACCGTCCGACTGGCGAACTGACCATCCGTATATGCTGGTGGACCGTTTAGAGGACGTGACGAATCCCAGAATTCTTGCAGAAGATGAGAAAGCTAGCCGTGTGATTAGTCTCTACGGTTGGATCCGAGGTGCTCCCATCGAAGCTTCTTTCTCCAACCCTCTTGTCCACGTCCCCGGCCTTGGCGACTTTCCAATTTCAGAATGCACCCGTCAACAGGATCCGTGTCCCACTCCGGCTCAACTTATGCAATCCGATGCGTCCGCTGGGGGGACTATTGAAGCTAAATTGAAGAAGCGCCTTTCTGAAGGTGAACGCAAGGTAAAAGATGGCAAGTATTGCTTGTCAACTCTTTGGACGTTGAGCTTGTAGGCGTTTACAATGGTTGTAAAATATCTTAACCCTGTAGATAAAAATTCTGGTTGGATGTTTTTTTAGTGAAGTATCTACCCAATTAGTTGCTTAAATATCCACCTCGTAAGTGGTAATCTGTTTTAGAATTGGAACCACGAGTTTGCCTTCTCCGAAGTTATTGCTGTATTTCGACCGATTCGTAGACATGCAGAGGCGTGCGAGTTCATAAACACAAAGTATAGCATCAGTCGCAGTTTTCCTTACCTCTCTAATCTTCATTCAGCTCTATGCGCCAATGTCGGGTGTTGGCGGCGTGCTGTTAGATCACGATGCCACATATATTGATTTGGGCGGAAGTCACCACTTGGGTGGTGGTCGGTCGACATCCGGTCGTCAAGTTGTGATAGGAGCGGGTGAAGCGGATTTGGCCAAAGCTCGTGACCTCCTCTCCGCTGTTGGTCACGGTCTGGACGAGCGATTGGAGCACAATCACCGAGTTCAAATGCTTATTGATGCGCCCCTCTTGGAGCCGTCAGCAAACGACATTGATGAAGACTCTGGCTCTGATGTGGGAAATGATAAAGACAGTTTCGTAGGAGACGATGATATTGAAGCTGATGAAGGGGGCGGCAATGTTGGACTGCGGATGTTCGAGGACACAGTACTACCACTCGCAGAAAATGGGCCCATGGAGGTGGATGGCGATGACAATGGAGAAGGGGATCTTTTGGGGACCAAACCGAATGATCAGTTCAGTGGTGGGCATCGTAATCTGAAGGACGCTTTCGACGGTATGTGGTTCTGATTCCTTTACTTATTGTCCCCTATCATAATTATTCCCTCAACTAATTATCTACTTACCGTCTAATTATTTATTTAACATTGCTGCATATTGAAAAGGGGTTGGTGGTCATGTACTAAATCCATAGCAAGTGGTCAATTTTGTTTTAGATCTGGGTTGGGAAGAAACAGCAACGGGTCGCAAGAACTGGAAACGCATAATTTACAATGCTGGTATGTTGTGCTCCGGTCTATATTTGATTTTCGCAAAATATGAAACACAGAACTTGACGTCACTATCAAAAGGTCCTCTTCAGTGATGACCCAGTTGCTAATTTGTAGAAGGCAAGCTTTTTCTAATCAAAAAACCCTAGTAATGATTTATCATCGATCAGATAGGCGATTTCACTATTTGAAATAAATATATTGCTCCGTACGCGTAGGTAGTGTCGCTCGCTATCCAATGTGTTGGGAGTATATTTTCCAATAGTTGTCGATTTTTTACGTTCGCAGGTACTGTGTAAAAAGAAATGTCTTTTTAACCATAATTCGACGTGCCGATGTTGCATTTCGTCGTTTATTTTCACGTTTCTGCAGAATTTGACTCTAACCCTCAGATCAAACTAGGTCATGATGAGTTTAGTAAAATCTGATAGCATTATGGTGCTTTAAACAAAGCCACTTCAAAATAGACCAATTTCTCCAAAGCATTCGAAATTTGTTTACCATTAGTACACGGTATAATGAACTATTTGCAATGCAGAGCTGCAATTTGTCCTCTTACGCAGTCAGCTTGGTAGTAGGCGGCGTTGCTCTAGGCTGGCGTCACTCGGGCATATTCCTCCCGTCTCAACAATATTGAAAGACGTTTACCAGGTATTCTATTGTTCATTGGCTGCGGGAATTACCCTTAGTCGTCCTTTTTCGTTGCAGATGATGAGACACCCAAAAGGATAGGCATATCCTCTCTCACTGGTGAAATGTTCATTATATCCACTAAAATGGACACCACAATCCACGGAACTGATGCTGACGACGTCACTTTACCCCACCAACGAACAGTTTCTATCGATTGGGCCATTTCGGCGGCCCTCATTGCGAATAGTTTCACTACGGGTGAGTGGAGCCCCTCGGAGGACGCCGAGCAGTTGTTGGCTGCGGACGCCAAAGCACAGAGGGCGATGGAAGAGCTGAAGGCCCAAAAGATGGCCAAAGCAGTGGGTAGTAAAGTGTTATATAGACCCGAAAGGAGGCTGGCCAAGGGAGTCTCCAGAAACTCTTATGTTGAGGAAGATGAGGTTTTGGGGGAAGAATTTGAAGATGTTGGTCCAGTGAACGAGGTGGAGGGAGAGGCCTCCAGTGATGACAAGGGCGAGGACAATGATGACCCTATTAAAGGGATTGAAAAGGTTGACTATTCGCATTCCTATCTACCCAAAGTCCTGCTTTGTTATCCTGAACAGCGTAGATTTGCACCCATAGTATTCTGTTTTACCTTATTTGCGTTTTCGTAGAATACCACTACCCTACTTGCAGTACAGTATTTAGCCTCTTAGTTGGCTTTGTTATTTTATTTAGGATAAAAAAGGCCCATCTATATAGCTCCTTCAACTTGCCGATTTTTTTTGAAGCGGTGTCATCATTCTGAAACGGCAAACTTGCTTGTTGGCCTTCAGCAAAATCGTGTTCGTGCATGCATCCACAATTCTCCCTCTGCAGTGATCTTCATCAAATATTCATCTACTTTGGTTTCAGCTTAACTTTCTCTCTTTGCGATTGACTAGTTTGTGGCCAAGATTGCCAGGTGGAAGAGAACTTCGCCTATTTGATCATTAATTAATCACATAATACTTACTGATATGCTGACCTAAAACTTGTGCTGAAGGAAGAGAGGCATTTCATGTGGGTCAACCTAGATAGTAAAAACCCGATTTATCACTATTACCGACTTCCTGCAGAGCTTACTTCATCCGACTAAGCGTGAGCGCATTCTGGAGAAGCGTCGGCGGCACAAGGAGCTCTTCGATCGTCTGTATGAGGCCGCTCAGCGCGGATCTGGTGCTAACGCGGACGAGCCAGCAACGGCTTTCTACGACAAGATGGTCGCCAAGACGGAGACTCAGCGGCAGCTGAATCGTGAAGTCCTTGACAAATTATCCCCTGATGTTCGTGAAACCGTCGAGGGTGTACCCCCTGGGTCCTATGTGCGTCTTAAAATTGTCGGTCGGTTTTTCTTGCTGTTCGTGTTTCGCTGATTCAGATCATTCTGTTTGATTTCTTTTGGGATGAATTGAGTTGTTGTAAAGTGTTTGAGATTCCGCATCCATGTAATCTACCTTGAAATAGTAGGTGATCCGATCCAATCTAATAAAAAAGTTAGGAATGTTGTACCTTAAATGCTGTCGATTCAGTCGATACCGAATTAAGGCAAGGCTTCAATTTCAACCGACCTTCAATATCTTGTATGCGTTTTCGAGCTGCCGATCAGTCCTTGTTCAGCTTTTTTTCGCCTAGTTTGAATTTGTTTCATTTGTGCCATGGTTTTCGCGAGGCTTATTTTAATTGCCATGAATAGGAAACTCTTCGCAAAGCTGATCTTAGTTTCCTAGTTGTCTCATGCTGGTCTTAAACTGTGATTTTATAACTCAAAAGTCCTATGCTCAAGCATTAAATATCTGGCATTGATTGTGATTCCGAAGGTTCTTGCATTGCTACTCACAGTGACATTCAGGAGCAATCATTTAATCCTCCTTCGAACTCGTCAATTATCCATTTCCGTTGTACCCAGTATTTGACGCAACTTCCCTTTAAGAAATGACCTCGTAAATACTATGGACATAATACATAAGACTCCACTGGAATTAGGTTTCTTCTGCTTCAGGAGTGCCTTACCAATTCATGGCATACTTTGATCCACGCCAGCCGTTGGTGGTTGGAGGGCTAGCGAGAGGAGAAGAGGCAAAGGCCTTCATTCAGGCTCGCTTTCAAGTGCATCGGTGGATGCGACGCGCGCTGAAATCCAACGATCCTCTCATTGTATCGGTTGGCTGGCGACGCTATCAAACGATCGGGGTTTTCTCAAAGTCAGTTTCTCCCTCTATTTTTGTATTGCCCCTTGTTTGCTTTGGACGACGTAGAAGGCGCAAATTACCCCCACTTTACCATTCTTTTGTGGTATTAGTTGTCCGCCAATAACCTGGCCAACAAAAATGTAGTGGGTGCTTATCACTGCAGGAAATTATTTGCAGCTCAGAGGTAATTGCGTATCAAACGCTCCTGAATTCTAAACATTCTCGGATTAGTGCCTTTACTCATCATAAAAACCCATCTTCCATGGCTCAGTGGCGTTAACATAAACATGTTCTGGTGTGAGCAAGATGAGCCTTAAGGGTTTGAACCCCCTCCCGTGTCCACTGGGTTGTCTTGGACCTTATTGTTTTTACTAAAGGAGCATTCAGAACTTTGTTTGCACTCGTTTCGTTTTTTAGCGGATTTGACGCTTTGATCACCTTCTTCCCTTAGCATTTTGTACTGAATGAGCGTGTAATCAGCACTTCCGTCGCATTGCAGGGAGGAGCACAATTTCCGTAGGCGCTACCTCAAATACGCCCTGGCCCATGAACATTGTCACATCACTTTTTACGGACCTGTGGTTTCTGCGAAAACGGGAGTCATCGCTATTGCTAACTCCACGTGGCGGGAGCAGGTAGCTCAGATATGCCCTGCCTTCTCTTATAATGCAGCCGTCTGTCCTCCAGTAATCACACTCCAGAGCCCCAATATGTTTTGCTGTTCCTGCACTTTGATTAAAGCAACCCTGTTAATCTCTTCGGTAGTGCACCGATACCCCTACTCCAATTTTTCTGATCACGTGGGATTCCCACATTCGCACTATATCACATTATTAAATCGAGGCAGTGGTACGCTGACCTCTCACTCCAATGCTATTCTGTTAGGAGACATGAAACATTCAGAACAGCTCTGAGGTATCTTTGTTTTCCGCAGGTCAAAGTAAACCAACACAGACCTGCTAACAAATTTGTACTGCTGGTCATAGTCGGAATTTGGCGTAATTCACGCTTGGCCGCCGTCCAGTGCACGAGTCCAAGCACATCTGCTTGAACTGCAGGGTCATACGAATGTGCTCATTTGTGCGCCAATATATTGAAACGCACTTTACTTTCTCCCAGCACAGAACCTAGCTAAAAGGTCCTTTCTTTTTAGACGGAAGCCCTCATTTCACCAGAATTTAGAATCGCCGGGACAGGCAGTGTAACCGACTGCAATGAGTCCTTCCAGATAATGAAAAAGCTCAAACTGGTCGGCTACCCATACAAAATCTTCTCCAAAACCGCCTTCGTTCGCGGCATGTTCAACTCCGAGCTTGAGGTGACTAAAATGGTCGGCTCCAAGATTCAGACCGTTTCTAAAATTAGAGGTAATACCTTTTTTTCGAGGTACAAGAGAACGTATCGACGTGCATAACGAACATTGAGACTATCGTAGGCCTGATAAAGAACGCCCTCACGGGAACGAGCCACAAACCTGGTGACTTTCGAGCCACATTCGAGGCATCGATTCGAATGGCGGACATAGTGTTTGTGCGAACCTTTGTGCCCACTGAACTGACCGCTTTCTACAATCCCATTCCCAACCTCCTCCTGGCCTCTGCTCGATCCGCAGCCTCCACCACCACCCAAACGCAGTGGAGGATGCTTCGCACCATGGGCGAGTTACAGTGGGATATGGGCACCAAAGTAGAGGTCAAAGAGGACTCAAAATACAGGGAGGCACAACGTGTACCCTTCGTGCCTCAACCGCTGACTGTGCCATCCAAACTAGTCGCGGCGCTACCCTTCACTGATAAGCCGAAGCTGAGTAAAAAACGGCTGCGTACACAACGCTTCGGCGATGATGAAGTTAGGCGCGCTCGGGACGCCGGTGTGCCCGCACCAACAGCAGCGGTGGCTGAGGAGGGCATTCCTGTTCCCATCAGGCACGCCCGCAAACGCGCGCAAGCCATCCAACACTTGCGGCAGCTGCACGCGGCCTATCAGGAGCGTGAGAAGAGCAAAATGGTCACCCGCGTCTCGCGCTACAAGGCGAAGCGCGCCGCCGAGGCGGAGGCGGCGGAGGCGAGAAATAAAAAGCGGAAGAAAGAGTTCTTTGCTCGTCATCGTGGTGGCGCTAAGGCGCGCTCAGGTGTCGGGACGTAGGCGCAACCCAAGATGTACAAATACAAAACATGACTAGATATCTCGTGTACCAAAACACAGCTGAGTCGCCTTTTTTCTTAACGGTGCAATTTTTTGATACTGAAGTAAATGTTTAAGGGGAAAGTAGTGAAAAAAACCGATCTTGCAGGCTTGGTTAAAAGGAGCGAAGTGATTTGTAAAAGACGAAGTTGTAGATCTCGCAGCAAAGTGCTAGTAGGTAGTTGGTGGTTCCGGGTCGTTGTTCTAAAAGTGAAACAAAAAAACCACTGGAAGAGCATGTACAGAACTGACAAATATGATGCAATTATGGTCGCGAAATCGGGGTGGGTTACAATACCGTCAATTTCCGTGGGATGGTTTTCGGTGTGCGCAATGGTGACCAGCAAGGAGACGTGCAGTGGGGTGAGGTTTCGGGTGCGTCGTCGCGTGTTACACGATATTTTCAGCTACGATTAAGGTGGGAGTGTGCAGAATCAGAACCTAGTTGTAAAGCCACCTGGGTGAGTGAAACGAGCCACGTTCGTTACAATAAACGGGTTCGGGGATCACGCAGAGTCAAGATGGATAGGATTTGTGATAAATGTGCCACTACTCTCGGTAACAACGGACACCCAGAAAGTATATAAACAAAGAGAAGTACCTCAGCAGGACCAGGCTTGTCTGACCCACTAGCGTTGCGTTGTCGAAAAGCACGAAAAGCGAAGGCGCCAACAGCAGCAAGAATCCATGCGAAGAACAAAAAGGAGGCGGGAATCGAGCTGTTGCTCTGGTTCATAATCGAGTTAGATTGGTTGCTTTGGCACACTACGTCATTACAGTAGGTTTGCGACTGTCGCAGCATGGTTAGGAGCCGCTGCATCGACGTTTCGTGATTGTAAATGCACTCACATGGGTCAAAACCATCTGCCATGCCTAAAAAAGGCGCCGTGGGAAGTATGCAGTGAGCAAAGTTGAGTTAAAGCATATCGATTAGCATGTAATGAAAAAGCAACTTGAGTGAGGGACTCTAGCATTGAAAGAGACAAAACCTAAAATGAATTAAGTAAAACCTAATAATACCAACTGAACGACAACACAAACGCAAAAGCGATGCGGCAGCAGGAACAATACTTGGGTAGCTAAAAAGTATACAGCGTCAAAAACTAGAATTCATTCCCAGCGCAAAAAATCTGCAGAATGCATTTACACAACAATCGCCAATGCAAGAGGAATTTAGACGAGGCAGGTATTAACTGGAACAACACGGAACCTAAGAGAAAACAAAGCATCGCGCTAGCTCAACAATTTCGCTTCTAGCGTGGATTACAGGGAAACACCATAGAAAATGAGAACAATTGCCGCAATCCGAAACTACTACCACCACAATAAACCAAACTGGTCACTTAATTTAAAGTAGGTCGTTGCTGGAAAGCGGGAATTAAAACAAAAAGCGTTTTAAGTAGCAAAATCAAGAAGTAGCAGTTTAAGACTAGTGCAAAAAATACAATCAGCATTCATTTGCAGGTGTGTGTTATTCAGGGAATTTATTGACCCCCTCTAGTGGCGCAAAACCAAAGATAACCGTCTCCCAAATGTAAGAAGTATATGGAAATTATTCAGACCTACAGGCAGCACGAACCAAAATGCAATTTTGCCTTCCGCTAAACGAATATGCCATCCAACATAAACCGCATTATCTATTTTAAAGAAAAGCAGTTGATGCTGTACAAATGCGGTTCGTAATCTCTTCATTGTGCATGCATCAGACGCGAAAGTGCTATAATCTATGCTTCTCTTCTACAAAGTGAAACAGCGACAATCATTGCCCGATGCAGGTTGTCGACAATTATTTAGTTGGTGAGATCGTTCCCGAAGTCACCTCGTGATGTGGTTACCAAAGAACCGACCAAAGGTGTCTTCTCATGGACAAAATAGCTTCTCAGTTGGCAAGAGCTGTCACTCTGAAGCTTATTTGGTGAAGTTCTGTGATGTGTTGGAATTGGCAGTGCGACTGTTAAAAAGATTGAACATTTCATATTGTAAAAAGTTTCGTTGGTACCACCGTTCTCCAAATGATAGTTAGGAAAATGCCAAAATGTATTGAAATGTAGTAGTTTGGCGCGGAAAAAAGACCATTGAGGAATTTCACCCTCCCACCTGGTTGATGCGCCGAGGGATGCAAATTGGTTTTTATTTCATCGATAGCCATTTTCAAAGAAGAACATTGTCAATATTTGTTCCATGCTGTAACTCCCAAAGGTATCACTGATGGGATCTTTACTATCTGAAAATTCTAAGCCATGAAACGATCTACCTGCTCTACGTGATCATCAAGGTGGTGGGTTTTGGATAAAGTGTGGAAATGATATTTCACCAAATCCAGTTGCTTACGCCTGAACACGTGCACATAAATACAGTAGCTCAGTCGATCAACCGCTTTTTAACAATGCTCAGGTCACTCAACTAATCGGACTTCGAGATAAATCAACAAAAGGAGTTGTCAAGCAGAATACTAATATTGTAAATCGAACTACGCTTGAACGCTTTCAGGAGAACAGGCGAAAATGCTTGATAATTGCACAATCCTGGGGTAGTATCAACTCTGTTGTAATGGCCCCGCCGGTGCCACCATGTGAGCGTTACCGTAACCACCAGTCAAACACTTCATCTATATATTTGTGACTATTGAAAATAACAAGAGTAAATTAGCTTGATCTGAAGTTACTAAAACAGGGAACATAAGGGGTAGTCCGTTCTTCAATGCAATCTATCAACTACGAGCGGAAATCAAGATCTCTTTCGAAATGATGGAGCTGTAGCAGAAATGTCTTATTAGACGTCGTATTAAAATTGCCTTAAATGTTGATATTCAAAATGATCACTACCACTGAATTTCAGTGGTAAACAAATTGGGACATTGGTGTATCTCAGTCAAGATTAAATAGTTATGTCAAGGAATACAAAGTAAAAGTATATAATTCTACATGTGAATATTAGTCAATGTTGAGAAGCATTAATCCTTAATGATTTGTCATTTAAAAATTGCACCTCTTTGATGGGGAGGTAACTTTGGCATCCGCCCTTTGTTGATTGTGGTCGTCTAGAGGTGGGCTGTGGCATGGCGGTAAATCTGCTTTTGGATGCGTTTGACAAATATCGCCAGGATGAGTCTATTGATGCGTTTGTTTGTTCGGTGGAAGTAAATAGCCTGTATATTTTTATCTGGTTAAAATTTCTAGGAATGCTTGGATAAGCTAGAGAAGATTACTTCATTGGATCCGGATACATTGGAGCGGTTAAACGCTTTTTTCTCATTCTCCTTGTGCTCGCCGAGTGGATTGCAACTGAGATTTATTGCGCTTAAGATTATTTTAAATTATGGTAAGTTCTCTTTTGCCGCCTTCAAGTTTTTTAGCCGACGATATATTAAACCGATACGTCTTACTTGCAAAATTTGCAATACTTAAGCCGCTTCTTCATGGAATTTACAACTGGTCTGAAGAAGGATCTTCTTTTAACGTTACTTTAGTTTGGTTCTGATATTTTCGTACATAGGCATTGGAAGCATTTTACAAATGTACTTTCGAAATCAACTACATGCCTTTTGACTGTGGAGAGGATATTTTCGTTTGTGCCGTCAGACAAGTGCTGTCAATAATAAAGGCTCCATACAATAAAAAAAAGGTTGAATTCGCTCTGGGTATCCTTGCAAACATATGTCGAAAACATTCTGTTATTCACCGGGCACTTCAAAATCGGGTACATCCTTTCTAGAATTTTTGTTATAGAGAAGACTGATTTTGATTCGCTGCGGAAGTTGCTTCTTCGCATAATGAATGATGAGTCCTCAACGCAAATGGAAACTGTCCTTTCTATGACTGTAATTTTCCACCTGTGGGGAACCAAGGATAAGGTGTGTTTTAGAGCCTTAAAGTATTTTGTCTTATCATAGTTTTTCGACGGTCGAAATTCTCATGCATCACTTCAAGTCCTTTTCAACATCCTTTTAAATGGTGATGCCTCCCTGGAAAGTCTGTATGCGGCTGATGTTCTCATCGACTTCTGTGCTAATTCTGCTTCCTTCTCCTTGATTAATTCGTAGGTTTCTCTTGACTCGTTTTCACTGTCTCAGGTATCCGGAACTTAAACGGATTGTGAGTGAAACTGCTAATCAACTCGTATCAAAAGACCCGAAACTCATCCACAAAGTACTAGTCATTTTTGTGCTTTCATAAGCTATCTTTAGCTGTTGAGTTTACTGACGTACATATTTAAGAACAATGCGGAAATTTGTGTTTACTTGCGGAACCTAATTTTTCATTGTGACAGTCCTGGAGAAACTGGTGCTATCTTTACTGGGATTAGCAATCACCTTATGCAGCCCGCAGATCACCTTCTCTCAGCTTCTACGGCTGCCTTCATTTTCAATCTGGAATCATCGGTTTGTTTGGATGCCTGCTCTGTACTCTGATCTCGACTTTAGTTTTCGAAGCTCCCTGCTGATGCTAACTATAACACTACCCTGTCTCGACTTCTCAATCTTGTTGCTCAAGCCCTCTCAGTTCGACTTGAAAATGGAAGCTCCGTCGAGGCAGCCTACAGACAGCGCGTAATTATGCACTGCGCCTCTCTAGTCGTCCAAAAAACCTCAGAAGTTTGCTTCTCATTCGACCCTAGATCGGTTAACATATCCGTTGGTCATGTAGCTTACCTGGGGCACATCGCTCGGTCTCTAGCCTTCCAAAACCTCAAAAACAACATCCTACTAGCTATTCCAAACTCTACGAACAGTGAAGACACCGAGACCGCGAAAAGTGGCGAAATGTAAGCAAAACGATAATTTACTCTTATGTATTACGGAAGGATGGCTGCAATTCTAGCCACTGTGGACGCGTTGGATCTCCTCCTCACTTGCACCGACTTCCTATCAGTTGTCTCACCCGTCTCCACCTCGGAGAAATCGCAGGATAACATGGATCCCGATGAGACGCGAATCGAGTGCACGCCACAAATGGCGGACCTGCGCCTCAACGAAGGGGGGGAATGCGGTAAAGGGGACTCTGTGATGGATCATCTGCGGCAATGTGGAGATGCACTGCAGCGGGCTCTGGAGAATCCACAACTTGCGCCCATGCTGGCACTTGTTTTTGCTGTCGGTGCTGGTGGAGGTAGATGCGAAGAGGCCTTCTCGTCCCGGGCCGTTGTCCTTCGTCTCATGAGAATCGCCCTCAGCTTGCAGAATTTCTCAGTTTCTTCGTACGCTCCTTAAACGTTGCTCGTTTTCATTTGGACAACTCCCAAATAGAGCTCGAATTAAGCGGTTCGCTTAGTCGAAACGAATCATTGATATGCACGCGATCATCTTGATCTTGTCCCATTATTCACTCATTCACGATGTTAATTTGGGGACCTTTACGTTTGCCACTTCGGTCAAAAATTGCAACTTGTTTCCACGATCACAATCCATCCGATCACAAATGACACGATGTTCAGGCGGAGTTTTGCCTCGGTAGTTTACTTGAATGAGGTTGTTCGTGTTCTGCAATTATTAAGAATTTTGACGTTATTGCTTTAACCTTAACTCACTGTTAACTTAACCATTAAATTCAATTAATATTTGTGGTACTGACTCACTATTTTACCACCAATTTTTGCTGCATGTTTGGAACCATCGTGCCAATATGTAATCAGTTGTTGAAACAAACTATCCCCTCCTCTTTTTTCAATCATCTTCGGATTTGTTACAAAGGTACTCACTTTTGTCCTTTCTGGTAACAATTTTTACTGTTTAGGCTATTGTGCCTAACGAAGTTATGCAAATTATTGGCTACATTTAGTGGGTGCTTTTTCTATAGGCTTTCTTTCACTTCCAACTCTGAATGCTTGTTGTTGTATCTGGTTGTTCTTCTTAAACCAGTGGTAGATATCTTTTCACGTTTTACGCTTGATGACGCTTGCCTTTTTTGTTTCCTTTAGATTTCTATCCACTCTGAACAGTCTCATACCACCAGGGTGTAAGTCAGTTGAGGACTACGTATCGTCACGGCTACTGCTAGCCACGAAAGGGGAAGAATCCGAACCCCCAGGTCACGTGGCCTTCATTTCCGAGTGGATAGCTGCTACACAATCTCAATTTCACAATAGTCAGCAGAACAAAATCACTTGCTCGTCTTGCAGCTCTCGCCACCAAGCTGAAGCCACACTGGACAAGCTTTGTGCTGCATTGGATAACACCTCTCTGTCATTTGTGAGTCCCCCTCCCCTCCTGTAGATTTGTTGACCCCGCCTTTCTTCTCTTTCCCCCTTTGTAGGCTAGCCTTGCTGGATCAGAGGCCATGACGATTTGTCAGCGAATGATTGAAGTTCTCCAGGTAACTTAATAAACTAAACGCATTGTTGTTTGCTCCTTGAGTTAACATGCGGATTTACATTTGCACCATCTTGTAATTCGAAAGTGGTTTTGCAGGGCCATTTTACATGGCTAATGAGCTATGTCAAATTGCATGTATTAGTATGTATGTATTGTTGATACCCTAAATGGTCCTCTTACGAGAGAGTAGCAGTTCTTAAAGATTGTCTCAAAGATGTCGTTTGAGTCATCTTTTTTGCACTGCTATTTGGTCAGTCGCGAGAGGTGGCGTTGGAAGCGGAGATGGCGGCGAAACGCGAGGCGTTGCTTGAGTCAGACGCCATGGCAGAGCACTTTCGATCGCGCGTCATCACCGCCGAGGCGGAAGTCGTGCGGCTATTGCGTCTTCAAACTGTTGCCCTTGCTAGCGTAGAGTCCCACCGCGCCTCTCTGGAAGCGCAGCATGATCAAATCTCCCGGTCTGTTTGTCTTGAGCCTTATCTGGGCACATTGTCAAATCTTGCATTTTAAATGCTTTTTGATTAGATCAAATCTACCTAGGAGCTAGAATCAATTCTACTCATTTATATAAGTAGGCGTTTTAATATTTGTTCACTCGTCGCCGCCTTTAACGGCTAGTCCCTATAACTCCAAAATCTTACCGTTATTTAAATCGTGCCAGGTCATTTGTTGGCAGAACCAGGGATTCGATACAACAGGGCAGGTTTTATTATCTAGAGAGATTGGAAGAATTCGGCTTAAAGGTTTCTCAGTTTGTTGGATTCGTGGATTCGTCGTTGAATTGCTGGTTTTCAAAACGATTCACTCATTTGGGTTGTGGGCATTATATTCTTCAAATCTTTAAGTTAATTTACTAATTTAACTTTTTAAAAATTGCTCAGAAAAGGTTGGTATGAGTCTCTGTGAGTCTCACCGAATTGCTTAAATAACTGCGACTAAGGGAATGCGAAAAGCAGCTAGAAGTTGAGTTGCTAAAGTCATCATGGGCAATTTTTCCAATTACTGCTTCTCTTTGGGTATCCAAATTCTTAATCTGGGTGATATCCGCTTTGGAGTCGTTTTCACACTCACAAAGTCTCTCGCTCGCCCATGGCACCAACTCGCTGAGGCAAAAATAATTAGCATAAGTTTCCCTACACTTACATATTGGTTTTGTTGGGCCTTGTAACGATGGCTTTTGTGTTTGGTGTGCAGACTTGTTTGTTTGCGTTTCCATGACCCCTCGCCAAGTCTGTCCGTCTTCGTTAAATGTGCGTGTGAAATTTGCACTGCTTTGGTGAAAATGATTCTTTTCTGTAAGCATGCTTATAGTAAAACTCGAGTTTAGTGGTCAAAGTACATCATTCCTCCCTATTCTGTGATAGCTTTGGAGGACTTTTTTGTAGGCTTGAAAGCGAGAATGAGCGTCTTTCTTCTGAGTTGTCCTCCAAGCAAAAGGAATGTGAGAGTATGTGCTTTCGCCTTATCGATTCTCGCTGTAAATGTCCAACACCTCATTCTTGGGTGTCTCTTTGCTCTTTTGAGATTTGCGGTCGGCCAAAGAGACCTTGCAGAATAGGCTGACGAGCATACGTGAACAGAATAGAACCATGGATGCGACCATCGATAGTTTTAGGAAGCAATTGGATGATGCCAAACAAATCATTCAGCAAAAGGATACCGAGGTATGCCCCTTACAATCACAGCACGATGTGCACGCCCTGAATTACTTCTATTAATGGTTGAAATAATAGCCTAATTAAGGTTTTACCCCTGAATCTACGAGTGCATTATTATCAAATCCTTGAAAGGCTATGTGGATAATGCTTTTTATTTCAGATTAAACAGTACTCGCATATGACTCGCATTATCAATGAGTTGACTGGCAACCGAGTTCAACCAGCAAATGCGTCAAGTTCAAAAAACTCCATTTAGTGCATCGCGCTATGTCCATGCCCCCTCTCATCAATATTGCATCTTTCTCCCATTGCAAAATATCAATTTTGGTGTAATTTTTCCTTTTAGCTGGCCTTTTTTACGACTCGGCGTCCTTTCTGTTGTAATTTTCCATTCATTTCGGTGCTGTAATGTTGACAGAACGACGTCTTTTGTGTATTACTAAGAATTTATACGGAGAAATTATTTTAGTAGTGTATCAAATGCATTATTTAATTGGTTAAAGAACATATGTTAAAACGTACAAAAACATTGCGTATCAGATGACAGACCAGCTGGAAAATTCTGTGACACTACTTCTACCTAGTGTATGTCTTGTAGCCTCATTGGAACTCTGATGTCATTGGGTTCGAGGGCGACTCACTGGTTAGAGATCATACCAGTAAACCTCGCGTCGAGCAGAGGATGCGCGTCCTGAGTCCTCCCACTAAAGAGTGATCCCTACGAGGCCAGAAACCGAGTACACTATGGAGCGTGATGATAACCCTTGCTAACAATGCAGAGCCATATATTGTTGACATACCCAAAAGTTAGGAAAATACTGCGAACTGGCCATTATTTGGAAGATAGTAACATTGAGGACTTGAAATAAACAATTGGACGAGAGATTTTCAGCGACAAAGTGAACTGGAGTGCGAGTGTAACACATAGGGAAGGGTACATTTGGGTGGGTGTGGGATGGAAATGCAGAATGGTACTCATTGCTAAGCTTCTTCTTCCTCGTCAAATTCTCCCTCCTCCTCAGCAGTAGCCTCCTGATACTGTTGATACTCGCTAACTAGATCATTCATGTTTGATTCGGCTTCAGTGAACTCCATTTCATCCATACCTTCGCCCGTGTACCAATGCAAAAATGCTTTCCGGCGGAACATGGCAGTGAATTGCTCACTTATACGCCTAAAAAGTTCCTGTATGGCCGTACTGTTGCCAATGAAAGTTGCAGCCATTTTCAGACCACGAGGTGGGATGTCACAGACGGCAGTTTTGACATTATTTGGTATCCACTCCACAAAGTAGCTTGAGTTTTTGTTCTGCACATTTAGCATTTGTTCATCAACCTCCTTCATTGACATTCGACCACGAAAGATTGCAGCAACGGTTAAGTAACGTCCATGCCTTGGATCGCAAGCGGCCATCATGTTCTTCGCGTCAAACATTTGTTGTGTCAACTCCGGTACAGTAAGTGCACGGTATTGCTGGCTGCCGCGGCTCGTGAGTGGAGCAAAACCAGGCATGAAAAAATGAAGACGAGGAAATGGAACCATATTAACGGCTAGCTTTCGAAGGTCTGCGTTAAGCTGACCAGGAAAACGAAGGCAAGTAGTAACACCAGACATGGTTGCACTAACAAGATGATTTAGGTCACCGTAGGTTGGTGTTTGCAATTTAAGCGTACGAAAACAGATGTCGTAGAGGGCTTCATTGTCAATACAATAAGTCTCATCGGTGTTTTCAACCAATTGGTGAACTGAAAGTGTGGCGTTGTATGGTTCCACAACCGTATCGGACACCTAAGAAAACTTGAGCAAAACAACTCATACCTTTGGAGAAGGAACTACGGAAAATGTGTTCATTATTCGGTCTGCATATTCTTCCCTCACTTTGGAGATCATAAGCGTTCCCATTCCAGACCCGGTCCCCCCTCCAAGGGAATGCGTCAACTGGAAGCCTTGGAGACAATCGCAAGACTCAGCTTCCTTCCGAACAACATCCAAAACAGAATCAACAAGTTCAGCTCCCTCAGTGTAATGTCCTTTAGCCCAGTTGTTACCAGCGCCACTTTGACCAAACACAAAATTGTCTGGGCGGAAAAGTTGACCGAAAGGTCCGGCCCTAACACTGTCCATAGTACCTGGCTCTAAATCAACAAGGATGGCTCTTGGAACATATTTTCCACCGGTTGCTTCGTTATAGTATACATTAATGCGTTCTAACTGTAGATCAGAATCACCGTGATAGGATCCAGTTGGATCAATGCCATGCTCGTCTGATATCACTTCCCAAAACTATTAATACAAATGCAAAGGACCGAGACCTACCTTAGCGCCTATCTGGTTGCCACATTGGCCCGCCTGGACGTGTACTATCTCTCGCATATTGCAAACCCAAATAATCCTATCGGCGGCGATCTCGGCTAACGAAAAGTTATGCAATAAAACAAGAAAGGTCAAAAATTTACTAATAAAATTTTTCAAAATGCACAAAAACCCTTGCAAACACAGAATTGATCAATTGTGTTTTATAAAGAAGAATAGGTGCACAAAAATACACAAAAAATAAATTGCGCACTAAATTGCTAAATTAGGGAAAAGTAAAAAGGATTTGTAAAAAATGTTTGCGTACCTGAAAAATTTCGCACTAAAAATATAGCATCTCAAGACTTTGTTTAAGGTAAAAGAACGCATATTACTTGGACAGAATATATATTCTGGAGACAGAGGGATTGGGGCTGCTGTCAAGGCCCGGAGGACGGCCACCCCACTAGAACAACATGGCCACACAAGCAACCGAAATCGGCGATTAGAACAGACAAATTATCACAAATAATACCATTAAAAGTGTTTGTGTAAATGCAAGATCCCTTTTTGGTATGCTTTATTTGTTCGAACGGCCGGTTTCGGTAACTTAGGTGGCCATATTGTACCAGCCGGTTGACCGGCCTCCGGGCCGTTCCAACAGTTCCCAAGCCCTCTAGTTCCAGAATATGTATTCTGTCCCAGCGATATGCCTTCTTTTACACTAAAGGAAGACTTGGGATGCTACATTTTTGTAGGTAATTTTGCCACTTCATTGTGAAAATTTGAAAATCATCAAGGAATTTAGTATAGTCAGTTTTCAGAACAGGCAGTCTGAGACGTTCAAAGAATGCGCACAATATTTGTTCCACGTTACAAATATTCTTCGTTTTTATAAGTGAAACGTAGGAGTCTTCTATTGCGTAAATCAATTGGATAGATATAAACGTTATTTTATGATGCTAACTTGGCACTAATGCAAAATAACCCTATCGTGATAGGCTACTGTCATTAGAAAAGCCCAAGGCAAAGTGGAAAAGCACAACATGCAAAGGCTGAATTGACTAGTAGTTTGAAAAGTAAACAGCACTGCATAGGTAGTTCCCAAATTTAGCAATGTAGAACCACAAAACCTTACTGATGACGGAAGAAGATGCAATGTTAGTTCAAGATAAGGATATACAGCATTTAAATAAGCTCGCCACCGTTGGAATACCCTGGCTTACAACTATGTGAAATGCAATTGCGGTCATTCTGCTCCCTGTTGTTCAAGTGAGTGTTGAAGTCTAATTGGATAATTGTCCAATCAAATGTGCCTTTTAGTCGAGATTTTTAAAAATTCAAATATTGAGCTAGCCGAGTAATTAGAGTTCTTCGAAGAAAATAATCAAACGCCAAACCTCCATCAGTTTTTATGCATAACAATCTGTTCATTTGTACCGCTTGGTTCGGTGACGTTGGCGGCTATATTGTACTAGCCTGTAGGCCGGCTTTCGAGACGTGCCAACAGTATGTATTGTATTCTGCCCTAGTACCATGCCTTCTTTTACCTTCAAGGAAGTCTCAGGACGCTACATTGGTGGCAGCGAAAAGCGAACCCGACTTTAATGAATTTCTATTCTGATCTATACCGCTTGTGGCAAGCTTTAGCGGTGAGAAAGAAGTGTATGTCCTATGGGTGGGGGAATTTCCGACATCCCGTAACGGAAGGGCTGAGATCGACGTCCGTCTTCGGCACCTCTCTCGCCCTCGTGTTCTGCAAGGAAGGTATTAACAACTGAAACGACACTAGCTGTGAACTCCAAGTCCAGTGGAACTACCAAGAGGGATCTGCGACGTTGTGATCGGGCATCCTCTGTAAGCTCTGTCTCAGGTTCTCGGGCAAATCACCTCCCTTCGCCTAAATGTGTGTCCACAGATGCTGAATGTGCAGGACGCCACTGGATGGCATCGCTTTATGCTTTGCTCACTTGGATCGCGTGCATCCCGTTCCTATGAGGCCCGATTGCCCCACGGCATCAAATGCCTGGAACCACAACATGTGTTGTGTGTGTCTCCATCGATTCAAAAACCTGGATTTGTGCCCCCAATCTTTCTCTTTGGACACATTATCGTGACGGAGGAGGACTCAGAAATACGCATTTGCTGCACCGAGTGCTACTCGGAACTGATGGCACTGCAAGAACACATGCGCTCGTGGGTGCTTCTTGCAGTACTGATTACGCTGCGATGGCTGACACGAGAGACTTACTGAGGGGAGCGTCGGGGACGACGCTCGAAAGAAGGGGCGCTGTGTAATGTCTCGTTTGTTCGGACTGCCGGTTTTGGTGACTTGGGTAGCCATATCGTACTAGTCGGTTGGCTGGTCTCCGGCCTATGTCAGCAGTCCCCAATCCCTCTGTTTCCAGACTGCATGTATTCCGCCTTGGTACTGCGTCTTTTTACCTTTAAGGGAGTCTTGGAACGCCACAGTATGGTTTTTACTCGACTGTAGACAAAGTGCTACACCACATTCTGTTAGTTCGTTTCCAAGGCAATTGTGTGTAAGAGGAGAACGGGGAATATGCTGCACTCACAAATATTCAAATAATGGGCGTGGTAACAAGTAATTTTGAAAATTGCTATATTTCTAGCATCAGATTGCGAAATAGATGGCATTGGTCGATCATCGTTAATGATCCTACATTTGCAGCACTACCGACTCCACTCTGTGATTTACACTGGTACGAGAAGTTTGACTGGTTTTCGACAGTTTGTTTACCCTAACTTCAGTTGATATAGCTCCAAAGAAAGAAGCACTGGAAACGAGATTCTACTTAGCGTCATAGAGGCTAGTCATCCGCTTAGGCAAGTGGTTTGAGTTGTAGTTTCAACTTTCGCTCTAAGGTGCTTTCAAAGAACTAAAATTAATGCATTTATTTAGTCTATGCATGTTTTGATGACAAAGAAATGTGTGAATTTAACTGTGTTCTGGATTTTTTTCGCATTTTCCCTTTGTTTGAATAGTTTTGAAATATTTTTGGTACTATGACTATGCTGCGCTTTAATGCACTTCTTGAACTAATAAAGATCTCACGACTAATAAGCTTTTTGTTTAAGTTGATCTGGGCGGCACTCTCGTGTTTGGTCACCCGTTGCGTGTCTTTGCTTGTGACGATGGTACGTGTCAATGTTTTGGCTGATGCCTTGAAGTCGATCAACAACGCTGAACGACGAAAGAAAAGGCAGGTCATGATCCGTCCCTGTTCAAAGGTCATCGTTCGCTTCCTCAAGGTTATGCAGCGTAAGGGGTACATCGGTGAATTCGAGGTTGTGGATGATCATCGTTCTGGCAAGATTATCGTGCAATTGAATGGACGTCTTAATAAGTGTGGAGTGATCAGTCCACGATTTAAAATGGGTGTGAGGGACACTGAACACTGGACCCGCAACCTCCTCCCTTCTCGTCAGTTCGGGTAGGTTTTGAAGCTCTATTACGCTTGTAGTTACATCGTCCTTACGACAAGCGGTGGCATGATGGACCACGAAGAGGCAAGAAAGAAGCACCTAGGTGGTGTTATTCTCGGATACTTTTTCTAAGCATGGGTAGGGCTTTGTGAAGCAATAAACTTTACTTGGACTTATTTCAAGCTGCTTCTGACTTGTCTTTATTTCAGTTCATAACGATGAGGCATTTTCGTCCATCTGTTTTTTTTGATGTCGTGCACTGATTCGCCTGTTTGGATTTTGCCTCCATGTTTTTCTGGGCATTCGTTGCGTCAGCTTAAGCTCAATTTTTGCAAAACAACCCCTTGTTCGGAGCTTGACGCGGTACACGAGTGCCCAGCGTGAAGTTTTCACATAGATTGGCGTATCAGTTCATTTTGCCGCCCCATTCCTTAAAGAAGTGCTTGAGGTTCCTTAATCCCATCCCCGAGCCCTAAGACACCGTAGCGTGGTCGCAAGTTAACAATTTATAAATATACCGAAAATCTGGTCTTAAATCTGTATACACGGAGGTTAAAGTGTTCGGTGAAAACGTCTATCTATGGAATGCTGCAACTTCATCTGCGTCTCCACCGCTGAACGGGTAGGCGCGTCCATTAACTTTACAGTAGTGTTCTATCGCTCGTCCATAGGCTTTCACCACCTGAAACGTGACAATTCCTGAGTTACTCTCAGTCATGATGAATGTTACGCCGTAAGCACGCACCGATTGCCTTAGCTTGCTCCGCTTAGCCTCATGCAGCTTCTCCTCGTCAATGGCGGTGCTAGTTGCCAGAGGGAGTAACTTATCATGTGGCAACCACTGCCAAGTCCGTTTCCCGTCGAAGAACAGAACAAGGAAGGTAGGACTCGCCGAAGGTGGGGTGGCAGTGCTCGTCGGAATCGGAGAGGGTGAAGTGGCGTTGGAGTTTGGACTCACCGCCATGTCCGTACCGCGTGGTGTGCCTGTCTGAAAGGGTGTTGCAGCACTCGACCCGACATTGAGAACAGAATCGGGCGGAATCGGAATAGGTACTCCGTTATGATTGTATTCCCTGATTGATGCAGCTGGGTTGATTACCTAACAAGTGAAAGTACGATTAGATCTTGCTGTATTCTAAAGAGGGATATTGGCTAGATGGGTGACAAGCTTACCATGGCTGGATACCATGGAGAGCCCCGACACTTTGCCCAGACCAGATCCAGATGCTCGAAATTCCTGTGCTCCAAACGTGACCTTGATTGTGATAAAGCCTCAATTGGTAAGATGACGGATTCTGTGCCTGCTTGTCGTGTGTCCACCTTTGGCATGTTTCCTCGCTGTCGTCTCTTTTTCGATAGCTTCCGTCTTCTAACTGCAGACTGACCCAGGTTCTTAAGCGACAAAAGCTTGGAAAGAGTCCAAGTTTGTCTGTGAACGCTTCGATCGTTCGTCTTTCTAGCCGGCGATTTAACAGCGTTTTGCAGTGGGAGCGACTTCTGAATAAAAAATACAGGTGAACTAGAAACAAAGGGGAGACTACTTAACTGGATAAATAGAGAGCCTCTCGCCTTTGCAATGGCCGATCTGCCAGCATTGCCATCGGATTTTTCAATGGAACGGTTTCGGAGTAGGCGTCCACCGTCGGTAAGGTCAGCGGTAGCACTAGTTGTGATTTCCGCCGTGATGCAATTGATAGAAGCAGGAGTTGCAGCCGCTGCTGCCGCCAGGGTGTCTTGAGTGTCCTCTGAATCTTCCGTCTCTTCTTCCTCCGACTCATCATCACTTTCATCCTCGTCTTCTTTCGTAGCCAATCGTGAGCGATAGATGGTAAAAGCGGGTCGTGTTCGGTCAGGTGAGTGAGGTAGGCGCAGAGCAGTGGTCTTTGCAGTGTTTTCTTGATTCGGGAGCATCTCCGAAACCGAAAATGCCACTGTTGTGCCTTCTGCTGCAGGCGTCCCGCTTGTGGTGTTTTCTGTAACGAGTATCAGAGGCTGCGGGAAGCAGGACCGACGCAAACGCTGACTCTGTAGCTGAGCAATACCAGGGTCCACGGACTCCCTCAGACGTCTAAAAGCAAGGAACGGATTACACGAATTGCTGGAACCTGGCATTCAGTTAGAGTACCGTCGTTTCGATAGTGGTTCTTCAAAGACCGGAGCTGTTTCCATGGAATCACGCGATCGCAGACGACCGCGTGTCACCGTGACCGGTTTCTTCAGTTCCGACTTTTCTTCAAAGGTGTGATTGCCGCGATTATTGTCTTCAAGTAGAATGGGAGACAATGGACCCCCCGAATTGACACACCCATTTTCGGGTGCCTTGACGGGGTCTGTCACTGAGACTATGGAGGTGGATGCATTCTCATCATTCCAGTCAAATATTTCAAAGCGCTCATTCTCTAGAGCCTCCTTGAGTATAGGAGCGCACTGAACTGCCTTAGGTTAAGGATTTGTTCATACCTGCTCTGCCATGGCTACTGCGGCCTTGTAGTAAACCGTGTCACGACCATTGTATTCACAGCAGTTTTTAACGATGAGGTTGAAGTCATTCTGTACTTCTGACACACGAAGGTACTCGTGGTCGGAGCATTTGTTTCGCATAGTCTCAAAATCCATCGGCTTCTTAATCACTGAATAGTAATCCGGTGCAACGTCCGTTGGGACTGGAGCCGCGAAGAAGTTTCTTGTGTCCTTAGCCTGAGGTGTGAAAAAGTAGAAGGCGAGGGAACGGTTTGAATTTTGGGACGAAAAGACGGAAAAAAAGTGAGACCCACCTGGAGTTCGTCAATAAGTTTGCTGAGCATTCGAAAAGTGGGAACGATCCTACTCTCCAGTTGAGCGCGGTAGTTGGAGACGAGTTCCAGTTTGACGCGCTCTCGCTTGCGTATCAATTCGGAGAGCAGGCGAGCCCGTTCGAGGTCTTGTCGGAGGCGTTGGAAGAAAAGCAATTGGCCACGCATCTTCTCCATCTCCTCGTCTCCGGCTGCCACTGCTGCTGCCGCTGCTTCGCTCTTGAACGGGAAAGACGGCACGTTTGTGACCAAATCGCAATTAAGTTAAACACGGCTTCCGGTGAGGTAATATTGTCTTTATTGAATTCAATCTTTCCCATATTATGAGAATAAGCCTAATCCTGCATATAGGTTGCTTAGACTTTTCTAACGCAGTAGTACCACCTTCAATAAAACAGATCACTGATTAAGCAAAACATTTATGCTTAAGGAAGATATCCTGTTTAATCAAGGTAGGCCTATATCAATGGAAAGTGACATCCAATTACACCTTGGATTTTTGAATTCTCGAGTTCCAATAAGTGGGTTCGGTACTCACAAGTGATGCAGCGCAGCGAATTCTGGTAGCTGCTTGGAGCCGTTTAAGTAAAGGCACGCCACGCCGAACTTCGCGTTTTAGCTTCCAGAAGGCGTAGACACGTTGGAAAAATTCCTCTTTGTCACTATTCACTCCGGTTAGCTCGGAGTAAATGAGCTGATGTGTCCAAGGTTAATGCGATGCTAGTAGTAATGCCATTGAGAGGATAGAAAAGAGAAGTGCTAAGGCCTTACGTCACTGTTTGACCTGGCCACCATGGGCACACACACGAGAGGCTTGGAGTTGCGCCGTTCAGCAAGGACCTTCCGAGCGTTCTTGATGGTTGTCCGCTTCACCGTCTCCTCGTCGGCATCCGAGGACACCCCTTCGTCGTCTGAGTGTGCATACATTCCCCTGTGGGCGTTGGCCTAGACAGCAATAAAAGCAGATCATAACAGACCCTATTCTTACCTAAATGCAGATAGCGTGAAACGCCCAGGCTAACATTTACACAATAACAACAATGAGCTCTAAATAATAAGAAAATAAACGAACCTTGAAATGAGAAGGGGGACAGTGACGATCGCAATAAGCGCGCTTCCGAATGCCCGAGTCGTTAGGATCATCGCTCTGCTCGATCTTCATGTACAGGCCAGCCTGTTGTGCACAGGTGACGTGAAAAGCCCGGTAGCAACTTTGCTTATGACACTGAATGCAGGCGCCCACATTTCGCTGTTTACAAATGAAACATCGCAGGGTCCACCTTAAAAGAATTAACACACGCCGCAAAATTTACCACTGTTGAGGTTATGCTGTGAAGGAGAGGACGAAAAGTAAAGCTCACCTTGCAGAGGAGATTTTGTCAATATCCTCAAGGGGCTCCAGAAAGGTGAGGTTAGCAAACATAACCTCGGGAATCCAAAGACCGCAAATAACATGAGCCCAGCGGTCATCAGAGGTCTTTTTGAAGGCGCCCCCAGTATTGGGACAAAGGCAGCACGAGATCGGTTCACTGGGTGAGTGCAGACACTTACGACACAGCCAGGAACCCTCAGGGATATATGGAACGCCATAGCAATCCTGCGAGCATAAAACAATGCAGAATAGTTAAGCAAGAGAAAGCGATATTATTGAGCCAAAGCCTTAAACATCCAAGGAACCTGATGTACGGCAAGGTTGCAAACATCACAGAAGAGAATAGCATTGATATTCTCACAATTCCCATCCTGGCAAACCGCACACACAGCGTCCTCCTCATCAGTATTGTTTGCCATAGCAGAAGTGGAAATATTCGAGTTGTTTTCGGCTGTAGGTCGGAATTGGGCCTTCTTTTCGAAACGATCTAGCACCCATTCAAGCTTTGATTGCTCTATTAGTTCTACACCCTTGGCTGTGCGATCTGCATTTATTTCTTCTAGCCAAAAGAGGTCCTGGTTAAAAGAAGCAGTTCATGTAAATGAAAAGCTAGGTAGAAGGACGAAGAATGGTCACAGAGATGCGAAACATACTTCCTCATCAAGGTCATACTCAACGATTTCGTCCAACTCCTCAGGGGACCGTTCTACAAATCGCAGATATGCACAACCCTTTTTCCATACCGTAGGCTTGCGTTGATACGTGAAGTGTGGATCCACTTCAAAATGTGGAGCGGGAACATTGGCCGCCAGTTGAGTTTGATTGACTTCGACTGTATTTGCATCAGTATCACGAGGGAACAAAACCTGGAATTCATTTAATCGACCATTTGTTCTTAGTGCCTGAAGTTTGTTGTTGCGCCTACCGCGGTTTGGATTTGGTGTATCCAAATTGTTTAGGCATTGGGCTGTATCGATAGGTACTCCAGAAGAGAAGTGAAGTGGCACATTAATGCTGCAACGAACACTTGGAGAGTTTTCAGCGGATAAATTAAAGACGATCAGTTTCTGCGCGTCTAGAAAACGCATGGGAGGGAATTTATTATGGCTCCAGTCAGAATTTGTATGGGATCTAGGGCTAGTCATATACGACTCCACAAGAGTCGTTGATATATCCACAGGATCTGGAGCCCGATGAAGCTCCATATGCTGTTGAATAGCTAAAACAATTGAAAACAGCAAAAATTTAACAAAAGATAGTAACGCACCACAGAAAAGGGATGCTCAAAATCACCTTTGAAGGATTTAAATGATCTCCGATGGCATGTAGCAGCCGGGCACGAATATGGTGGTTTGTTCCCATGAATACGCGATAAAAACTCAGATATGTCGAAATCGACAGTAGGTAGAGCCATTGTCTGCTGGATATGAAATTTATGCTTAACCTTAGGCAAAAGGAGAAGTAGTTCACGAAGGAGATATGATTGAAAACGACTGTGATATTCCTGGTAATTTATAAATCAATCTAGACATTAATCTTGTCGAGGTCAAAAGGAATAGAAAAACCATGCTGCCATTTAAGAACGTTGTGGAAGAAAAAAGTACAACTAAAAAACGAGGAACAAAGGCGGATCAACAAGAATTAAGCATGAGTCAAGCCAAAAAATATGCGATAAAGCATAGTACACTGGACAAAAATTGTAGAAAAACTGAAGAAAGGCACAGGAACGCACCCCACCACTAGTCCAATTAGTTCAAAGGTTCTGTACGACAAAACAAATCCGAAATATGTGAAGGATGAATCGTGATGTAAAAAGGCTGATGAATAGAAAGTAGAACAGCAAAATCATACCCAATGACTGTTCACCAGGCAATTTTAGATGAAATGAAAATTTAAAAATTAGTCGATCAATTTGAGAAATCGGGACATAATATATCAAGCAATGTCAAATTTGACACAAAAAGCCAAGAACTACTGCGAGTAGGAAAAATATAGGAAAGTAGATGCTAAAATGGCTAAGAAGGCAAAATTTGTTTTCTTTTAAGCGCTGCAAAAAATTTCAAAACTGGCGAAAAAAAATTCTTTTTAATGTTAGCATATACTGAAGCAGATTCGTGCTGTTTACATTAACTAATATGCATGCAACTTCATTGCGTGATTGCTCGAAATGGATATCTTGGTGCGATTTGGTGTTAGCAGTTATAAGTTTCTTTAAGTACCGTATCCCTAAATGTACAATCCTTGTGCAGCCTCTTTGCATTGCCTTGATGTAGTATCATTAACATTGTAGCATGGTCTGTCGACGCGTAAATTTTCGATAATGCCGTGCCTAGCTTAATTCGCTCAATGCACGGTTTTTTGTGCAGGTGATAGAGGATGGTTGGTAATGTCTTTCGCTTTTAGGTGAAAATGCATGTTTTTGAGAGTGCTGTGCCTTGTTGATGCTTCTATATTTCTCTGACCTCGATATTTTGAATTTTTGGCGACATTTTCTTTATACTTATTAACATGTTTGGGTCTTTTATAACTTGCATTCTAAACATCGTCTAATCATTAGCATGTACCATCTGCCTGCGTTGTTGTATTTTTGGAAAAAACCTTTTTCAACGGTTTTTTTAATTATTTTCTAAGGTTTTTGCACTTTGTGTGTTCGATTTTGCACATTGGTAAAAACTCATAACCTCTAACAAATTAAGTGGTTGTTTTTGATAGCCACTAGCCTTTTTACGCCTTTCTTTTTTTAATTAGTTTAGAATTGAAGGGTCGTTAACTTGTATTAGCTTAAAAATCATGTATTAATACTTTGCATTAACGCTAGAAATGATATCAACAAGTGCGTCCAAATCAGTGATCGGGCCTCTAAGGCAGAGTGCTGACGATGCTCTACGAGTTACGGTTAGCCTTCTGGAAAACGATAGTTTCATCACGATTTGGGTCCCGGTATGTTACTTATGCTTGATTTTAGCACGCATTCTATGCAAAGTCCTTAAGTGAACTTTATGGGACTTTTTGATTTTAGCGCCACTTGGTCTAGGAAAATAACGTAAATTATAACTATTATCTGCATTTCTAAAAATCAGACCACATGACCGCATATACGATTTGTTAATTGATTAATTTTCATTTTGACGCTGTCACTACGTGCCTTTGCTTCGGGACACAGCTTTAACCACACCGTCACCGAACCCTGTTCGAAGGAGATGCACGCGAACAAAGTTGTAGCAATTTGATGTCACACTTGCTCATTCAAGGTGCAGACTATTGAATTTTCATTGGTGATTGTGACTAATATTCCTCAGTTGTCATCTAGTTCGATTCTCCAATAGGTTTGTTTTAATAAAGATAGGTTTAAACTTATTATTTCTTGGCCAGTAAAAAGTCTTGACTGCCAAACAGTTTTGAATTATAGTTTACAAACGTATTGAATAAATTCCCCCATAGTTATCCCATTCTGTGTTATGCTTAGTGGCTAATTGACTGTGCTAAGTGGTCATTTTGGTCAGTTCTGTTCAGTGCCATCGAGTTTAACTTTTTTACATTACTTAGATTCTTTTTTCGTTCTTGTGCAGGAACGGGCAAATGGCAAATGGTTGTTGGAGGAAGTCTGCAAGAAACAGGCGGTTCTACCGGAAATTGAATACTTCGGCCTTCGATACATTTCCTGTGAATTACTTTCCTCACCTTCTAAGGTAAAACGGCAAGTTTCTCGATATCCACTTTTAAAGTTGTCATCTGTCATCTTCGCAATTGAGGGTTTAATAAAATACAGAAGTTGATTGCTTACTACTTCACTTTTTTTTTCGAGCACTGGATGAATCCTGCTAAGTCCGTTCGATCACAGTTGAAGCGTAAGTACCAAAAGTTAATGGCTGTTTCACTCTTTCGGCATCAACGCACTTTTTTTAACCTCAGACACGAAGCCGCTCACGGTGTCATTTCGGATTAAACACTACCCTCCAGATCCTTTCAGTGACTTCAAATTGGACAAATCCAAGTGAGTGTGGTGGATGCAATACTTTGGTCGGCTATGGCTCTTTCTTTTTCATCTATCATCCTTGTACTTTCAAGCTTAGGCATCATTGTCCAAATTTTAACATGGTTTGCGTAACTTACTAGCCACTACTCTTCCTTTCATGCGGTAAGGACTAATGTGAACATGTACAATGATAATTGATAAGGTGTACGCGACTGCTGTGCAAATTTTATTTCGTCAAGCAGGCCTCCAATCCCATTCATTATCTATGAAATGGCATTAGAAGTCCTCATGAGCCAAATTCTTTTACTCTTATCTGTCTTTGTAAACAGTTTTTTTCGCAATAAGTAGAGTATTAGGTCGGCTGAAATTCCCGCATTAAGTTGTCAAAGTCTGGAGTGGAAAATGCCGAACACTCGTCCGGCGCCTTTCTGCTGACCAAATTTTTGGTTCGCAAAGCTGTTATTTTTGCCCCTCAGCAGGAGAACAATCAGTTTTTAATTTTGCGGCACACTTTACTCCCATTTCACACACTGTTAAGACTTACATTCTAAAACTCGTTAAGATTTACAGAGATTTGTCCTTTGTGTTTTTATGTTATCATTGGCAAAGTCTGTCCACATTTACCGATTCTCCAAATGCCTCCAATGTTCAATGCAGCCTTGTTGTTTTTTTTGGCTAATTTTGTTTTAAGTGCTAATCTTAATACTCATTTGTGTGGTTACGTGCGCCAAATTTTTTATAACAAGATCCTGAGTGAGACAAATGTGTGTAAATTTTATTCATGTGGATAAATTCCTTAGTCGTATGTGCTTGAAATTGAAATTTTATTTTGCTTGAAGTTTTTATCAATTTCTTTAAGCGATTATTTGTGCGCTTAAAGTCAAACCATATCGAAACAATGTTTTCCCTAGTAAGATTTATTAGGGTAATTAATCTACTGCCTTTACTTTTATGGTTAAATAGATACCTACTATTTCACCAACTCCATCGAGATTTCCTCAATGGTCGCCTCATTGCCCCTCACGAAGATCTCATTCGCCTTGCCGCATTCTTCATTCAAGGTATTTTCGTTTCTCTTAACTCCGAAACCGTTATCTGATTCCCCGCTACCTCATGCAACACGACGCCCTTGATCCTACCGGAACGTAGATGTTTTTACTGCCCCTCTCTCATGTTAACTGGTTTAATGAATGACGTATTGATATTTAAAATGAATCCGAGTTTTGTAGCCGCTTAAACAGATGTCAGTATCTTTTGCATAAAACTAAGCTCATCGTTTAAGTCGATTTCTTGGCTCCTTATAACGATTTTCATTTGTAGTGGCATTGGGAGATGCCTCAGAGATGACAGAATGCGTATTCAACCCTCAATTTTCTTCTGCTTCAAGCAGCACAGATTCATCCACTTACCTATCCAATTATCGTGCTCTCCACAACACCTCTTCCAAAAAAAATGAGCTTGAGATTTTAGAAGAACATCGAAAACTTGAGTAAGGTTTCTTGCTCCCCCTTTGGCTCCAAACCAGAACCATAAGACAAATTGCCTACATTCACCGTAGGTTAAACTACTTACGTAATTTGAAACTGTTTTTTGTGTTCATGTGTCTGTAGGCTTTATTCCATCAACTGATAAGACAGCGAAAAGTCTTAATATTGTAAACGTAGACTTAATTTTTTTGTTATTATCGTTATTTCTCTATAAATGCGAATGCTTTTCATGCGTTTTCTATGGTCAAAGCATGTCTTACGTTTTTTCACGTACTCCGCCAGTCCCATATTTGACCCTCCAGATTAGTATAACTCAGCGATCTTTCTATTTGTGGTTCTTAGGATTGAAGGCTAAAAATCACTTCCGCGATTTGCATCAAAACACCCCTTATGCGCGATTTTCAAACACATTAGATTACCCAAAATGAACTTGCACCTTATTGATTGTTTAACCTTTGACGGGCCATTACTACTAGGGGGCCTCATAAATGCTTACTTCGAACTTTCCCATTGTAAATTGTAATATTGTTGCTGAGGTGATGAACTTTTCTAGCGGTGTGACATAACCGTAGCGTAAAGGCCAAGTTCGCAAACTAAGATATCATTAAAATTAAAAAAAATAAGCTTGAATATCATTTCATTTTCCTGTAACTGGTCACTGGGATGAAGGCTACCGGGTGGATGAAAGCCCACTTTGTAGAGAAGTCGCTTAAGAATTTAGAAGTAGATCAAAGCACAACTGTCCCATCAAAAAGTGCACCAATTATTAGTTTTTCTTTGTTTCAGAGTTAGGGTCAATGTTCGTGAGAGAAGGAAATAAGAAATGGTTTTCAAGAATGTTTTCAAGATCAATCAGCTAAGTGCAGGAGGATGGATTAATCTTAAATCCCCCTCATTCTTCTGCCTTATCTTTCTTTTCTATTAGAGGTGTGCTACCAAGTGAGGCAGCCACCGAGGCCATTCGCATTGCTCTGCAACAACTCTCCTACGGACTGGAGCCATTCAAAGTGCAACGGGTGAGTAGTTGGTTCTAGGCCTCCCCCCTTACTTAGGGTGTTTTTATCCACATTTTCCTCCAGGCGAAACGCAAGAACTCCCGTCCTGTACACATTGGTTTGACTCACGAGGGAGTTGCTGAATTTTTCGGGAGCAAGCGGATTAATCTCTTTAAGTGGTACGTGTCAGATTTTAAATGCAGCCAAGTGCTGTCTTCAACTACCTTCTCATCTTTCGTGATTGCTATAATTTTCCACATTATGAAGTTAAAATAATCATGTTTTTTCTCTTCACTCGTTCGGTCATTAGTTCTCTGGTAGATATACTTAGAATAATAGGGAAATCTTTTCCTCCTGGTTACTTTTTTAAGCGTTACATGCAATTCACCACATTTCTAATGGAGCCTCTACTTCCTGAATGAATTTAGATTTCTTATTGGGTATTTTTTATTTGAAATGCAGATATGTTTTTCATTTAACGGCGGAGCTTATCTTTCCTTTATGCCTTAGGGTAGTCTCTAAAGTATGCTTTTAGCTAGTACGAATTGCTCATTGCAGTACCCACCCTACACTCACATGATCAAACTACACATTAGATAATTGGTCATTAAAGATGCCTACAGCAATCCTCTTTTTTAAATAAACGCGTGATTTTGCCCGCATAAATGACAATCTTGTGGCCAGATTTAGCTAATTTTCAATTTTTATGATTTAATGCACTGGGAGTTTCTCCGAAATTGTAAAACTTCTTTAATGTTAGACATTATTTTCCTCACCAAAGTTGTGCACTTTTAATGCTATCTGCATTTGCTAAAATTGCGCAGTTTCACCATAACCGCTTCCTTTTCATATTTCTCTTTTGCTTATTAAACAGAAGATTTTTACAAAAAAGAAAAGTCTTTCATTTGATTAAGGAGCGGTTCCATCCTTTTATTGTCTTCCAGCAATGTTCGCCAACATTTCAATCCACCAAAACTAAGCCGCTCCTTTCCTTCTTTTGTAACTACAAACATTTCTTGCTCTAATTCACTGCCGCCATGTCCACTCGGGAGAAAAGTCGATTGACCTACAAATTCTGTGGGAAAAAAGGGAATGAAAGCACGTTTTGCTGTTTCTTCCTTAGTTGAGGCTAAGGAGCTATAAAAGGCCTATGGAATCCCAATTTAATGTTAATGTATTGCGAATGAATGTGTGCTTCCTGAGAAAAGGAGGAATTTGATCTCGGCGAATGTGCTTAAATAGAAATTTATTTACTTAACCTTGCAATTTTTTTAATCAGAATAAAATTTTTGCACCAGTGCACGAAAAGGTATGAGGTTCGTTTGGGTAGAATCGAATAATATCTACTCACACTTACAAAGGCGCTGCTGTCACCACAAAATTTGTTGATACGAGTTCCGCACAATAGCTTCAAACTGCTTCTTTCATTTCAGGGCCGAAATCGATCAGTTTTTCTATTCTGGGAAGAAGTTCATCATAAGCCACCAGAAAGTCGTATGTTCTTTTAATTGATATAAACCCATTTTAATGGATAATACTTAACCACTTCTTTCCATTCTTGTAGGCATCGAAAAGTCAAAAAGTTAGTGCAAAACAGCTATGCATCTATCTGAAATTCTAATTTTGCGGCCAAATGCTCTCTTGACCCGATTAGCTGGAGAAAAGTCACACGTATTTATATGGTTTAAGTTATTGTTTTCTAACCATGAATCTACTGAAACTTGTATGTGAAAAGGATGTTCAAATTTGGAAATCTTAATGCTGTCATCTATGCAAAAATACCCTGGGCAATTTTTTGTGTACCAACGTCCATCAATGCTTTCTCTTTTCTTCGATAGCGGTGGATATTTTTCAGAAGTTGTGGCACCTCACATTTGAAATTTCTTTCCGCTTAAAAAAGACCACTTTAGCATTTTTGGCAACTTTATTTGGGCTCGTTTTTAAAGAACCCTACTACATACCTCCGAATACATTTTGCCTGTCCTCCTCCTCAGATTTTGCAAAATATCATCTTTAAGTGTAGGATAAAGTTTACTGCAGTGCAAAATAATCATTATTGAATTCTGTTTTCTTCAAGTATTTTGTTATACGTCTCCCAAGGCAGAAGAGTGTGAACACAGAACTACTAACGTTGCTAGCATTTTACACGATTTCAGTCTTCTCATGAGATAACCGAATACAAATGTGAGTCTCGGGCGATCGCTTCAGAATTATGGAGCTGGGCACTCGAAAGAAAGCTTTTTTTCACGTAAGTGTAATCTCCATTTACCCTGTTCAAAAAAAGACCAGACCAGCCCTTTAATCGGTCTCGATATTACCGGTGCTAAATTCACGCCGCACCCTAAACGCTTTTCTCAATTGATGTCCCCTTTTAAATCTTATAATTTTTTACTACAGGTTTCGGCAGACGCAGGTAATAAGGCGTCACGTTTTCATGCCTATTAGTAGTCGTTTTGAAGAATTCTTTACTTTTTTATAGATTAGAAAAGTCATCTCTCGTGAAAACAATTACAACAAAGTACAAGCTTTTCTCGCGCCGACACACCTTTACGTTTGCGTAAGTCGGTTCCATTTTACCAGGTGGCTAGCATTTCTTGTACAGTGAAAAAATGTAGATTGTCGCTGCGGTGAACTTGTTCTTTTTCTCTGAAGTTAACTGTCTGCTTGTAGGCTTCCATCAGCTAGGTAACAATATGGTCCAAGATCTCCTAACATTAAGAACACTCGCGCTTTTACTATTTTAATGAGTTCATGCCTGTTGGAAAATGATTTCACCACTTTGTAACTTTTGAATTTAAGAATTACGGGCAATCGCTGTGGGCTTTACCGCTCATAACGGATTCTTGGTTTTCTGATTTCCCAGACACTTTCTTCTGTGCAGTCACATTATTCTCCTTTGTTAGGTTAAGAATATTGACATTTGTCGCACACTCGAAATTGTGTAAGCATACCTCAGTTTTGTATAACTTCTCTTAGGAATTAGTTACAAAGATATCATTTTTAAACACTTGATTAAGCTATCCTACTCCATGTAGGTGCATTGGTTAATGCCACATCAGTTTTGCACGACCAACAAGGATACTTTAAACATTATACAGACGTCAGTTGGTATCCACAGTATTCAGGGCTTGCCACCACATTCAAGTCAAACTTTACCCTTATGTCCGGCCGTCTTTCAACTAGTTTCAGCGAAAGAAAGTTGCATTTTTTTCCTCCAAAAAGGGAATGCAAATCTTGCAAAGCCTATTGTTATGCTATGGAGTAAAAACACAGACCTTTGGCACCAGATAAACGAGTAGTTGTTTAAATCACTAAGAGGACTGGTCTGGATAGCGTCAACTGCATATACGTCTAACCACTTGCATTATTCGTGCTTTTCGCAGACTCGGAGACGATTAATGAATAGTGTTTGTTCGACGTAGTGAATTCATCATTCTTTTGGTACAGCAAATGCCATAATAGTTACAACCGAGAGATTTTTGTCATTATATGGTTTTACTACACCTCCAAAATGCAAATTCTTAACCTACCCTGTGGTGGGCGACTACTGGGAGCGCTAATTCGAAGCATACACCGATTGAATGGCAGGACTTCTGGCTTTTCGCTTCTACCAGTTGCTGTTAGTGCTCCACCATCATTGAGCAGCACCCCACTGCCCACTTTTGATAGTGGTGATGATGGAGCACTATCGAGGCTGAATGGAGTGTTGCTGTGGGGGCGAAATTTACCTATTTACTTCATAGTTCCGTTTTGTCTCGGAGAAGTTCCGTGAAAGTGAATGGTGTGTTAGCTCATTGGACTTTTTATCACCAAGACGCTTACTTAACTCGACTTTTCTGTGACGAATTTTTTAAACACTAACCTCAAATAGTGAGAGCCGATGTCAAGGGAGGATTTGGGGTTGAAATAGTGAAAACTACATGGAACACGATGATCTATACCCCACAAATTCACGTCGACAAATCAGTTCAAACTTCATAATTCAAAAGCACTAAGTGTCCATCTCAGAATCCACCATCAGGCATTAATGGCGAAAAGCCGAAATTAGCACAAACGAAGAATGCTAAGTTTCGAGGGAGGAAGTAAGCATAAGACACGTTTCCCAAAAAATCTTTCGGCTCAAACAAAGCTCGACCATAAGCACTTATCCTCAAAATGAAGTGAGACGGTCTGCATTTGGTCAAAGGGCAAATTGTGGCAGTCAATCAGATTTATATGTATAGTTTAATAATTGTAAACTAGTAGGATTCTAGTTGGAAAGATGGTTCTTATCCATTTCGGGTGCACACGTATCTGGTCTGTTTATGAAGTGTAGCGAAATGGCGCCTAACGTTGATTTCTCCTACCGAAATCCGGAGAGAGGTGCAGAAAATCAAAAGGAATTGTTGATCAACTCAAGTCCTGTTGCGGTGTGTAATTTGCAGCTAAATAGGCAAGGGACATCCACAGCGTAAAGGCAAATTAAGGTGTTATGAAGAATCAGGTGGGCTTCCTTTCTTTCAGCCTATATTTTTGCATGGATTAATGATAACATTCAGCTTCATGGTATAGGTTTGTTGACCAAGTAAAATTGCATGTGGTAATTTAAAATAAGATTTCTCTGCTTTCGACACTTTTCATGAGATGACAAATTGTTTGGGAAAGGATGATGGAAGCCTCCCGGGAAATTAATTCTCAACCCCCTTCCATTGCGCTTCTGTCGGGCTCTGTTGTTTAGGTCCTCCAGAGAGTTAGTCAGGTATTCCAAATTCATAACTTTCGTTACGCTGGAAGCAAAACACTAGGCACCTCAAAGACGCACATCTATATGCCACGAAGGCGCACTGTTGAGACTTAATTGTTTGAAGACGCAGTCTTAGAAGTGATGTCAGCTCCAAGCAAGAACAAGAACTGTTTCAAAGCTCTTTCCTTAATGTCACATGAAGTGAGGTGTAACCAACCTCTGGTGTGCTCAGAACGACCGCTGTGGTGAATGTGGAGTGTGCCAATGCCAAGGACAGGGTTACAGAGGCTGGAATGGGGTTGAGTCTGTTCACTCACAGTAATGGCGATAAGCGATGATGCTAAATATCATCCGACTCGGTTGAGGAGACCCGTAGTACTGACTAAACCATCCCTGTCTCTGCTGTCAATTCTCAATTGGACGCATTCTCAAATACTACCAGCATCGTTTGCAAATTGCATATGGGTTCGGTATCCATCACGACTGCTTCTTTATTTGGTGACGTCTGAGAAAACACCTTTCTTAATGCATTCTCCATTTTCAGTGGAAGATGTCGTTCGGAGCTGATAAACTCGAAGCCGTCCAGTGCAACTCTGCCCAATTGCCACAGGTAGCGCTGTCTTTCTCGTCCTCCCTCCCTTCTTCCCCTCCCCTCCTCTCAATCTCATGCTCGGACAGACTACGTCGTGGCTAGGCCACGTCTGCTTTTCCATTGTTCCCCATCGAGCCGCATGCGGACTACCACCAAAAGGAAACCTTCACTCCAAATCTAGTGCTTCTTTTGCCTAGTGCATGGACATCCTCACAGACGAGCCTCCATGATTTTCTTGATACCTCGACGCATGCGCGCGAGCATATAGATAGTATTTGAAGTTAGGCTCGTGTGGTTTGTAAAATACGAACACCAAAAAACGTAATGAGGTTCCTGTGTTAACGCGTGGTCTGAAGGTGGCGCCGTACCTATCGTAATCTAGATCAATTTACCTTCGTGGCCTTGTATTTGCATTTCATTCAGCTAAACATTACCATAGGGGGTTTTGATTAGCTTCAGTAAAGAAGCTCGCGGCAACTTCATTACTGGGTCTTGCAGTCAAGTCGCCTATGCGACACTGCCATCAGGCATGCCATTCAGGCATCCCAGTCGCCATTACCACGCGTATTGAGTTCATCCAACGTGCTATAACCAAAACGACTTCTTTCTAGCCATCTGAACAAATGCGCAGATGTAGCAACGCAGATATTTGTTGCCACTTCCTTCAAACCCTCCTGGTTCCCACACTTGACATCGCATTTCGGATGCTCGATGATAGCACCCCGCTCACTCGCAGGTGTTTCGTTTGAGAAGGACACTGAGCCCTCTACTTCGACCTAACCGGACCAAGTTTGCATGGTGCATAAGAGCACTTCCACCTTTCATGCATGGATGATTAATTAATTAATTAATTACTCAGGGTTGTGTGCGATCTATTCTTCCCCTAGTCCACTTTTTCCCTCTTCCTTATCCCCTTCGATTCACTGCCCTCCAAATAACTGCCGTCTCCCTTCTCAAAACCCGGCTTAGTAATGACCAATACTTCGTAACAGTAGCTACTGAATTCCGATCACTCCTGCAGCACTGAGTAACGTCTTGTGCTCCTTTGAGGCCTTTATCCTCCTCAGCCTCCAATTGTAGCTGTGCGAATTTTCACTATTTGTTCGTACGGTGCACAGCACTGCGTGAAAATTTCTCCTTCCGCCCCGAGTTCTGAGGCGTATGTCATGTAACTCCCAGCTCCTCTGTGTCAATGGAAGTGACTCAAGTGCCACAACTGCAAGAACTCCTCCGATTTGCTCACGTGTAACCGCAGTTATCACCTCTCCTTCACGTGGGATGTGACCGAGTGCTTTACTGCCGGCACATATTTCCCACACTTCTCACCCTGCACTTCTGGTCACCAAAGGTGGCTGCCACGAGGGTGGGTTTGGTAAACCTTTTCACCACATTAGTATCGAGGCGTATGTTGGAGAGCTTACAAATGTTCGTTAGTGCACCATTCTCAACGTGAAAGGCATTAGTACCGTGCCAAATGTTATTCCAATTGAATGCTTTCGTAATTCATTGAAATAACTTTTATGGTATCATCTTTGGTGCTGCGATTATGAGACACCTACGAATGGACCTTTCTTCTAATTAGCCTTTCTCTCTGTATTTAAAAGCAGCTTCTCCTCATCCACACGCATCTTTGCTGTTGGTGAGTCCGCACTTTGCATCTTATGCCATTACTGTGTAGCCTTGGGGTCCTCTGTAATGCCTTAGACTAGGATTTTTAAGAATTGCTTATTCCTTTACGGTGGTAACCCCTCTAGGCCATCAGTAATATTCGTTTCTAAGAAGGTGCGCAATTTTATTTGCTCTCTAAGTTAAAATTGTATGTATTGCTCTTAACCGGATGAATTGTGAATATCTGTGCTCATCTGTAGCATAACAAAAACTTCTTGTTTCCCCAGTTTTCCTTTCTGCAATCATTGGCATGTTTCCTTTTGAAATCTTAACCCACCTACTTTTAATTTACTTCACTTTGTGACTTCTGCAGTGTAAATCGCTTTAAGGATTTAAAGATGGAAGTTTTTATGGGAAGGAATTATCGTGACTTCCCTTCGATTATAGGGTGGATATCTTTTATCACCTTAATGGGCATATTTGATGCTTCGATGGATAGATAATCAGCTATTGAATCACTGGGATTTTAGTCTATTTTATGTGCCTTTTCTGCCGTTTTGGTCCAACATGATGACCATTAATTGACATTGCGCTGCTTGACATATGAGACGCAAAGTGTGGTTGTTTTCAGTTAATAGGAGGATTAAATGCCTCGATCTTTTTAAACCATACGTTTTACTGCTGCTACGGTGTTGCAGTTATGATAAAAATTACGATTTTGTTGCTACGTCACTTTTATTGTTGCAACAGATACAGCTGGCTCCTCTTTAATACATTTGCGCTAACTGCCTAACTATACGTCATGTGTAAATGCATTAAGCTGAAACATGACAGCCTTATGCATTTGATTTTAGCAGGCTATACTTAATAAACATCTTTGTCTTTAATCCGAACTCAAGCGCCTTCTAGTGAAAGCTATTGCTGCAGCCATCATTTAAAACAATCAGCACTTAGTCTGGCGAAAAACTAACCATGTGAACCGTTGTTTAGTGGCCCACAAGGGACAAAGGCCTGGTGCGGACCGCTGGTAGCCTCTACTCCAGGCCTGAAGCATCCACGTCATCAGCAAAAGCATGCCTCCAAGAGTTCCACACTTTCCTCTGCGGCGTCTCAGCTTGTGTCTTCTAAGCCCCTGAATGAATTCACCGCCAACGATACCACCTCAACCTCGTCCGTAGCTAAGAGCGCTCTGACAGAGGAAGAACAGTTATTTGGCGAGTTTTTAAACGTTCCTGAAGTAAGTCTATGCTACTGGAGGCTGAGCGATAGTTTCCCGCTTAAGGCACCGGATATCTGTAGTATTTTTGACGATGTCGGATGTTATTTGCAGATGCTCCAGGCGTCAGAACTAAGCTCAACCGGTGATACTGACCCACCGACCTTCATAAAGCTAGCACCATACTTCGAGTCCATTCCAAACAGGAAATACACCTCGCTGTCACGACTTCGGCAAATGCGATGCGGTAAATTTCCACTTTATCAATAGATTGGGATCTAACTCATTTAAACAGCATGGTACGTACATTTTTTACTGTAGGTCACTTAGAAAGTATATAGCGGAGATGATTATGCACAAAAGCAAATCATCCGATTCCAGTGTCCTCTTAAACTTTTACGATGTAAAGCTGTCGAAACCTTAATAATGTATTTTGTTACCACTTTTTAACGCTTAAACTTGGCTCGAGTTTGTTGTCTTTTCGTTGAATGGCGTCACTGTTACTTAGCTGATTGATAGTTTTTGCAATTTTACTAGGAACCAAGTTACTACTGAAGACGCTATGTAGGATGCGAATCTGAAAGTTAATTTATGCTGCATAATCTGTGAGATTGGGCCACTGTTAGCAAAAGCATCATTGTGTTTTAAATGCCACCCTCAATACTACATGTGACATCACTCCCCCACATCGGGGTGAATTAGAATCAGCCTTAGTACAGAAACAAAGGTAACATAATAGTCTTCTATCACCTAGAGACACCTTTTGAACTTGAAGGTAAATTTGTTGACCTTAAGGCAAAACCATGTAATGAAATATCCATAATAAGGTTTTTTCCCATGAACTTCCTTTTCGGAATTCGGTGCCGTTTAGTGGATCTTGGATGCTTAACTTATGCATCATGTTTAGTGGATCTTGGATGCTTAACTTAGGCATCATGTTTTCTATTTTAATAGTTGCTGAATGCCATGAGTGAATATTGTAAGAGTTCCTTTTATGAGTGTTTTCTGTTTATTTACATCTGATCATGTCCAAGCATTGATCATACTGAAAGTGGCTAGTAAAATTTGGGCTCAGATTCTAGTGTATTTTGTCTGAAATCCTCACGATTTCATCCTTCTGCAAAAGATAAAGACATTACATGATTTTCGGTTGGCAAACAATTGAGTTGTTTGAAATGTAGGGTAATTTGTCATATCCTTTCTATAGCCTATAGGTGTCAGTCATACGTCACATTTTAAGACATTCGAAACCGAAAATATGTTTATTATTAGCATTGTAAAGGGCTAACTATGGAAGAAGAATGTGAAAAATATCAATCCTAACGATCAGCTTTTTTTCACTGCTATGGGAGTGTAGGTTTTTGTTCTCATTTTAGGCCCTAAGCGAAAAAACTTCTGAACTAGATGACCATTTTTGCTTTTTCAGTGAATCTGGCTGGTGACCCTATCACACACAGCCGGCGCAGCATAGAAAACCTCTATCAAAATGGGATTCTCGGTCAGCCATTTTCGGAGGCCCAGGGGGCCAGAGCTGAGCTGGTGGTGAGTATTTGCTTCCCAATGGCTGTCTGGGTGTTGGTGTTCTAAGCCAGCTAATAAGGCGATGTCAGTCAAAATGAATTGTCACCAGTTTGGGCTTTTGAATGCGTGAAATATTGGCTGAATAATGGGGGTTAATTGGTTTAATGTGTTCATATCTATTCTATCAAATAGTTTAAGCCTGGAGAATCGACACCCGAACGTAGCTGTGACACAGTCACCCATCGCATGACGCTACTGCAAGTAAATGCGACTTTCTAGATTAATCGTTAAGAAGGCGTATGTTAGTGCTAAGAATCTAACTCAATTTCATTGGTGAAATTTTTAATTTCTATAAATTTGAGCATTCTTCATGGGCGAAGACATTCAAAAATAAACCAAGTTCTATAAATAAACGAGTAAATAGCAAAGTGAGAATTTGTCCGTTTTGGTAAATTTAATAAAGATTTGTGCAAGATAAAAGGCTTTGTAAACCGCTTTCCCTTTAATAGCACATCGTTGGAGTGATTTTTATCTTAAATAACAGTGGTAATAGGATAGTTGGATGTAGATAACGCATTTTCGGAGAAGCCGCTTTTAAATGCAGAGAGAAAGGCTTTCAAGAAGAAAGGTCTATTCGTAGGTGTCTCATAATCGCAGCACCAAAGATGATACCATAAAAGTTATTTCAATTTACTCTTGTTATTTTCAATAGTCACAAATATATAGATGAAGTGTTTGACTGGTGGTTACGGTAACGCTCACATGGTGGCACCGGCGGGGCCATTACAACAGAGTTGATACTACCCCAGGATTGTGCAATTATCAAGCATTTTCGCCTGTTCTCCTGAAAGCGTTCAAGCGTAGTTCGATTTACAATATTAGTATTCTGCTTGACAACTCCTTTTGTTGATTTATCTCGAAGTCCGATTAGTTGAGTGACCTGAGCATTGTTAAAAAGCGGTTGATCGACTGAGCTACTGTATTTATGTGCACGTGTTCAGGCGTAAGCAACTGGATTTGGTGAAATATCATTTCCACACTTTATCCAAAACCCACCACCTTGATGATCATGTAGAGCAGGTAGATCGTTTCATGGCTTAGAATTTTCAGATAGTAAAGATCCCATCAGTGATACCTTTGGGAGTTACAGCATGGAACAAATATTGACAATGTTCTTCTTTGAAAATGGCTATCGATGAAATAAAAACCAATTTGCATCCCTCGGCGCATCAACCAGGTGGGAGGGTGAAATTCCTCAATGGTCTTTTTTCCGCGCCAAACTACTACATTTCAATACATTTTGGCATTTTCCTAACTATCATTTGGAGAACGGTGGTACCAACGAAACTTTTTACAATATGAAATGTTCAATCTTTTTAACAGTCGCACTGCCAATTCCAACACATCACAGAACTTCACCAAATAAGCTTCAGAGTGACAGCTCTTGCCAACTGAGAAGCTATTTTGTCCATGAGAAGACACCTTTGGTCGGTTCTTTGGTAACCACATCACGAGGTGACTTCGGGAACGATCTCACCAACTAAATAATTGTCGACAACCTGCATCGGGCAATGATTGTCGCTGTTTCACTTTGTAGAAAAGAAGCCCAGATTATAGCACTTCCAATCTTTTTCACACGGATCGTAAAATAAGCAATGCACGACAATTGGACAAGGAGTCACAAAGTAGAGACAGCAGTCGACGTAGGACGATCTCTCCGCCCTGGCGATACGTACTCATCACTGGAGGTGTATCCCTCATTGCTGTAATCCTGGGCACCTCCTTCATCCTCGGTTTTGGGAAGCAGGAAGCTCTGCTGCTCCAAGTTCGCAGCAGTTCCCTAATCGCCAAGTGGGGAAATTACTGCTACCGCCCCCTTCGGTCCCTCCTCTTGAGTGTCCTTCAATAGCATCCACCGGCATAATCAATCTTGTCTGTCTTGTTGCCTGTCGTGACTTTCCTCTCCAGCCCTTCCTCCTGGCTCCACTCCATCACGTAGTAAAATAATGAACTGACAGTGATCTTCACTTCAGTGACCAATAAGCAACCTTCGCACGTTTCGAAATGTTTCGAGTGCACTTTTTCCCTTACTTTATTCCGTTCACCCTTTAATTCTGTGCATATGCATACGTAACCACCATTTACGGTATAGGCATAGCGACGTGTTTTACAACCTAAGTCAATGTGAGTACTTTTCGAAGTTAATTAGAAGCGACGAAGAGACTTGCTTCCGATCTATTAAGCGATGAACCGCCTAAAATTGAAACATATTGCCCTTGCATTTAACATGCGAGTCCCAATGTGTCATGACTGACAGAAAAAAGACAGCTCTTTTGCCTCCTGAACCACACTCTTCTGTTACAAAATAGCATAATACCTGGAGTCCGATTCGTAACGAATAGGAATCTGCGTTGTATATTACTCCAACAAGAGCCACACTACCCGCTATCACAGTGAGCCTTTTGAATAACTATGGTGCATAATCAGGAATCACCAAAACGCAATGGTCATTCGACGCAAGTCATGAAATCGAGGTACCTCATAAGTTAATAACTGTTAAAAATCACTCGATTATAGAAAGTACTATGCTGAGTGAGATGCTCGCGAAGCCTCTTGTACTAGCACCTACCAATAATACTATTCCAAAGTTAAGAAAAAATTAAGCCTAACCATCCAACGGGAATCAATTCAAGAGAACCTAGCGCCACGCAACAGCTTAGATGCGATTTAATCTCAAATTAGGAACTAGAACAGCCCCAAGGGCCCGTTCGCCATGTCCTCAGTTTACCAACGGTTTGTGCTTCCCGCTCCCCTCCCCCCCCCACAATATTTGACGTCAGCATCTCGAAAAGTAGGCAGTGCGCGGACCTACTTCTCAAGTAATTAATAAACTACAGAGGACGTTTCGGGGAAAATTTAAACCAGAGACCATGCTGAAAACTTTTCATTGTCCCTCACCCATCCAACTAAAGATTCACACCTTCAACAACCCCCCTAGTCTTTGATGCCTTAGAAGCCGACAATTCGCCCACTCTTTGTGGACACTTAGCAAAAACGGCGTAGAGAGTAACATATTCGATACAAATAAAAAAAGCAACTACAAGTATCGTAGCTTGAAACGAACAAAAGTTCTTGAGAAGAATTACCCAACCAATGACACGAAACCAACTGGCGAACGACTGATCCAATATCGACACTAGTCTCAGGTTCGTGCACATTGGTAAATGAGGACGAAGTAACCCTAAGTATAGTGATCAGCACTGATGAAGTACTTTAAAGATAAACTACAAAAGTAGTGGATATGAAGGCTTGTCGTAAAAAGAATATTATTCCAAAAGAAATGTGGACTCAATGGTACAAATAGTTTCAAATATATGCCCTACAAGGAGGAATCACCGGCATTTTTTGGATATACAGTCCTTCCCCGTTCCGAAACGGCGTAATTAAACCGAACAGTAGGTGAGGACATGATTTCATCAACACACTCGTCAATGTTCTCACGTGTTACCATTTCCTTACCACGATTCTAAAAAGCACCAAATTTAGCAACAAAATAAGTAAAGTTAGCCAATACTGAAAGGGAAAACGGAAACACCAACCTTTATAGACAAGAGTTTTGCCTTCAATTCCTCCATACGTTGAACCTCTTCCATATCATATTCTTCACGCTTCTGTAGAACCCCGGCAATTTTTCCATTAAAATATTCAAAATAATAATGCTCGCGCCCTAACTTGGTTTGATAGTTCCATTTTTCGTTGATAGAAATTAGCTCCTCATCAAAGGCCTTTTCACTCACACGACATGACTTCAAAGCACTATCCTCCCTGACACCAAAGCAGCAACCCAAAGTGTCTCTACTGAATAAAATCTAGAAAAAATGCTGTTACACGACTGCAGCCATTTGGAACCTATAATCAGACCACCACTTGCTCAACAGTTCAACTTCGACGGAATCACTGATCCGAGGCCCTCTAACCACTAATAGCTTACCTATGCTAGCATGAGAGGATGAGCGATAAGAACGTGCTTTTAGCAGGGAGAAATACACGAGGATTTCGACGAAAAACCGGCGCCGCCCTCTGCTTCAGTGAGGCTAATCTTGCCAACGCCATATAAAGCCCCTGTATTGACCTTGAAAACTTGAAAACGATTTTACGAAAAAAACAAACAAAACACAGTTATTTGTTTGGTTTGTTTAAAATGCAAAAACATTTGTGAAATCGCTTCGTCTGGTAACTAAAGCGAAACCAAGAGTAGGTAGCATAGGAACTCATGACAAAATATGTTCCTTAACATCAAATGCAGTTATTTGGTTCTTTAATATAATGTTTTACACTTATTATGTCATATTTGTTCAAATCTTAATAGATACACTGCAGGACTTTAATACATAACAAAAGCAGCAAACTTTTGCCTTGTGATTACAACGTAAAATAAGACATACGATGCACAGCATACTTCAAAATTTCCATTACTTAAGCGTAGCATACCGAGACTTTCCTGTGGAAAAAAGAAGACTGCCTGTAGCAGGATATTCCCGTTCCGCATCTTCCTTCCTTTCCACCTTGCTACAAGAAGGCCGATTTCTTCTAGGCATTTCTTTATTTAGGGTAAAAAAAGGCAGATAAAACAGTCCAATCTACGGGGGATGGGTCTCCGGCTCCAGTGAGGAAGCGAGCTCGTCTGCGACTACGTGGATATTGTGTTCCCGCCTCTCACCTACAAAGCGCATGCAAACACCACAATTATTACACGGCCCCCTCCTTTTTTTGAGCACCGTCCCCGGTGCCGCTCTTGTCCATTGGCTTAAGTTATGCCATCGGGCGGTTTTCTTTCCTCCATAATTCCGTAGACTTCGTCCTCATAGCCAACCGGGGGGGAGCCTTTGTAAGGTCGCATCTTATTATGGTGGACCGCAATTGTTTGAGTACGAAATTCCGCGTTTCGGACAAGGTGGTTCGTGGGGGAGAGAACTTTCACTACACGGAAGGGATCTTTGCTCCAAGGGTGGTAAAATTTACGATGAGTTCCAGGTGGAGGAATCGGCTTGTATATTTGGACGAGATCTCCTTCGTCGCAGGTGCTGGATCGGCTGTGCTTGTCATAGTACCTCTTTTGTCTACTATAAGACGTTTGTAGGTGCCGCCGAGCCAAATTGAACGTCTTTCACATCCCTTCTTTTAGACGCAGGACGTATTGCGGCACATTGTCGGGTGTTGTTTCTTTGCTCGGGAGAAAGATGTCGGACGGAACTCTCATTTCGTGTCCTGTGGCTCTATGCGCTAGAAGGGCGCGTCCTAGGCTTAGGTCCCAGTCTTCCGGCTTCGCCCCTTTGGTAAAAGCCTTCAGCAGTCCTACCAGAGTGCGATTTGTTCTTTCCACCTGCCCGGTGCCGTGTAGGTGCCCTGGTGTCGTGCGTGTCTTTGCGATTCCGAAGGTCTTGCATAGTTCCGTAAAAAGTCGGCTTTCGAAATTAGGACCTTGATCGCTGTGAACTGATTCGGGCACACCGTGTTGACAGATCCAACGGTTGAAGAAGGTGGAAGCGACTGTTTCGGCGTCTTGGGACTTCATGGCTTCAGCTTCAGCTACTTTCGTGTAGTAACCAACCATAACTAGGATATACCGGTTTCCCCTTTTGGTAAGTGGCAGGGGACCCATAATGTCAATGCCCACCCCGTAGACATGGGTTGCAGGGGTGCCATCGCTGTTGAGTGAGGCGATAGTCGGAGGTTGGGCTCCCGCGCAGAATTGGACGGCCACCCAGCTGGTCACTCTGGCTGGGGGGCAACCTCTGAAGGCTCTTCCCGCTAGAAGTTATTGGCTCCGAGCGTAGTCTTCATCGTTTTCACCCACCTTTTGGTCTCGGTGGAAAAATTCTCTGGCCAGCGAACGTTCACGCTGACCAATGGCCAGTTGGAAGAGGATCTCACAGCAGTGATCGCTGTCGGAGTCGGGAGTGACTCCTGCGTTTATTGCTGCGAGGAAGAGCTCTTGCGGAAGAGCGTGGAGGAGCAGCGGAACTCTCTGCCGCTGGGGGCATAAGTGGATGTAAAACCTAGCGGTTTTCATTCAATCTTCAAAGTCCATGTCGTCTTTGAAGTGGGTGAGGTCCGCCAACACTGCCACCAGTGTAGCGGGATCTTCCCGTTCCTCCTCTTCCTTCCTTTTCACCTTGCTACAAGAAGGCCGATTTCTTCTAGGCATTTCTTTATTTAGGGTAAAAAAAGGCAGATAAAACAGTCCAATCTACGGGGGTTGGGTCTCCGGCTCCAGTGAGGAAGCGAGCTCGTCTGCGACTACGTGGATATTGTGTTCCCGCCTCTCACCTACAAAGCGCATATATAAACACCACTATTATTACACTGCCGGTCTCGATTTCGGTTCCGGGTTATGCCAGCATCTCCAATTCCTCTGTTTACCAAACAGATACATCTTCTCTCCTATTATTGTTTCATTTTGCCTTCAAGGAAATCTCGGGGCGCTACATTGGTGGCAGCGCAAAGCGAGCCCTACTTTAATGGCTTTTTATTCCGATCGATAGCGCTGGTGACAAACTGTAGCTGTGCGAAAGAGATGCATGTGCTATGGGTGGGGGGGCCTCTGACATCCCACAACAGAAGGGCTGAGAACGACTTCTGCCTTCGGCGTCTACCCTACTCCCTTGTTCTGCAAGGAAGCTATTAACAACTGAAGCGACACCAGCCATGAATCCCTTGGAATCGTCTCGTTTTGGAAATTTCCCCAACATACCTGCTTAAAGAGACCGGTATTCTAACGTCCCCCTACGGGCAAGTCGATGCACGGCAGAACTTCTTACGCTGAATTCAGTCTCCAAACCGGGCGAAACTCCAAGTCCAATCTAACTGCCAAGAGGGGTCAGTGCCGTGGTGGTCGAGCACCCTCCGTAGGCTGTCACAGGTTCTCTTGCAGGGCGCCATTTAATAGCATTGTTTTATGCTTCGCACACTTGGCTCGCTTGCATCCCATTCCTATGCGGCTCGATTGCCCCATTTGCTCAGGGATCTACGGTACTCTCGGGTTTCTCCCACGGCACCAAAAAGCCTGGAACCACAATATGTGTTGTTTGTGTCTCCATCCATTCAAAAACTCGGATTCGTACCCCCATCTTTCTCTTGGGACGCATTATCTTGACGGAGGAGGACTCAGAAATACGCATTTCCTGCACCGAGTGCTACGCGGGATTGATGGCACTGCACGAACACGTGCTCGAATTTCGATGACTGGCACGGTTAGCTCGTGGGTGGTTCTTGCTGTACTTACTACGTTATGATGGCTGACAAGAGAGCCTTACTGAGGGTAGCGTCGGGGACGACGCTCTTAAGAAGAGAGGGGCTATGTAACACCTTATTTGTTTTGACTGCCAGTTTTGGTTTCGGTCACTTAGGTGGCTATTATTGCCCTAGCCGGGTGGTCTGGCCTCTGAGCCATGCCAGCAGCCCCGTTCCATTTGTTTTCTGAGTACATGTATTCTGCCCTAGTATTATGCCTTCTTTTGCCTTCAAGGAAGTCTCGGAACGCTACACTATGTATGTTCGTCAGCAGAAGGCATAGGGTCTTCTGGTATGGCCTAGAGACCAACCCATTCGACGAAGACAATATAGCTGATTATGTGACTCTATACAGAACTGCACACAACGAAGATAACACGTTTGTCGTTTGTTCAAATCTCGGTTCCCGTTGTGAGCCACTCGGTCTGCAATGTTGCCTCTGCCATGTGGGCTGGCATCCATGTAACGTCTCCTTTCATCCTTAAGGAGGCCTCGTGGCGCTGAAATAGCTGCTTACCGAATCACCTTGTTCTATAGTACTTAGCTAAAAAGACCGAACTTAATTTCAACCATGAAAATGTTTGATAGGTTGTTCATATCTTAGTGGGCCTAGAGGCATTATGAAGCATTTCCTTTGGCAAACTAGGCTATGCAAAAACATGTCACGAGCTTACATTCCCCTCACGCAAAATTATGCCCTAAGACTACACTAGTATTAGCATCGATAACTCGATGTTGCAGCACTTGGACGCATTCTACACATTGGAGTGCATGACTTGTGTTTCTCCGCCTTGTTCATAATTTTGCAAAGTTTATTGTGCAATCATATGGCTAAATTCCTTGTCCCATGGTATATCCCTCGCACCGGTTAACACATGAAGAGTTTATAAGTTTTTTTAGCGCACATGATGCCCTTTTGATCAAAAAGCAAGACAATTCAAATAAAATTACTGGATTGACAATGCCAAAAAACCAACTTCAGTGAGGTCAAAGTAAAGTTTCCCACTATACAAGTAGTGTTATTAGCAAAAAAGCGGCAGTTAAGTGCAATTTCACCTGGATGTGCCTTTCCTGAAACCACGCCACCGCTTTGAGTGAATTTGAAGCCTAAATATTCTGATGATTCCAAGTGATTCATCGTCAGCATCAGCCCTGCAATTGCTATTTTTCTCCCTCGAATATTCAGTGTCACTCTTGACACCCAACGGATCTCCATTGTCAAGAAATATATCGCAGTTTGGCTGAGAAGTGATTGGTTCTCTCAGAAGACTGTCAGTTGTACAAGAGTGGTTCCGTCTGGAAAGACCGAGGAGATGCGGAGGGTTGATTATGTGCTCTTCGATGAATTTGTTGACCTGATTTGGATCCTCTAGCATCCCCATATGACCAGCATTCGATAGTCGGCGTAGCTGTGCATAACGAAGGCTCTGAAATTTAAGGCTCAGTCTAGTTTGCCTCCCATTTTTAAGGTTCCATTCCCTGATATGTGACTAGCTTACATTGTTTCTAATGATACGAAGTGAGTTCGAATGCACATAGATTTATGAAACAGGGATACTGTGGGAAACTAATGTACTCATTTTGTATTCCGAAATAGGAGACGTTCATATGATAGAATTTTGTGGCTAGTAGCATTGCATGTAGTTTGCGCTTTGCTATCAGAAGTTTGATTATTATCACAAGCATTAGTAAATTGAAATTTCATTGAACCAATTAACCATTCGAATGCAGATTCTTCAAACCTCAAGACTGACCAGTTGAGACATACTTTTGGGTCCTACCATAGAACCATGCCCCGATCTTTAGTTCTGGCAAAACCATCCATACTTTTAGTTCTTTATTTCTTTCCCATTGAAGTAAGAGGACCAGTAGCAGATAATGCTTTTCGCTATGATATTCTAAGCTTTTGGCTTAAATGAAAACCAACAAATTTATGACACTGATAGACGCGATACTTGCTGTTTCATATATCAAAAGGCGAAAAAGCGTCCCAGTGGTGCGGTTAAAAGGGGAAGGTGGTAGGCATTATGGATTACTCAATGTATGGTGACTCATGGTAAAGTGAGAAATAAAAATTCAATCATGATAACCACCCATTTCGTATGTTGTGGGTATTATGTTCAATACCGTAGCAAAAAAGGCTCAAATACATTTTGACGGAATTAATACTTTGGAAATCTATGATTGGAATAGGTCAGATAGCGCAGGTGGATCGTTGTGAAATGCGCAGTTTTTGAAAAGGATGTTACCACTAGAACAATGCTCGTAATCAGAATATCGCAAGCCATGAGATTCAGGACTATGACCTAAACTAGAAGTATAATGGATGGCTTTAACATATCTGACTGAGGTATGAGAAGAAACTTGATACATAAAGAAGAAAACCCAGTAAAATACAACCTACAAAAAGGGCTTCCTCTTCCTCCGCCTCGGAAACCAGTCGATCGCGGCGGCCGCAAATGAGGAGGACGGGGACATGCAGACGGCCATAGAAGTGTCGGTCACCCTCTAGCCACTTTTGTCCCGCCATTGTGGCCCAGAGCGTGTATGCGTTAAATTGAAAGGCGGCTTTTCGCTCCCCAGAACCTGCGCTGGAGTAATACTCGCCTTCAGAGCTTGATCTGCTCGAGATACTTCGCTTTGAGAAGGCCAGTCTTGACGCGAATTAGAGATGAATTATTTTTAATGTTTGTCATCATAACCACTGACTGTAGCACAGTTAATTGTGCATCCTTTTCCTTAAAGTGGTGTTTAAGAAGAGTTGGGTTCATTGACTAAGTATTTACTAACATTTTACTTCTATTCATATGTAGCCTTTCACGGTAAAGTACACACATCAATCAGGAGAGCTGGTGTGCCATTAATTTGTAAAATGCTATAGACAGGACACTGGGATCTACAGTGGGTGTAGGGAAGCATGAACAGCCACTACGATCCAACTCGATTAGACACCATTGGCGATAAGCACTCATGAGACCCACATACCAGCCAGTCGAGCCAATCCTGAAAAAAGATATTTTTATTTATAAATTACACACGAACCTCTCAAAAGAAGAGTCCTTACAGTAAATTTCAAAGAGAAAGACCAAAATATGCTAGCGTATTTCAAACAAATTATTGAGATCAGTTTAGTTTTAGGAAAGCGCTGCCGCTTTTGTGTTTACTTCCAATATATTAAAGTAATTAATAGGAATCACAAAAGAGTGGTGAAGTCAAGTTTACCGCATAGACAACAAACTCCCAAAAGGTATTAGTGATGTTTAAAAAGGCAAAACAATGACTATGGTGAATGCATCAAACAAGTAACCAGACACGAGACACCAATAGTCACTAAGGCAACCAACTTTGCTATTGAGCGCAGAAAGTGCCTTAGTTGCACAAGTTACTTTAAGCAATTTTTTGGAGGAAATATTGTTTGCATAGCGTAGTTCAGAAGATCCCCAAAAGATTATGCTGGTTATTCACAAATAGTTCAGCAATTTTCGTGAACACTATGGCATTGAATGCCGCAACAGATTTTAAGAAGACTGGGAATAAATAGCATTTATAACAGGAAATTTTGGGGCCTTCAATTTAAACGGATAACATCTGATCTATCTGCCAAGTTTAGAGGGCTAAACTCAGTTTGGATTTATTGCATTCAAGAGCTTAACAGATCTTTAACCATGAATAGCGCTAACATCACCTGAACAGGGAATAACTATCTCTCACTAGTCGTCACCTCTGAATTTCTTATGCGACCGTATGATACTTATTCTAATCTCAGGATTTGTTGTGCTAAAATTTTGAGTTCTGCCGACGCAACTGGTGTTACCAGTCCCGTAGTTCCCCTGTGCGCTGAAAATAAGCCCATCCAAGATCAATTTGCACGGCACAAGCAAATAGCCAGTGTTGAAATTAAACCGTATCTAAGGCAGCTTGCGATGTCCGAAAGCCAATTCCTAGGATAAATAAATACCTTTGTAGGGTTTGAATGTGGCTTAACAATAGAATAGAATGGCAACCTCCCTTCATTCATTTGAACAATAGCAGTACAAGGAATGTGCACTTGCCTCTGGAAGCCGAGTCGAATGCAGGGTGTAAGGAGAGAGAGACAGACGGGGTTGACATCGAAGATGCTCCACTCATGCTCCAACGGTATTGGTGCACCTCCACTAATAAGCACCAGTCGTTGTACTGCCTCGCTCCGACTTTCCACCAATCGCACAGCCAGGGAGGTACTTGGAGAAGTAAAGCATCATTGGCATTACCAGAACCATCCAATTTCCTGAACTAGTGATTTTCACACGATCTCGACCTTTTGGTTAGCGATATGAGCGAAAAACCATGATGATTAATCTTACTTTTAGACTTATGGGGAGGAACCACAGTAGTTTACTCTGTTATTCTATTTGTCATTCTATGTTACTGGTAAGCGTAACTGATCTGCAATTATCAACCTCTTGCTTCTTCCAAGAACTCATGCAGTGTACTGATAACTGATCCACAAAGTATAGTAGAAATTATTCCAGAAAACACACCAAAACCACTTCAATATTTGATTTACCATCTCCATTTTTAAGACAAGCCTAAAAATTGGAATTTAACGGTATGTTTAGTGAAGAATTGAAGTGCATTTTCTTGTTACCGAGGTATAGGGCTTCAGCTGCCAGTAATTTACAAAAACTTGTAAAAATAGTCAATAAAACGAAAATCGATATCAACAATGCTTCGAGATCCCTTTGTAGCACGAACTATGGAATCATGAGATCAAGTGATCAGGTCAACCAGTGCGATCATGAGAGAGCACGATTCAAAAATTCCTATTAAACCAACAGTAGCTAGTTTTATTTAATTATTGTTACGCCTAGCAAATGGGAGGAATGAATTCAGCAAAAGATTTATATCATTGAATTTGTTTAGTTCAGAGTTCTCCGCACTTGTGTTGGTTCTTCTGAGCCCCTAGGGAACTGAGGTGCCGTTTGGGTCCATGAATTAAGCCACAAGTCGTGAACTGCGATAACTAGTCCGCATAGAGTTTTCGATTTCGTGATTTTATGGTTCAGCAATTACAAACCACGAAGGTGAAACATTTGTTTGCGTCGAAATACCCTCTTTCAACTTACTGAGGACCACTGAAAAAAAAACATTTGAAATTTGTAGGTGCTTACTTAGCATAGATTACTTGTGTCCTTACAGCGTATACGTTTGTAACTCGAGTTAGAGTATATTGGTAATCAAAGCACAAAAGCATTCTAATAAAGGTAAAATAAGAGGCTTTTAACTTTAAAAAATAAAACCACTTGGAAAAAACATCAGATCCGTGTTGTACATTATTTCCTAGTTGTTTATTATCACAAAGAAACGTCTTAAACCACTACAAGGGAAAGTAAGAAATAAATATGAATATCCCATGGAAAATAACATTGGGAAATGCTTCTATAAAAAAGACGTTGTTCCCAAAGGAAAAATAATTCACGTTGCATGTTTTTTGCAGTTGGATGTCATATGGCACAACCACCTTTTCTCCCGCCATTGATGTTTGGCTTAACTAAGTGCTTAAATATGAGAGGAATTCAGTCGACGCAGGCTTTACTTCCTTTTCTGCGGCATGGGCTTCGTGCCGTGCTAATTAGCTATGGGTGTTGCTACTTTGGTGTACTACAACCTTGGCGAAGACCTAGGATACTACATAAGCGCTGCCATCATTTGGCAATGAGATCACACGTGGCAATTGTGAGAATGCGTAACCCCCAAAAACATTTGCCTCGCTTCTCTAAGAATGCAGCATTAGGTGTCTCGAATGCACTTGTGAATAACTTATTCTTGCATAATATGCGAATCAAATAATCCAAGGTCAGGCAGGCGGTTGGGAGTGGACTGTTAAATCGTTCTTATGTCGAATACTGGGAAAGTCCTATATCTTCAAGGGTTTCACATTTCCAGCACTATATTTTCGGAAACAGTAGCAATAATTTTTAGCTGCATGAACAAATAGATTGTAGTACTGGATACATAGAGATTTTTTTAAATTTTCAGCTGAAACAGCTTCAAACGTGTCCGTAATTTCCCAGATTATATTGAGATCATCTGCAGTTGCGGGAGGATAAAATCGTTAATAGTTGTGGTAATATCAAAAAATCTCAACTTGGGAATGCCATCACCCTGGAAAATAATGACTGGGGGCCGAATCTCATCAAAGTTAAAAAAGGTGCTGTTGTAACCACATTAACAAAAAAGCACCCCAGAGAACATCAATTAACCGTCACAGATTTCGATAAACAGTTAAGAATTATCACTTACTCTCATCGAATACGCTACTCCAGAATCGCCCGCAACCTCAACCCCGTTTACTGCTTAGTAATATAGAAATCGAATTGCTCGTCAAACTGTCCAAAGATAGATAGGGTGCAGCTGATACTTAGCATTCAAACCATAATTCGCTCAATAAAAGCTCAGTTCTGATAGTTCCACTTAAGGTCACAAGAGAGCCATGTGAGAATCACAGGCAGAGAATGGAATGACGAAAAATGATGAGCTAAAAGTAGCAGCAAGGCGTAGCACAACAATCAAACAATCTTCGCTTTTAACAAATTAGGATGATGGTGAGGCTGAATAGCTAAATCTCCTCTATTTTACACGCTTACTAAGTGAGCTTCAGAGGTAAACTGATCATGTTTCTTGCCAAAACATATAAACAAATAATGCAACCACTTGATATGAGATCAGAGCATTGGTTTCCGCCACCAGTTCTACCATTCAATGGACTTCTAATTACATCACAAGAAAAAGTACTAAGGGAAGGGAAGATTATAGAACACTAGAAAAAAGCTAAAATTTGGAGTTCCTCTACGGGCCTGCTATATGCACAAGTGCCGATCGAATTAGTCGTATCGTCAAATGACACCTAGATTAAAGGCAGTGTGAAAACAAGAAATGTGCCTGGCTTGCCTTTTCCTTGCCGATTTTGAACACATTAACACTGAGGTGTAGTTAGGCTTTGAGTCTCAAGTCTCACTTGTTATAAAAAATATCTTATAATACCTGTGTCCTTCATCCAGGCTAAATAAACTAAATTGACTGAAGTGTCACTTCATGAAAATGAGTTCACTTTCAAAACTTAAAATAGCTGTAGTTTGAGAAGACTTTACAACTTGTTTGGGCGTGTGTGCAGAGATGAGAGGCACCACTTGAAGAAAAACTCGCCCGTCATCACTCTGAGAGTCACTTTAGTGATTTTAATATCCAGAGTGCCATCGCATGAAAGAGAGAGCATAAAAAATTTAGCTCTATGATTTCGGCAAGCATGAATTTCCTTAGAGAGGGATAAAGTGTAGCTATAATATTTACGTGAGGTCATTTTATTTGATGCACTGACATTTAATAATTCCTCAATAAACAATTACTTAATGCTTGAAAAGGATATCGACAGTATTTTGGAGGTAGCGAATGAACTCTTTAATCTGGGTTGTAGGATCCGAAGAAAATACTGGGTGGGGATGTTGAAGCAGACTAAAAATTTTTTAGCACAAAGTTAACGAGTCTTCTACTTAACATTGTTTAATTTACAATAATTGGAGATTTAGAGTAGATTGCGACGTGATAATAGTGAATTTATAAGCGTCCTAGAAACTATAGAGCATACCAAAAGGCCGTTGATTTTTTGTAAATGGAATGCGGAAAAGGGCAGTGAACACTTGTTAGGCTTTGCAGACGAAATAAACACCTCCTTGAATTGACTCTGATCATTGCAATGGCAAAGAACACACTCACATGACAACTACGCTTTTCGCTCATTTATTCGGCACAAACCTAAAAGAATTACTGACGGAGGGAGCATTCAAAGTCCACCAGAAAGTCTTGGTCCCACAGCACACCAAATAGAGCACCTCACTAGTGTGCGCATCTTTATCTCATAACGCCAAAACGTGACAGATTTTGCAAGTTCATTTGGTTTTAATGGAACCGCTCCTTGCGGTAGATCAGGTGTGACCCTATATAAGGGCAAAACGGTTTTAGACGCCTGAAGCCCATCAAAAGACTCCATCTTACACTAAAATCTGATTCTATATCAAAATAATTAGGTAGTTTGCCAAAATAACCCCACCGATAACATAAGACACAACAAACTATGACTTTTTAACAGAAATTTGCAAAGCTTGTTTTGATTAGTATTTCAAAACTCCGCCTCAAAGAGCACAAACAGTGGAGGAAATAAAAAGAAATTACGCAACCAATGGCACTTAGAGCACCTAATTTTATGCTTGACTTCACAACCAATAAAGTTGAAAGATAAGTTATTAAAAGCATGCACTTTTGCTATTATTTCTGCGAAAATGTTATTAATAACTAGGAGGCGATTCCAACCTACCCATAGGAATGAGCCACTACAGTAGTAACAGGAGGTTTTTGTTCTTTCAAGGCTTCGTTATCTAGGGACTTCTTTACTGCATAGTACTTCACGACGTATTCATCAAATACCTCCTGGACATCTTTGAAGTGCTCGTCAAACGCACAGAAGGCTTCCAGTCCTTTCCTGCTGGGACACCGCAAACAAATACCAAGAGATTTGGATGTTGAGAAAATAGGCCATTTTTTATCAACGCAGCATATAAAACCGCAGTTGGCCTCTATTGGGCTAGCACCGTGTCCTACTAAATCAATTGTCACCGTCCGATAACCCTAAAAAAAGTGAGCTGCTAATGATGTCAGCTAAGTGAGGTCAACTTAACAACGCGTCAACATACACACTCGATAAGAAGTAGACAAACTAAAATATGTGTAGGAGAAGTGCTAGTTGAAGATCACATAACACACTACTACTGGTTTAGGTGTGAAGCAAACATAGAATTGGAACCATTAAAATGTGTCAAAAGCGGGTAAATGCATTCGTGATTCAATCAACCAATGCTTTTTATAGCATTTCAAGAATAGAGGTGTGAATTTTAACTAAACATTTTGCTAAAATAGTTGACTTTTCCATTGCATTAATAACGAACCATGTCTCAGGTGAAGAATCACTTAAGCACTAACTATCGAATTTTATTTTCATATTTAGGCACCAATAAACAAGATACTAAAAGCACAACTAAAGAATGCAGGGGAACAAAGATTATTAAGCACAATTTGTAATAAGTGTCTCTTAGGCTTCTAAAATAGTGATATCTTTACCTAATGAAAGTTGGGCACACCCGATTTGAAAGAAAAACTATTAATAGACAAAATTCCAGGTGGTAAACCTGGAACCAAATTTTCGCAACAATTTTATTAACACAAGCAGTTTAAACTTTGCGTTTTGTTTTAGGAGTTGCCAATGATATTAATTATAAAATCGGGAAAAACCGGTGCATTAATGCTGGAAAATCTCCCAAAGTGAAATGCCATGAAGCAAAAAGGCCCAAAATTTAAATGCATCTAAACGTATATGCTGCACTAAAGTGCCTCTAAAAAGCTGTACAAAATATGATAGGCGATATGTTTTTAAAAAATAACTATTTAAGCTGCAGTCATATAAAGCGAAATAAACAAATGAGCTTAAGAGCACACTATGCAATCTAGATAATGACTTCGTCGCCACTAACTAAATATCAAAGTACCTTTAACAGGAAGTAAGCTACTTGATAGCTCCATATGTGTTCGTTTCCTCCAACGCCATGAATAAAGAACAGGGTGCCTTTGTCTAGGGTGATTAATTCGTTTAATTCACTGTTACCAGGAAGAGCAGGCACCGACACATTAACAAACAATTTTCGTCCCTCTCGAACTTCGATTAACTTTTTTAATGGGACGATTTTACTAAAAGGGCACAAAACAGGCATTCCGAGATGAAAAGCTTATCCTGCTAATAAGGTGTTACTGACCCCATATAAATTTCCGCGTATTGTTAAAGATTCAAACAAATATGACCTCAATAATGTCTCCAAAAAAATTTTTTTGGGATCTTAGTTTACTCTGCTTGTTTTGCATCGATTGCATATACCCTTATCTTTCAAATGTGCCTTTTCACTAATTTTGCATGCAGAACACTATGGCAAATGCCTCATCACAGTCTGCTCCATAAAATGCGAGCCATCCTGTTTAGTTGTTCACGTAGTTCATTGACACTTCTTTAAGACATAATCCTCCCTAATCTAAGATTATAAAATCATTGTATGCATGTGGGAATCATCTGGAGTGTTGCTATAAACTGGAATTAATAAATTGTTATATTTGCACGCATTAAGAACTCTGCGGAAAAGCTGTAAGGCTAGTGCATTCAAGTCGGAAACCTAAAATGTATCAGATTTTTTATAAAATTGTGTTTTATATCTGGATATCGCTTATAGCCATTGCACTACATTGTTTGTTCTGACTGCCGGTCTCGGTTTCGGACTTAGATGGCCGTATTGACCTAGACGGGTGGGCTGGCTAGCAGTCGCGTCCCCTCAATTTCCTGAATACATGTATTCTGCCCTAGTACCATGCCTTATTTTGCATTCAAGGAAGTATCGGAACGCTACAGCCATCATTTCTGAAATCTTATTTGACGTACTCCATGTTCGGCAGCATGTTCCCATTGTAGTCCAAGTTCCTAGAGTACTTGTTTGTGTCACTGAGGTAGCTTAAATTTAATCTACTTTTATGGCTTTGGCAGTTAGCTAACCATGTGGTACATTTCTCCTGCGGTTAGGTCTCCACAGATTGTGCTCCGTCTTGTTTGCTTTGCCTCCCGTGCTTGTCGGTGGCCTTCATCCTTCTGCATGTCAGTGTAGCGCTTTGGACCTTGTACTGTGGCTTTCCACGACTTTGGGGAATACTTGAGTCACTGCAACACTTCAGCCGAAACCCGCTTCCCACCAAGATACTCGGTTTCCGATGCCGGTTTAGCCATCATAATTGCACGCGTCGCCGTTCCTATCACATACAGAAGGAAACAGTCACCTGATGTCCAGGTGGTACAAAACAAGTATGACGGACGTGAGAAAAGGCTTCCTCGCAAAATTTCCCAAAAAGCACTGATTATGACTAAAGTACCATTGATTACAACCCCACCCTTTGCATTTATTTGAGTATGGATTTTTCACTAAAACTAAAACAATGCGTACAAAATCACATAGCTTGCCGATACATGCTATTAGGTCACGGTATATTCTGCTCACAAGAATTACGTTAACAACCAAAAAGATCGAGCATGAAAAGAGATGGAGAGATCGGTGTCAGACTGGAAATAAAAGCACGCCTGCAGCTATATCCTCAAGTATCGATCGCGGTGGAAGGCATCCTTGCCCTTGCCATCAATTTTTACCACAGGCGGTGAGTCCGGGACTCCATCGACGCCGTTCGAGGCACCTGGCTGTTCCTCTGATGCGTTGTTCGTGTCACTGAGGGCGTGTGCCGTGGAGGGCATATTGGTGGTCCAGAGGTTGTGCAGCTCTGCGGCACCGCCCCGCAAGTAGGCGCTTATAACGGTGGCCGCTAGGGTGAATGGACAGAGGTAGAGCAGTGCTGGCTGCGCCATCTTTGTGATGAAGAGAACCAATGAGACGGCCACTCCTCCTAGGACGTAACCTACAGGGGAAACAAGGGTCACCAAACAACCACCCAACTAATCAATCGTTTTGTTAAGGTAATAGAGCTGTGCTTAGAGTGTGATCATTATGTATTAAATGTCCGGCTTCTTAAAGCACAGCCTAGAGTATGCTGACCGATGGCTTCAATAGTAGGCATTAATGAAGAGCATTAAAAAACGGATATAGAGGAAAGGCTGCATAAGACGACTGCTGTTTAATGAAGGGTAAAACGATAATTATACAAAATTCTAGGCTATTTGAGAGGTCGATAATGCGTGCATTGCGAAGAATCAGAAGTAGTAGAAACTGATTTGAAATGCACGCTGCCGTGTAGAATGGGGGGGGGGGAATACTTCCAGTTAAAATGCACGAATTTAAACACTAGTTCTGTTTATTTAAAGGAGCTCAACCATTTGTACACAAATACAGTTTAAAAAATACTTAGGCTATTTAGCAAAAAAATCAAACAAATGGAGTGAATAATAAAGATAGTGTACCCATGAGCGAAGATAAGAAGTTCCATGGAACTCGCCGCTTCCAACAAGCATCATAGAAGGCAAGGAATACACAGAGAGCACCTGAAGGAAAAGTGACAACACGGGACGTTACACTGAGATCAAGAATACAACTTCCAAGTGCTCGATCTAGAGAAAACCGATCTTTCCTAATAAGGTCCTGAGGCTAATGTACATATATAACGGGTAGACAATCTATAGATTGGTGGATGGAAGCATACTGTTCACGCGGTTTAGCATTCTCCAAAAAGTTTTCTTACATAGAGAATACGAGAAACGCGCAGATCACTGGAGTAAACAATTTTTGTTACAGATTTGATGCTCTTGTTAGACGCACAAGCAGGGATAGTTACCAGAAAATTTTGAAAAAAGAATTCTTCAATTCATCTACACAGAAAGGCAACCATAAAAATTCAGTCGGTGAAGTGTCAGCCAAATATGCAGCTCAAAAAGATGAAATGCTTGGAACTTCACGCAAAAAAGCATTAATTCAAGCAATCGACTATCCATCTACTCATTGAATTAATCATCTACGTCACGTCTTGTACGAGACGATCGCCTCCCTAAAGTCATGTATCCATGTAGAAAACAGGACGATAAATTAGAAAACTTAACAAATACACCACAAATAGTGAATAAACAGGTTATCAATATAAACCAAGTCCCACTCATGTTGATAAGTCAACGTAGAGACAAGCGAAAAGTCAATTCACCAGGAAGTACAGCATCACCGAAGCCCAGGAGTACATAGTCGTGACCGCTCTGACAAACATCGAATCGACTGGTAATGGCGGCGATAGAGACCTTGAAGACCAGGGGCATTAGTTCACCTGAGGAACCCGCAGAGCCCGTAGCCACGGCCTCCATAATGCTATCACCAGGCGCCACGATGCTTCGACGCTCACGCGACAACACCTCCTGGGTACCAGAGAACCTCGAAGACACCGCCGATTTCGTTCCCACCCCCGCCATTTCCGATGACTAGAAATGTGATTACAAACGCATCTTTCTAGAATGTCTTATACGTCACAGTCTCTTTGAGAATAAAATCAAGTACTCAAAACCCATACAGCTACTTCAACCATTGAGGAAATAGTTAAATTCGGTTTCTACTTGAAAAAGTGCAAACAAAGAGTCAACTTCAATTGCAGACGCATGCACACGTACACACACACACACACACACACACACACACACAGATATCTCATAACCGGTGCATGGCTCTGACTTTTAGTTCCTAAATACGCTAACATCTTCCTTATGGTGATTGAAATGAGCAAGATACGAATTACGTATGTCTACACGTTCAGGCCACTGTTGACAGTAGCTAAACTCGTGATTTCGAGAAATGAAACAATTTTTTGTTCAAAATACGCTGAGTTTAGGCCAGGGACAAGATTCCTCAAGTAAACGTAAGATAGTATGTTCCAAAAATGCCCAATTATAGGGTAAATAACGGGCCTAATTAGAACGTAAGTTATGTCTATGATTATTTCATGAATCGTAGTAGATAATAGAGTAGTTATTGTAGACCCAAAATCCACGTCAATGACCCCACGTGAAGTCTTTTGCAGAAGCAACGGAACACCTCGAGACGTCAAAGAAGTACTTGAAATATGGGGATGAAAATGCCAGTCAACGCATGCAAAACACTACTCGACGCTTTGGAGACAAATTAAGCAATAGCAGACAACTTTAATCGTGACGTCATACATGCTACATACCACGTAGAAAGTAAGGTTAGCACTAGTTCTGGTAAAAAACCAAACCTGTGATCCCATTCACTGGCATATGCTAATAATTTAAGACCTGAATAAAGACCTCAGTCAGTGCACGCGAATAAAGTTTAAAAGATTTCAACAGAACACAATACATTTTCCATGGCAAATGTGTCCGTCTCTAATTTAGCCCTCCAATGCCCTTCACATTCACATGCCTACACGTGGTACGGGATCCATTGGAGCACCAAAGGTGTACCAATGAGTGCATCTCAAAGATTAAACAGCGAAATGGGAAAAGCGGAAGCTTTGTAGAGGTGTAGAAAAACGGTGATGTCCACTAGAAAATCAGAATCGTTGCCTTTTGTAGTGAAACATTCCATACCAAAAAATAGAAGGTTTTTAAAAGATGATGGAAGACCTTAAATGATGGCAAAAATAACAAGTATAAGCCATCACAACTGATGTCATATGCGTACTTGAATACGAAGCCCATTAAGGGTCCCATAGAATCAAACGAAAGAGCACCAAAGATCAGTCTAGCGTCACGCGGATATTGTTAGTGGATCACATGGAAAGAAAACGAAAAGGTGAATTTGTTTATAAAAAAGAGCCAAGCTATTTTGATCATTGACAGAGTCTAATGATAGGTTTTTCTACGACAAACAAACGGTTCGATAAACCCATTGCAACGCAAAAAAACATACGCGAACAAGAAAGGGAGTTATGAAGACGAAGAAGACATCGTATAGAACGAAGACAGCAAAGCCGATACAGATAGCCTAAAGTAAATTTTTAAAAAAACCAAATAAATGAAATCGAAGAGAATAAGGCTAGAAAGGATGTTAATTGAATAACACACCTTAAAAGAGAGTAGGATGGAAGCATCGGCTAGAATTTGGATGACCAGAAAAACACCAATTATATCTTGCATGATCCATCCCACACTAGACAGAGGAAGTAAGGTTATTGTTACACAGGTTCAAATTATTTAAAATGTATGATGAGAATAAGACGCGGGATGTCTTCTTTTAATTGAATAAGGCAAAATATGGAGGTTGAAACCTCTATCGATGACTAAGAATTGATGAGAGGACAAAAAATTGCAAGATGAACCAAAAAGAGGCAGACTTTAAACGGTACTAACAAAAAAGCATTGGGTTAAAGAAAGAAAGGATTTCAGTATGCTAATACCTTAGCACAGAGAAAATGCAAAGGAATGAAAGATTATGAGGATAAACTTACGAAGGGTTGTTTCGAAACACACACCACATGGCAGTGAAGACGAGAAAAATGAGGAAGAGGACACAGCGAACGAAATTTACATCCAACTTACGTATTCTAAATGCGAGACGTTTTCTATAAGGGAAACAAAGGCGATTATAATCCAGTGATCCAATAATATAGAGAAGGAGTCTCTTTAGATACACTGCACAGGCTCGTCTAGTACCTTTTTGGCTTTGCCAACACAGCGTACTAAAAATAATACTGGTTTTATCAACACTTCACAAGCCACAACCTCGTTTGAGGGATGTAAAACATTAGTATCGACGCCTAGAGCAGATGCCTTCGTCGACTTCTTTTATTTTATTCTAATTATTTCCCCTAAGTAAATTATTTGGAAAAAGTTTGCATCAGAAAATGTCCGCATTATATCCCTGAGCCCCAAGGCTATGCCTCAGATGAATGCAAAAGCTTTCATACTATTGTAAAGATGACGAGAGTAAGTTGAACTCATAGATAATCTCTCCACTTTGGCAAGTAAAAAATTAGGCATTATTTAATTGTGAAGATTCAAGACTGATTTGGAAAGACCTTGAAAAGGGACTTACAGGACTGGTGCTTTCATGAAAAGGAGTGTGGTGATCACGCAAGACATAGCGGAGGCGCCACCAATAACAAAGATGGAGATGAAGAAGTACACTGTTTTGGAGGAAATCAGGAAGAGCCATTAAACTGAGGAAAGGAAGGCGATAGTAAGGTATCATTGAATACAGCGGAACAGCGTAATGGATGTGGTGGTCGTGATGCTGTCAGCTAGTCTATACACACAAAACACAGATAATATTCAAAACGAACGCAAAGTAAAGCCGCCCATAGACATGCATCTGGTAGCCTTTATGAATAAGTCAATGAGCACAAAGAAATCAAACCCACCCATAACGTCGTAGAAGAAGTAGGCCAAAAGGATGACTGAAATGCTGGAAAGTATGAGGAGAGCCGTGATAACAATTTTCAGAAACGGATGGGCCGACTCATCAGGGGGCATTTTATGCGCCAACGAGATGCTAAAAGCACAATATTGACTTCGTTTACTAGTCACTCATTTAAAATAGGATAGAACAGAACAAAGCTACTGCAGCTTGATTATGATGCGATCCCAGTAATTACGCCAATATTCCTTTGCGTCGACAAATAGCTCGTGTTTCACCCCACTCAATAAAAGAGATGGTGTCATGAAGACGCAGAAAAAACCTAGAAATAATCTTAATTAGGAGGACGATAACTAAGACCATGACTTGAGACAAACCTGAAGCTATATTAGAACCCCTTGAAACCTTTAATGACTGCAGGATTTCAGCTTTGCCTTTGCTGTTCAGCATACCCAAAATATAAGGGAAGAGAATAACTTACAGCTCTTCATAGTTCCTAAGATCAAGTAATCCAGCGATTATGATGCTAGTAAGACTCAGCATTTTAAGGACAACAAAGGCTAGAATCCCATAGCCCACCTCGACCGGGGAGGACTCAGTAAAGTACAGCACCAGCCCTGAAGAAGATTCGAACTTCAGCTAATGAAAAGCAAAATAGTTTAAAAAGGTTACGTTAGAATTACTGCCTTCGCTAATAGAACGCAAAAACCGGGGCCTGCGATAAAAAGCTATTTCTGAAAATAGTAACAGCATTCGGACTAAACCAAATGGATGGGAAAATTGCAGGAGGTCGTACGACGATAGCCAGATGACCAAAAAAACTTTGTATCATAAAATTCTGGAGGCATAATACAGCCTAAAATCTACCCGCAGTTTGATACACCTTAAAAATGGTAGCCTACTTTAGTGAGAAGATTCTTGAGGGCATCACTTGTCACGAAGTAGACACGGTCCACTAAATGTAAATCGGGTTCGACCACCTTAGTGGCAGGGTTTGCCGTAGCGACCAGAATAGCGCTGGCGTTAACCACCTTGGCGAGCCCATACATGCCTGTTCGATCCTCCAGCATAAGCAGAGATAAATTTTCCACATTCCTCACCGCCATGGGGAAATTATTTCGAACATAATTTATTCTATTGTTGACTTCTTTGCTCATGTTCGTCATAGTTGAATTTTCTTTCAACAAGTCACGCACGTCGATGATAATCGACTTAACAAGAATGAATGAAAAAGTATAAGCTTTATGCAGACAGAACCAAATTTATTAGGCAAATAACATACTGATGGGAACCGAGGTCGAGACGCAGATCCCCCGTAGCTATGTGCGCAGAGGCAAAATGAAGCGTTGGTGCTAGTATCATTCAGCCGTATCGTTACGGGAACAGGGGACTTCTGAATAAAATAATGATGTTATAAACGAAGTGACTCTAGTAACATAGGATTAGTCGAGGTTCCAAAAACGAAACCATAGTGCTGAAAACGACCACACATGCGATTTGGGCGTGTCTCTACATTCGATGAGTAGTCTGGGCGTTTCAGCCGATGAAAAACTAATAGCTATAACTCCCCCGCATATTGGTCACCCATACCGGTATAGAAGCCCCGTGTCTCTGGCACGATGTGGAAAGAGGGCATCAGGTACGTTACTTTTTCGATGGGATTCTTGAATTCTATGGCCTGGCATTGAGGAGTTACGACAGCTAACTTACTGCTGCTTCCACAACCTACCCACGACAAACTGGTGAGTCTTACTACGGTATGATACACACTAAGACATTTTAATCACAGATACTTGCAAAAATAGTGGTTTTATGACATTGCCAGCCTTCGAGTTGTCACAGTTCCAGTGTAGTTCATTCAAATCAGGATTTACCTGCACTGTAAAAAAATAACTTATAAGCCACCATGTGACTGCACAACTATGCACAGAGATGAAGAATGAAGTAATTGACATCTTTGATTCAATAACGACAGAAGCCACCTCCGAGGCAGTAGTGCTGGAGTGCACAGAAGCGCTGGAAGAGGATTAGCTACGGCAAATTTTACCAGTCGAGCTTGGCAATCGAACGCAACCTCAGTTACTGATGCATTTGCAATCCTGAGTGGGATCAATAGAAACTGGTGATCCCCACAAGTAGCCGCGCCCCAACTGCCTACTACCCATCATCAGAGCTGCCAACTTGTTCAACAGTCTGACGCGCCACTGGAAAAGCTGGCAGAATTGACCGGCGAGGTGCATGAGCACTCCTCCATCCTTGCAGTGCATCAAATCCCGTTGCCCACTTCTAAGCCGACCTCAGAGCCCACCGCTATGAAAGACTTACAAGAGCACTGCGCATCTGCGCATCACATTAACCCCTTTTTTCTCCCATCCCAGCAAGACAGCAACAGCTAATGGCTCTCAGGCCTCCGCGGTTTGCTCGAAAACTCTAAGTACTGGAGATCTCGCGGAGTCTGCTGCGCACCTAATGCCGTGAAGGTGCCTGATAGGTATCTCTCCGCCAACCCGCTCAGAATTTCTCCTCTGTTCTATGCACCTACATCGTCCATTCTGCACAAAATAAGGTATATTTGCCCAGTCCATCCTCACTAGCACCCCAAACTATGAATCTTCATCGAGTGTTCTTATTGCGGTACAACGCTCCAGGAGGAAGCACTGTGGTGTTCGTCAAACCACCATAGTAGGCATCACGCACACGCAGACTGACTGTTCATCCAGACGAGACAACATGACCGTACATACAGTTAAGACGTGCTCTCAATCCTGGCGGGCAGCCGAGACGGCCTCGACTACAGATTATCCAAGTACGTCCACGAAGTTAAACCAAGTCCTGACTCACCCGCGCATTGATCACGCATATTTGTAATGTGAGTTCTGTCTCTGACATGATATGGGGGATCTCAGATAGAGCATTATCAGAGTAATAATAACTGCACTGTCATTACTGCTATAGTGAGATTTTAAGCAACTAAAAGGAAGAGCCTAAAGTAGCCGATTCAAAGGCAAAACAATAAGCATAAAGTAAGACCGAAAGGCATAGTTACTAAAAAGAATTAGACAGTCAAGTTGAAAATCCCAGCTAACCAAACTCCGTTATTCTGACATATATTCACTTGAAAAGCTTTAAATTTGCAGAATTTAACATTGACCTATAGTAATACATGCCAGGTATCTTACAGCTGCGACGACTCCAGTTGAGAGACCAAGTACGACCAGAAGAACACAAAACATTCTATGACCCAAGCGCGTCGTAGAATAAGTAGTTTTAACACATTCCCATATCCTCATTTTTATAAGGTCAATAGCAATTATTCGTTGACTTGATTAGTAAATTCTGCAAGAACCAATTTAATGTCAGGGACTTTGATGCGATATTTAGGCGCATTTGAATAAAATGCCACTTTCCAAAGCAATTGTACATGAGGCATAATTAACGGCGTAAATGCTCGGCAAAGAATTGTTTTTTGGCCTTCAAAGTGCTTAAGATTTCCTACAACTTTGCAAAATCAAATGCTGGAGTGTTGTAGCTGAATCAGCAATGAACGATCGTAGTTGGATTTTTATCCCACGAGCTATCCGACCCCAAAAATTTGTTACCTACCTGCAGCATGGACCGTGGTCCATGCTAATAGTCCCATTGCTTTTCCATGCTTTGTAAATATACGTTCTTGTATGATACCTTAATTTGTTATGACTTCAGAGAAGCTTCACATTTCCACATTAGCGGTAGTTGTAAGCGGACATCTATGGGTGAATACCGGACCTCAGCGTTATAGAAGAAGGACTGCTGCTGTGAGTGGCTGAATATGAGACCTCTGGCTATGTGGCGCTGGAACAATTATGTGATGATAATCACGCATAGAAACGATAAGCTCTTTAAATTTTTTTAGCTGAATGGAAGCCTGATGGAGGGTTGAGAAGGGAAGTAGTACCAACATAGCGTCAAGGATGACTTAATGCAAGTTTTCGTTCAACGACTTTGCTCTTAACTTAAAGATAAGATTCTTACGAGATGGCATTTTTGTAGGAAAAGCATTGCTTTCAAGTATCGACTGATCCTAAGACATGCGGCACCATTGCATTCTCCCTTTTCCTATATAGTTTTCATGCGTAAAAACCCCAGGTGCAATGATACCGCCGAGATATACTAGAAATACTGAGATCAGATATCCCCTAACATTCTGGGAAATTCAGTGGCTGCGCTGTCGTGGTCAGTGCAGAAGCTTTAGCAGCGGGAGTGCTGGAGGCAACCTCTGTTGTAGCGCTCTGAGACCTCCCTGAAGAAAAAAGAAAATACAATACTCCAACAGAGTATACATATGGTTGACGTACAGAAAGGATTGTGATCAGCCCCTTTCGGCGGGGTTAAGCAGTCACCAAAGTGGCCCTTAAACGAAACTGAGAGAGATGTAAACAAGTATTACTCAACGTTTCACACCCTGGGCCTTATAAACTGTACTTCCTCTCTGCAGTAAAGCCCTATCAGATCTACTTTACATTAGAAATGTATTTTCTTCTGCAACGCTCTGGCCCATTACGCCTTTAGCGAAGACTCAGTGTGACCTGCGACCTACTATTAATTCTCGCTTATTAATTGACTTGTCCACTGCAGCCATGGATATTTATCTGCAGTGTACATAATTTTGCCTTAAAATGAAAGTCGTTTTGACTACCATTTTAAAGTAAAATACAGTGTTATATGACCTTTCATTTGTGGGATTTTCAGGCTTACATTCTGCTGCATGTAATCTACTTCCTCTTTCCTGATAATTCGATTAGAAGGCATCCAAAATGCTTTAAGCAACATTCGTGATAGATAAGAGAGATGGAAAGCTCTGAGTGTTAGAAATAAGCCTTAGTCGTATTGATTCTTCGCATCCTCAAAATTATTGACGCTTTTAATATTCACATTCTAAAAGAATAATGCGAGCCATAGGTATTACATTTAATTGCAGATTGTGCGTTGTTAGAGGCATTTACAACAGAGGTTCCTTCGCTTCAATTGACCACTGCAAAAGATAAACATTTTATTAAATAATTTGAGATATATGTTTAGATTAGGGTTTGATGAAAACCATGACTTCATATAAAATGGCAGCCAACAATCATAAAGCTTTTTAAAACACGCTAAAACATGGTATTTTAATGACTTAAGACTTCCCTAAAGGGGAAAAAAGACACAATTGTAGCGTCCTGAGATTTCCTTGAAGGTAAAAAAAGGCACAGTGCTAGGGCAGAATGCATGCAGTCTGGAAACAGAGGGATTGGGGACTGCTGACATAGGCCGGAGACCAGCCAACCGACTAGTACGATATGGCTACCCAAGTCACCAAAACCGGCAGTCCGAACAAACGAGACATTACACAGCGCCCCTTCTTTCGAGCGTCGTCCCCGACGCTCCCCTCAGTAAGTCTCTCGTGTCAGCCATCGCAGCGTAATCAGTACTGCAAGAAGCACCCACGAGCGCATGTGTTCTTGCAGTGCCATCAGTTCCGAGTAGCACTCGGTGCAGCAAATGCGTATTTCTGAGTCCTCCTCCGTCACGATAATGTGTCCAAAGAGAAAGATTGGGGGCACAAATCCAGGTTTTTGAATCGATGGAGACACACACAACACATGTTGTGGTTCCAGGCATTTGATGCCGTGGGGCAATCGGGCCTCATAGGAACGGGATGCACGCGATCCAAGTGAGCAAAGCATAAAGCGATGCCATCCAGTGGCGTCCTGCACATTCAGCATCTGTGGACACACATTTAGGCGAAGGGAGGTGATTTGCCCGAGAACCTGAGACAGAGCTTACAGAGGATGCCCGATCACAACGTCGCAGATCCCTCTTGGTAGTTCCACTGGACTTGGAGTTCACAGCTAGTGTCGTTTCAGTTGTTAATACCTTCCTTGCAGAACACGAGGGCGAGAGAGGTGCCGAAGACGGACGTCGATCTCAGCCCTTCCGTTACGGGATGTCGGAAATTCCCCCACCCATAGGACATACACTTCTTTCTCACCGCTAAAGCTTGCCACAAGCGGTATAGATCAGAATAGAAATTCATTAAAGTCGGGTTCGCTTTTCGCTGCCACCAATGTAGCGTCCTGAGACTTCCTTGAAGGTAAAAGAAGGCAGAGTACTAGGAACTGCTGGCATGGCCCGAAGGCCAACCAACCGGCTGGTACAGCTTGGCCACTAAGTGACCGGAACCGGCAGTCCGAACAAACAAAATATTACACGGCATGATTTTTTAATGCAATAACCACTTAACAGTCTTATAACTCTCTTGTGTACCCGTTTCGACAAGGGTGGGGTAGTGAATATGTACAAATCTCGGGTAGATACCCTAAGGTATTTTTGCGAAAACGATTCATTAGTCGATCTTGAAGTGGTTCTGCAGGTCTCCTGAGAGTTTTAGCAGGAAACAATAAAGTCGACGAACCGTGACCTCGGTGTTACCTGCTCTATGCTGCAATTCGACGCATGTGCAATGGGAAAGATAACTTCGGTCGAGAAGCAGGTTAATGTCTTCATCGAGATAAAACTATAGCTCATCATATTAGTAGTACGCTCCCAATTCTACTGAGTGTTGACATCTCCTATACTTCAAATTCTATAAAAGGATAGAAGCACTGGTGCTGATGGCTTTGTCAAGATGATGTTCATATAATAGGGGCACTCGGAACTAAGCCCTTTTATAACTTAGCTTTGATGGACGATACCTAACAGCAGTAAAGCCTTAAAGTCTAATTTGCTACCCAAGGAGGGCTTCACATTGACTTTAGTGCCTATGAGGCATTATGGGAACAAGGGTTGCGGTCATCCACTTAGAACTTCATCATTTAGACCAACAGCCGACGCTGGCATAATGTCCATTGATGTGACGTAATCAGGAAATGTCAATCCGGACAAGTAGTGTCATCTGATCGTTGTTTTGACGCCGAGCAAAATCCTGTCCTGATATTTGAACTGGACAACGCACTGTAGTTAGATTGAAATACGTTCATCTACTTTAATTAGATTTTTCAATTCGCAACGCACACGGTTTTGCACAATAACTTTTAAAGGCGGCAGAAATCATAAGCAAGCCTCATTTTATCCTCCTAAATTCTGCAGTCGTGAACTAATTTGTACCCGACAAACTCGCTGATACCAGCGTCGGCCTACAGCCTTGGAAAACATGTTTCTTTTTCTATTGCAAACACTTGATGTTCAAACTGTGATCTTATCCCCTGTAATTGTGGTGTTACCAGGAGATAGTGACTGTCACTAACAAAGATTTACACGTCAAATTCACCCCAGAAGGTCCAGTAACTAACCCAAACTACACCGCCTCAATAGCAGATATGACAAGTTACTTCCTATCCAATTCAGGTGACCGTGCAAATCGGATGATGAGGAATCCCAAGGCTAACTCAGCGTACTGATTCATGCTTCAGAAAAACACCACTTTACGAGTCTGACATGTCGAAGGTGATCATCCCGACTTCGCAAACTACCTTAGTGATGCTCAGTGTCTTACATTTGCTTTTATTTAGATTCAAAAGACATCCTGTCACCCTAAAATAGAATGCATTTTACATTCAACCTACTTTCGCTTCCCCTGTTCCTAGTTGTCGCTATGATTAAGCGACGAGACAGGGCCAAATACGGTGCGCAACCCATGCACTACATGAATTTGACCTGAAATTGTGTGAATTTGGATCCATTTCTCAATTTATGCCAGTTAAAAGAATTAGACGCGATACGGATCAATACTCTATTTGCAATATATTTTGAGGCAAACGAATCTGTAATCGGTTCATACAAATTCACGATGATACCCATCTTCACCAACATGGGACCCGAACCAACACCCAAATGGTTCTCCTAATCGTGCACGTGAATTAAAGGAGCCTCAATATGGCTCCTCACCTGCCTCTGCTAATTTGTTCCACAACATCAAGCCGTTCCTGGAAAACACATTCATACTCGAGGAGAGGTAACAATTAAGATCCGTGACATCCGAACTATCAGTGTGCACAGATAGAAAGGCCGGAAACACTTTCACTACCATGAAAATTTGTATGCATTCAGTGGTATTCGATTGATTTATCGCCCTTTATACTAAGCGCACACATTACAAACTCGTAAATCCATTTGAAAAAAGGGCAAAAACTCGCAAGTGAGAGCCTAATCCATGGGGTAGTTTGGATGCACGACTAAGTAGGGGTCCTCATCATTTTCCCCTGCGTCTAGGCCACTTCGAGAGAGGGCGATCAATACATTGTCCTGAAAGGAAGCGAAGGTAATCACCAGATGCACCAACGTTTGATCATTTGAAAAAAGGTGGTGAACTACAAAAAATGGCCCTCACCTTCTTTACCAGACGATCGATGATGCGGTCGACAAGGAGTTTACACTCAACTAACTCGGCTTCCGAATGAAGAGTTCCGGCGGCAACCTCTTCCAGGTACCAGTTGACCAAATGGCTCTTGCGGATAGCGCTCTGCTCGCCACTGGTCTCAGAACCCAGTGCCGAGGAGAACGCAGTCCTCGATTCGTCCACGCGTCGTGTCTGGAGAATCAGCAGATCAGCTATGCGTCTGTATTGCTGGTAGGTCACACGCAGATGTTGCTGCTGATGATCCGTCAAAGGCCCCTCTATCTATCATTGGAAAGAGCGAATACCAGCAAGATATGTGCCAGCAGATTTCGCTTATTAGCTTCTAACACATTCCTTGATACTTTAGCGCTAAGGCAATAAATGTTAGACATACATAGTAAAAGATAGATTCGGTAACAGTTGACCCCGGTCCAAACGGCAACAGTGTCCTTAGAAGCAATAAAGTAAAAGTCGAGAACAATTTTTGTGCATATACATGAACAAAACGTGGGAATGTGATCAGATTAATTAGGAATTTGGGTAGTTTAGGAGTCTATTAATTCAGGCAGAGTACAACGCCTAGACATTAGCATACCAAATCCTCCAACTCACACCACAGGATCTACCTGTTGAAAATACCGCTGTGATAATAGCATTTTCAAAAGAAAGAATAATGAACCAGTCACGGGAAAGCTCATAAATCGCAAATGGTTTTTTGTATTATAGCATAGCTCCCACACTGCTACGAAAAAAAGATACGAAACAATTGGTGTTTCACAAATTGAATGAATATGAATAGGACCAATTGATCGATTGAATGAATAGAGGCACCAGGATCTTCAAGGAAGACATTAAAACTCGAAATTAAGACTTCAACCAAGTTACAGCAGCATTTACTGCTTGATCAGTGAATTCAGTACATATAGTAAACATGATCAGGTTTGTTATACGGAGTGTCAGAAATTTGTTTAAAATTTCGAATTAAGGTAATAGAGGATAGGATATCTGGGTATTATAGGCAGCGCTTGCCTGATCGACTTCCATTGGAGTGGTCCCACCAGCCGCTTGAACGTCAACATGACCCTCCGTCTCCTCCAGATTAATATCCGGTTGTTCCACACGGATGATGGACTTATTAAGTAGGGTGAAGGCCTCCCGCACAAAGGGCACAGTGACCTGCATAAGCATATACAAACGCCAAACAGGTGAACGCCCTCAACGTTGGCAGGTAAATTAACATTTTTTTGCTTCTCGAGGTGAGAGAGGGAGATGCTCACCGTATCAGCACAGTGGAGACGAGCGATGGCCTCAGAAAGACGAACCAAACTCTCTAACTGACGTACAGTGATACGCCAAGCCGATTTTGAGCCCGAACAAGCGTCCCGCTGGCGGAGTTTCTTGTAATTCTCCACCATGCACTGCATCGCCTCGATACTAATCTAGAAGGGAAAGAAGATATAGAAGCGGTTCCAATTGCATTCAAACAATATATGTATATAACAGTGATACCTTTGGTTTAAAACACCGAGCAAAGGCTATATAACGACGGATATCATCAGCACTGTAGATTTTTGGGGTGGAGGCTTGAGTACTATGCCCCATATGCAAATCCAAGATCGATTTGGCGATGGCATAGTCGACAACCTACAAAGAAAGCCAACTACGATGTAAAATTGACATGAGTTATAAAGGGGTCCGGTGCATAAGCCCACATCGTTACACTCGTCCACGAGGACAAAGAATAAATCGAAACGCGACATGACGGGTGCGGACATGCCGATGTTCTGGCGCAGGGATCGCGAACGGTCGTAGCGGCCGCCGATGGGGTTGGCTGCAGCCAAGATGGAAGTGCGCGCGTTCAGGGTGGCTTTGACACCAGCCTTGGTGATGGAGATGGTCTGCTGTTCCATTGCCTCATGGATGGCCACCTGGTCCCGCATGTCCATCTTGTCGAACTCATCGATGCAACAGACGCCCTGGACAGCACAAACACACAAAATCATCTACTGTAGACCTTAAGTACTTAATAAAATTCGATTCACTTAGTGAAAGCCAAAGAAGAGCGAAGAATGGCCCCGGTAATAACTGAGATATACAAACAGCAGCATGAAATGTTGCGATATGCTTTAATCCTGAGAAAATGGAGCACTTGATCAAGGTGTGCAGCTTACGCTAACATCAACAACGCGGCTTAATACTTACTAGAAACAAAAAAAATCCTAGAGATAGGTAGGCGGTGAAGTAGAAGAGGGCAGTGCACTAATTCCGAGACTATTTCCAAATGAACTTACGCACCTTCAATTCATGCATCAGAATCTCATAATATTTTACATTATTCGCTTTCAACTATGAAACACAAACGGATTGAAAGGTATGGGTTGTCCAAAGCTAATGAATCCGTTCCTATCACAACTTATGACTGAAGTTCAAATTTTCTAGTGGGACAAAACAGCACAGAGACCACCACTTTTAACCTATGTTAACAGCCAGGCCTCCACCAATGAAATGTTTGGTCACTGATGTTTCGACCTCTCCGCAAAGTGACCCTTGGTTTCACCACAGGAATCAAAACTGGAAGCATTAGCAAGACTCATAACCTACCCATACCCTCACAAGTTGCTCTCGGAAGACAAATAACAATGAAGAATTAGCTGTCCAATCTAGCATTAAATCAGGAAATCCGAATTCGATGCCTAGTTACCTATTAAAAAAATAGGTAAACACCACAGGAGGAGCCTACCTTGTCAAAGAACATGACATGTAGGAACAAACTACTGCAGAAAATCCAAGTCTTCCTGTTTAATTACTTGGCAAAAAATCAGTTTGATGTCACGAAACGAGGCTGAATAGGCAGTAAAGTGTGCAATAAGAGCCTACATTGTCAGCGAGCATGAGGGCACCGGCCTCGATTACAAACTCGAAGGATTCCTCGTCACGCACGACCGCGGCAGTGAGACCGGCAGCGGAGCTGGCCTTCCCACTAGTGTAGACGGCACGAGGTGAGAACTGCTCCACCTGCTTGAGGAACTGGGACTTGGCAGTTGAGGGGTCACCCACCAGGCAAACGTTAATGTCCCCGCGAAGATGGGTTCCTTCTTCCGTCACCTGTTGATGAAGGGGTAAAGACTCTCAGTTAAATCAGGAGCAAATTACAAATTTTACAAGGTGTTTAGTTAATCAATTAATGGGACTAAAGATACCCAATAGTATCCTCTTCGCAGCTCGCATTGGGACGAGAGTTATTTCGAAAGTTTTATTAAAATCAATCGTACTACGAAAGCATCAAACTACTCCCTGTATGCACAAAAAGCAAGTTGATTGTTTCCCCAAACTCACTGGTAATTTATTTAAACATCTAGTAAAGTAAAAATAATTTTTGCACCAAATTCGCAGAAACGAATTATCTCTACCAGTGAAACGAAGAAACACGGGACCCCGAATAAGCATTCAAAGAAGGTGTGGTCTCTCCCATTCAGCTCAGGTGACCTATCACGACCAATTCAGATGCCCCAGTTTTAAAACAAATACCTCTTAAGGCCCAATTACACGCAGGCATACGTAGCAATATCCTGACCTAAGGAAAAAAGTTTGAACTAGTGGGTCAAATCGGAAACCATGGAAATACCTTAAGAATTGGTAAATGTATAACGAGCTGATCCAAAAGAGCTCAAAATGAAAACACATCGCCACTGTAAAACGCAGAAGTGCGAAAACTTTGTTGAACGCATTCATGAACGTGGGCGTCGGTTGGACGGTGACGTACCTTAGGCACGCCGCCAAAGAGCATGAGGAGAAGGCCCTTCTTGACCTCCTCACTGCCATGTATAGTGGGGAAGAGGGAATTATAAAGATTTCGAAAAAGGTCCTTGTCCTGGCTCATGGTGCAGATCGTGTCGAGCTCTGGTTGGCTCAATTGCTTCGACAACGCCTCGTAGGAGACACCGTCGGCGGATTCCAGATCATCAGATGGTAGGTACTGGGGAGAAAAATGAATTAAAATGACCCTATTCGATAGATTTCTGAGCTGGATAGACCAGTAAAATCTTTCAGTGGCTGTATTCATTAGATGGAAACACTTGACAACCGATTTTGACAAATTATACCACTGCAAAATAAAATCGTGGCTGACGTACACGACCATGAGCAGGAATAACGGTGCAAGCGAAAAAGGCAGTCTTATATGTAAGCTCCCGCACACCCAAGTCCTTGAGACCGGAGATACCAGACTCAAAGCCATCGATTGTTCTCGTTCCCTTGCGCTCCAGCGTCCGAGTTCCTGTTTAAATCAGCCAGATATCCAGATGAGAGCAGTGCAGTTTTGATAAAAAGGTGAATGTTGAAACTTACCAGGCGTAGCGAGTTGACTCACGTCTGGGACAGCAATAAGAGTGCCAATAAACTCGCATCGATCACCAGGCTGAGCAAGCTCAACGGCATCGGCTCGAAGAAGAATTTCCATGCTGTCCATCATAGAAGCAATCGAAAAGACCTACCTTCGAGGAACGCCCCCACGTAAGACCTCCGTTTGTGTTTCCTGTACTCGTACCTTTTGGAAATCAACGAATTTTGACTGGTTTGTCAATAACTGAAATCTAACACGATTGACGCATTGAGAATTGAAGCAGATACTCGGTTGGGTATACTTAAATTGCTGCTCGACGCCGCGAATTATGGTACCACAATCCTCGCACTTGAAGCTACCCAATGTGAGCTCTGGATGAACCGGATGCGAACGGACAACCTGAGCCCGAATTTTTACAAGTTTACCGAGTTGATTGGCGTTAAGTTCGCGTAGCCTAACAAGGACTAAAGCTTTATGACAAACAAACCTGTGCAGCGTTGTAATGTCCGTGAAGCTAACGTAAAAGTCTCGACCCGAATTCAAAGTGTCTGGTACGTGATCATTTATGAAGTTTTTCACAGCACGACAGAGGTGAGGATAGAGTCTAGGCGCGTCAGTCCCGTATCAACGTAACATTTACCGATAGTATTCATCTTCGACTAAAGATGCCAATCTGCTGTCATACATCAAAAGATCATCAAAAGACACGGACAAAGTACTCTTCTCAAGATGCTTAAGCCCAGTGGCACTTTCAACGTACTTGAGAGCGTCGCCATCACTATAACTAACATCAGCTGCTTAAAATGGTAACGCCGATTGGTACCTTTCTAAAAAATTAAGGAATTTTCGCTGACAATCTTCTCCAACAAGATCGGGTACATGAACCGTTCGAACCTGAGCTTGGGCAACATCCATACCGATTCAGTCGGCTAAAAACAAGAAACAACAGGAATAAGCCGGTCAAAACAAGAGGATTCTGATCCTTGTTTTACACATCGCTTAGAGCACGTTGTCGATAACACATTCGGCATTTAACCATGGATATATAATGCAATGCATTAACGCCTAGTTGAAAACGCTCGACCTGTAGGACACGCGCACGGACTGCCAACCGAAATCCTATTTGCCCAGAATATTAGGAAGGGCTTGTCCTCTGTTTACACAAACAAAAACAAACAAATGATGTTTTATCGAGACATACAATACTCCAAATAAGGTCGCATTAATTATGTTTTATTAAATTAATCCTGTTTCAGGAAGAGTGGAATGTACAAATTCAATGTGTTTCTACTCGAAGAATAACAATTACGTTTTTTAAAATGCATTTTAGTCCTTATTAAGACTATATTAATTCCATCTGATTCGAGATAATAAAGACCTCAAGCCCCTCGTGGCAGGGGTAGTCGCAGGGAAGCGATGAACGAGGATAGGGCCTCTGTAACGCCTGAAAACCTCCTTCACCACAGAAAAGGCTCAATACTAGGACAGAATATATATGTACATATATTCAGCAAACAGAGGGACTGGAGCTGCTAGCGTGGCTCGGAGTCCGGCCTGCTCATCTAAGGAAATATGGCAACAAAAGTGCCCTGCGAAGTATTACAGCTACACTTGTAGCGTCCCGAGACTTCCTTTAAGGTAAAAGAAGGCATAGTACTAAGACAGAATCCATATTCTCTGGAAATAGAGGGATTAGGAGCTGCCGGCATGGCCCGGAGTCCAGCCAACCGGCTAGTATAGCATGGCCACCCAAGTGACCGAAACCGGCAGTCCAAACAAACAAAGTATCACAACGCTAACTAAATGATTGCGCGATTGTAATAAATGATTTTGGGTAAAATTAGGAGTTCAGTCCCACACTCCCTTTGCTTTCTAAATGAATCGCCAAGCCCTAGGAGACCGTAAGCATTTACTCCGATTTGTTAATTGATAGCAAGTCGAACCATTGAACCTACATTTTTAGGCGAAGTGTGGACTGCTTCATTTGCGCATAAAATTACAGTCTGAATTTGGTTTTAGCATCTGAAAATCAAACCTTCATTTGCCTTTGGAGTGCTTTAATTGTTTGTTAAACTCTCCATTTGACCACTCGGCCACTTATGAGAAAGCGTTCGTGGATTTTACTTCCGCTCGACGGCATGGCCCCCGAATTATGAGCGCAGCCTATGAATTTATGGGACGCGAGCATATTATTCGTGTACACAAAGAAAATCGGAGTTTCCCTTTCTTCCATACCAGCATTATATCCAATCCGAGCGGTCAGCTCCTCAATCAGCTTTAAGTGGTAATTTGTTATTTTACTCAAGTCCCATTGCACATCAGTATTTTTTGCGATTTCGCTTAAACTTTATTTTTACCATCATCTACATTCTGCGAAATTCGGTTGTTTTCTTTGCACTTAAACATGCGAATTGGTCGAAGTTCAGTCGAAGGGGCTTATCTTTGGATGAAAGGCGTCCTAAGACTCCCAAAAACATGAGGATACAATGAGTCCCACATAATCTCACTACCTTAGTGTTACAATCGTTTATCAGCCGTGTAACAACCAATTGAACCCCGACACAACGGGGTAGTCTTTCCAAAAAGCTTCACAACCTATGGATACAAAGGTCATGCTTAGTGCACTGGCACCCCATAGTTTGCCTGATCTTTTGAAATGATTACGCAGCACATCTGAAGAGTTGTACCTGGAACTCGTCTTGTATATTGTGGTGAAGCTAGCAAGTGGGACTAAAAACTTGGCCCTGCGAAACCTTGAGCTATCAAAAAACTTGGGCGGTCCGTCAAAAACCTGCTCCAAATGGCACCGTTAATCAAAGGGCGGTCCAGTTTCTCTAACACCCGTCATTACCACACGCATCAGGACCATTAGCAATCAATGCACAGAGGAGGCTCAAAAGATTCTTCGGTAAAATAACGCTATTCAAAATATCGTTTGTTCCGGTAAATATGGATGGGATAAGAGACGGCCGTGAAGTAAGGGAAAGGAGAGGGATAACGGATAGTAGGGGTAGTGTAAGGCTGCTGGAGCCCCATCAAATATCTACGAGGGAGGTAGGAGAGGAGAGGACCACCAAAACTACCATTCCTCTTCCTTTCCCACGACGATAACGTTAATTAGATACCAGCACATGTGGACATGGATCGGTAGAACGCAAGTATTGAGGCTTTATAACTGAATAGAGGAGGAAGACAAAGAATACTGACATTTCAGAGAGAATGAATGGGGAATCAGAGTGGCAAATAGTGAGGGAAAGCAATAAGGGGCCAGCGAATCTTATTCTCAATCTATACGACAAGAAGGAAACAAAAAGGAGAAAATTGCTCTGAAGAAAGTGGAGGACAAGATGCTGTTCTTCCTCTGCTTTACCCTTGCCGAAGTGGTAAATGCGGAATGTCGATTTTAGTTCACGGTGTTTCTTAGGTTCCGACAATCTCCTGAAACAACAAAGTAGGCGATTCTGATTAGTACATAATGCCTATGATCAAAATTATAGGACTTAGGTTAGTTTTAGTCATTCAGTGACAATGTTGAATAGCGAGTATTAGTTTCAGAGGGATCATTCCAAAAAATTTAAAACTTAAGAGAAGACCAGCTCTTAAGCGTAATCAAAATCGCTCAAATCGACCCGATGTATTCGACAAATAGGCATAGAAAAACGGGTAAATATTGTGCCTCAAGCCTCAAAGTAAGTCCATTCCAGCAAAACGCATGATCCCTTATTTAATGCAATCACATACAAAGCCTTTCTAACCGATTAATGCCAACCTGATGCTGCCAGCGTTAAGCCCAACTCGAATTTTAAAAAAATAGGCATGCCTTCCATAATTCGCCACGTATTTTTGAAATAAAAAGTCCTTAAGCGATTTGAAAGCCCAAATACCGAACCTCAGCTGCTGCTATTGGCGGTACTAGTGATAGGAGAGGAGCAAGGAGAGGACGTAGCATTTGACAGGGGTGGAGAGGTAGATTTGGCCTTGAGGTGACCGAAGGCTAGCGTGACCGGCGCAGTGATAGTAGTGGCAGTGGAAGACTCGTGAACCGGAGTGGAGGGAAACGAGGCCCCACCGCTGCTGCTAGTCACGGCAGCTGATGTGGAGGCATGTGTGTTATTTTGCTGTTGCTGTGGCTCTGACGAGAAGGCATTTGTCTTCCCTCCAAACAGCGACAACTGTAAAAGCGAAAGACTGTAGAAAGTGCGAGATCAAATATCGAACACGAATCTTTAAGGTGAAATACAGACAACATTGCGCCTATTGCGTCGAGCAGAGGTGCCAGAGCTACCCATAGAGAACTTGCTGAAGGGAACGAGTGTGGGCGGAGGAGAGAGACGGGAAGGAGCCACGCTAGCCACCGCTGCGGCCAGACACGTGGTCGATCGACTACTGGTAGGGGGGTTTGTGAAGCCACTCTGTCCAGCATCAAGGCATGCCGAGGACGTTGGTAGGTCAACTACGGAACGTCGACCACCTTGAAAACCGGACAACGATGCCGTGCTTAACTGGTGTCGCTGCTGGTATTGAATACGATATTGGGAGGTAGAATAGGGCCGATCCGTTGTATTTGCCGGTAAGTGACGCGATTCCGGTGGAGGAGCCGCTATCGCATCTGTCCGGCAGTGGTGGTGATTGTTAAAACTGGACCTCTACAACAAAATCCAACCGAATAAATTTAATCACAGCCAGACTGGTACCAGTCATTTGTTTTGCAAGACTCACGAAAGACGAATATACTTCAAGTACTTTAGTGGAAGAAGGGGGGACATTGGTGTTACTGATAGGATGCCGCCGAGATGTGGAGAGGGATGAAAGGGATGACGGTGGTGGAGGTAGGAGGTTCTGTCGGGGAATACAGAGCCTGTGGGGGCAGGACGGAAGGTGCCAATGACGAGGTCGAGAGATCAGCACTCCTCGCTTCTCATTGGTCACTGCCACCTCCTTCTCCCCTTCGCTTGAAGAGCGACTAGCCGATGCCAGCTCCATTAACTGGTGCAGAGAGGAGACCCAAAGACGGGGCAGCAGAGGTCCTTCACCAGCCGCCAGTTCCCCATCTCCACTGCCGCTCAATCCATCTGCCTCTTCGAATGGGAAGGGTGGTGTGGAGGCCTTCGAGGTCGTCTCTGCTGCAGAGCTATCACCGACACCAGTGCCCGTGCGTAGAGGAGTTTCTGGGCTGAAGAAGAACAAAAGGCGCTACGATTAGATAACAGCAAGTTCCGGTAATGACATCGCCTACCATCTGTAGTCTAACCCTTCATGATAGTATTATAGAAAAGACGGAGTTAAAATAAAAGTAATAAATGACTACCCACTGCAAAAACAAATCCCACTTCTAATAGACCCAGTTAAACGGATGCTATTAAGGCATGTTTGAGTGACAGTTATCACGAGCCATTAAGGCGAAAAAACTGCTGACAGATTCAGCCGAAATGGTGAAAAGCTAGATCGCATACAAAGAGATGGATCAGACTTGGTCAATTTACCAAGATCCATCCACGATGAGAGAACATTGCCAGTGGCAGGAAATGGAGACGAAGAGATAATGTGTCCCTGAGAAAAATTACACTGAAGAAAGTATCAGTGCCTCTTCTTTGAGGCATTGATAAAAGAGTGCAGAAATAAGATTGACGCATGAAAAGACAACAACAACAAAATCCACTCCATAATTCCGCGAAGCGTACATAAATTACACCCTGTCGATGGAAAAACTGCATTAACTCGGAAGTTTTAATAATTGAGCTTAATCCAGAAAAACATGCAGTGAATGAATGACTTATTCCAGGCAATGTTATCGGAGTAGGCACCTAAGGATAAATCACCAACACCAATCGTTAGCATTACCTTAGTTGTCAAAGTTAAAGTGGATCAAACTGCTAGAATTATCAAGAGGGAAGGAAGAAGGGAAAGAGAATCATTTCAATTCATACCCAGGCAGTGAAGATGTTAAAACCAAGTCTGCAGCTCGTGCAGAGCCGAGTGTGGATGAGGGGGGTGTGTTAGAGGCCGATATGACGGTAGCAGCACCTCCACCAACTATCGTCATCCCATTGGCAGTCGTGGAGAGGAGGGAGAGCGGCTCCTCGCCTCCACAGGGTGTACTGATGGAGCGACGGCGCTCGCGAGGACGCCCAAAACCGCTGGTGACCGCACGGATGCCCGAGGTGAGAAAGGAGGAGACACCGCCAACCGTCGCTGATGTCGTCGCGAGAGCAACGCCTCCTGAACTCGTCTGGTGCTGGTGGTTATGGCTGCAGTGGTGCTGATTCAGACCACCCCTATTGGCCGATCCCAAGTCAAGGCCTGCAATGGGAGAGCAATATATTAGCGTACATGGTCAGGTATTCGTTAGACCTATGAAGATCTAATATAAGCAATATCTAGCCAATTTATTGATTACACCCAAATTACAAAACATGACTATGGAGAACTGATAACTAGGAGTAACCAATATCCAGGGTTTAGAAAATTAATGACTGACCATTTGGTGCATTCAGTAAGGACGGATGGATGGTTTCAAAAGTTAATCATCATAAAGATGTCGTGTGTTCAATGAAAATGCAGTCCCGCTGCCCAGCATGCATCTTTCAGCCATCTTTTAATAGTCGATTTTATGACAGTTGCAAATTCAAACTTATGGCCATAGCTTCAAAGACAGGGTCTTTTGTGTGAAAAAAAATGTGATCTCATCGCGTTCAGGAGTCATTGCCTCTATTTCCCTCGATACGACTGATCTCAACGGACTTCCTTGTTGCATTCACCTAATTACAGCAACACACCAGTTCTCATTACATTAAAGTGTATTACATTTTGGCGCAAACGATTAGCGGAACTATTATTTGTATAACAATGACAAAGAATGCACACTTCGACGTGTCCATTTCTCTTCTGAAGCTTGCTTTTCATTGCAATGCTTAGAAATACATCCAGCATACTTACGTGATCAAATAGATTGACAACCGCGAGTCTTGTGATTACTTTATGCATAGTTCTGGTTGCGCTCAATTCCAGCTCGTAATGTTATTACCATGATCACCGGGTAATTGTAAAGTCCCCACACATTGATTAGTCATACATCCACCACCAAGCACTTCATCTACAGGTATTTTGAGCTTCCAGCGCCGCAGTAGATCGTTTCACAATGAAACTTAATTAGTAGAATCTTGGAACATGCCCCGAATTTGTCCACGATTTCGCAAAAAAAAACTTTTCTGAAAGTGACGATTATACGAACCATGCGGTACAATAGCACTAACTCTTAAAATAGTTGTCACCGTCCTCCAGAATCTTACTCTTTTTTCCAACAGGATGCTGCTTGACCATGGAGCAATGGGGGGTGGTTGGAGCCGTCCACTCCTGTGAGTTATCGGTGGACCGGTAAATATGCGGACAGGGAACGAGATGGACAGCCCCAAATTGAAGGAAGATCTCCTCATTCTCCCATTTTTCCTCTCCTTCCCCGTCATTCCCTCCATTTTTCACCTGCACCCAACGCGCTTCATTCCGTTTACGTTGTAGCCAACGTTCCCTCAACGACAATACATGGAATGGTGTGGCAGGATCAATGCCATCGGGGGGGATGGGCGACAAGCCCTCAGAGAACTTAAGAAAGGTTGGCTCAGGGGAGGAAGCCGGGGAGGCTTTATCGCACGTGAAGGGAACCAGAGAGGGGAATGAGGAAGCGACGGGACAAGGAGAACAGGAGGAGGCGATGGAAGAGCAGTATCCCGTCAGAGGATCGAGAGTGGAGGTCAGCGCGAGCAGGCGGTGATTCAATCGGTTGGAAGATCTCGCTGTAGTGACTAGATGGAAGTAAACAATTAAGGAACATTTACGTAAAAGCCTTAAAGTACAACCTAAAGTAGGTCAAGTGGGAATTCAGTCAACAAATCAATGTGCGTTGCGCACTGCATGCATCAATGATAGATCCTATCTTGATCAAAATGAATTACCCTCAACAAATGCGCCACAATCATCGGATCTGGGGGCAAGGGAACCTTCTGGTTTTGAAAAGGGAGGTTCGAAATTCGAATCATTCTTCTGATGACATAGAGATCTAAAATAAGAAGCCATTTATATGCAGGAGGCTAACAAACAATTGAAGTAATCAAGCGGTGTTACATTGAATGTTTAAAACTACCGCCAGAATACTAACGCCAAATTTTGTAAGCAAATAGAATTTTAACTTATCTGCACCCACTTTCAAATAAGTTGTGAAATCGTCAAAAGGGACAATTCCACGCCGAGATTTAAAGATCTAACACCCCATCTCAGAAAACTCTACTTATTTTTGCCTAGCTTATTCGAAGAGTAATGACTAGAAAAAAAGTGTACCCATTAAATATTTAAAGCTTTAGTAATTTTACTAACGACAACGCCCGTTTATCCCTCAAATATAACCCCATAAACCATCGATAGTAAAATTAAAAGGCAATTGAGATGCTTCGTGTCTGCCTGATTGAAGTACAAGTCCCCCCAAGACAATCACTGAACGCTATACTGTGAGTAAAGCGGGTGAAATTTATCACACGTAAGACCTCCAAGTTCAACCGTAAAAGGCATTCTGTGGTTGTTCGAGTGACACACTATTGCCAACACACCTACCAAAAGACAATGTGAAAGCTGGTCGCTAACGTAAAATTGAGGATCATACACTTGCTAAATAGATGATCCTCCCAACTCAAATGAAATAAAACCGACCAACGGCTGAAATCGTAGATGGGATTTACCGATACTTCAATACATCAGACAAAAATGAAAGACAGGAAGAACACCAATCTACAGCTTCAATAGCATACCTCGACCGTAGCCGCGAGCCTTCTGAGAGATCTTGACCAAAGAAACGAGATTGTTTCAGAGGAATGTCGGAAGGTACTGGTAGACTACAACTGCGATCAAACCTCCTTCTTGGTTTGGAGAAGGCCGGAGTGAGTGTAAGTTTCAGAGGTTGGTGGTTCGAGCTTGATAGCGAGAAAGTAGATGACGTCTCTGAAGTCGCGAAAGCCCCACCACCAGAAGAATTTGAAGTCGATGTTCGGCTACATCGATGGAAGTGGTAATAGTGGTGGTGATGATGGTGATGGTGCCTGTGGAAATGATGCCGATTGTGATAGCAGTGCCAGTGACAATAACGGCGATGGTGGCTGTGAAGACGACCTGGCGAAGGTGCAGGATGAAAGCGGCTTTCGTGGATGGTGCTACAACTGCCCTCGCCATTGTTCCGCACCCTTGGAGAGATGCTCTTTCGCGATGGCCTATGCCCTCCCTCGCAAGAGGCTAGTTTACTTGTCCAGCAGGCAGAGAGAAAGTCAGACAGTGCATCTAGAGAGCGAATACATGAAAAAACAAATAAATGTATGCCATGGGATTATGCATTGGCCAAGTTTACCTAAATATTTCATGACAAATAGTGTTAAGGTGCTAAGTTAAATGAACTTGACTAGGCTGCTATACTTGAACTAAACTTAAAGGAATAACAAACATTTCCAAAATTTATGACAGGTAATTGGAGAAAAGAAAAAAATTGTAAAAATATTGAGGCCATTTATTTGCGATGGCCAAAAGTTTTCTGCCCGTGCAAACGCACTATCCCGGTAACCCAGTGTGGACGTTAATTGACATCACTCGAGCAAATTACCATTCGCAATTAAATACTGATATTGATACCATGACTAGTTTATTCAACCTACTACGATTCATTATTTAATTTTGCAATAAGGCTGCCCCCGGACACGGTTCCCCAGTAGTTGCATTGGTGACAGCGCGAAAAGGTATACAAGACGTAAACACCTCTCGTGAAGAATATGACCACACTTGCTGCTGTTTCAATGAAGACCTGTTAAAGTGAATCGGTTTGTTACTACGTAGGGAACAGCGAAATTAGGGGTACATACCCTCCAATGTATGTACTTGTACGACCACATCAGTACCTCACAACACATGTGCATACCCTCCATCTCGCTCCCTCTTGAGAAAGCTATTAATTGAACAAAATTACAGCCGTACGATTCAATGCATACGGACACGGACTACTAAAGTCACTTCAATGTGTACATAAAAACAGCAACAATAACGACGGTGACACTGTACACAGCCATGATTACGTCCACGTATTCTGGTGCCACTTCGTTAGAGATGAAAGAACCTGTTTTGCCAAATACATGGGAGGCAGATGTGAGTAATGGAATGATAGAATTCCATACATCTCCTTCCACGCTTGAAATAAGTGCCGAGTTTGCCGTGGTTATTTGTTCAAAATGAATGTGGGGCCATTTGAAACAAAGGTGAAAAAGGCGGGTAGCTAGATGGTCTTCACCACATGAAATAAATCTGGAGCCTCAAAAGAAAAACATCCTAAAAGTCAATTACCTTTCTTTGATGAAACAGTCCGAAACCCACAAGTCGATGAAGTCAATTAGATAATGCAAGTCTGAAAACCATTGCAGCTTCTTATGGCCTTATTAGGTGAAGAACACTTAGCCACATATAGTTCACACAAACAGCGCTGCTAAAGTGAACTCCAAATGCAAAATTCCCCGTTTTGTAATTAGCAACATCATGAATTGGGTTGTTTCCAATATGCCACCTGCTTGTATGACACCATACTTTCTTAATAGAGAAAGCTGCGAGGAGTGCTATTATCTGTGGGATAGCGAGCGATCCACCCCATCATCGAGACTGGACGAAGCGGAGAAAAATATTGAAGATAAAAGCATTACTTCACTATTTCAATTACTTGCTAGAGTTATCGTTAGTTACACCAACCATACATCGCAGAAAAAAAACAGCAGAAGCAATGAGAACAATACATTACTATTCAATGCAGCCTTTGGATGACAGTATGTCTTGCCTCTAGACAGAGTAATTAGCTACAACTATAATTAAAAGGGAGATGAACACAGTTGCTTTAACCTACCCAGTACAAAGTTGGGTCGAAGTTTAGTCGTGGGATGGAAAACTCCACCGAGAATCGGTGTTTCCTTAACATCGTTTTCGGCCTCTTCTCCACCAATTGAATTTTTCGTACCATCAACCAGCAAATCACTTAAACGAGCGCCAGTAGTCGATGCTTGAGGTGAAGATTCAGCCGTGGAGCTGAAGGGCAGAGTCGATAGGTTCTCACTCCCATGGCAGATGTTCATCTTAGCACCGGTATCGTTACGAGTGACAGCCAGAACGATGAGATGTGGCACCGGTGCTAGGTGTTCGGCTAGAGTTTTGATGGCAGTCACACGAGAGAAGAGACTACGCGGGCGTGGAGTGGTGTGGGAACAGTCGGGAGCGCCGCGATAACATTTGCAGCAGTACGTGGCTGCAACGCCCTTCCCGCAAGTGCAAGGCGGAAATGCGCCGCGTGAAGTGAGGGAAGTAGTTTCATCGGTGGAAAGAAGGAGTATCACTCCATCGAAGACGTCCGGTGACCGTCGTGGATTTGTAGCCAGTGTCAAAAGCTGCAAATTTGAAAATTGGTGTCGTAGCGAAGCCTGTAATTGAGCGGAGGCATTTGTACTATTGAGAAGAGCCCTAATACTCGGACATGTAAAGCAGCTAAAAGGCTTTAAATATCAAAGTCTAGAGCTATGTGGCTCACCACACCACCCTTTAAAAGGCAGTCGAGGTAAGCTCCGTGGGTATCAAATAAATTAAATTTGACGACTATTGACTCATCCACCTCTGCACCGAAACCTATCACATGCCAGACCATCCTCAATGCTGAAACCTAAAAATCAAGAAGGCGCGTGCTCGGACGAGGCGTCACTGAAGTGATTTGCATTCCCCCTTTCATAATTCAGGATAAAGGAAATGGACAAGTAAAAGTTAGATGCAAATTTATTATAAGTTGCACTCTTAGTGAAATTAGGTGAAAAGTCGCAAAATCGAAATCTTGATGCCACAGGCAATGTCGCCTCGACACTAGGCATCGAGGCATACACAAACGTCAACTGCTAGCTCAAGCACACACGCACACGTTGGCGTTTGGAGGTTCAATCCCTATTTACAAGAACCTCAAATACGATAATTTTAGTGTCGAAATGGAACAATCTCAGAAATGAATTTCTGTGAATAACGAAACAGATTGGAGTTTCGGAAGACGGTTTGTCCCTTGATTTTGAGAGTAAATGGAATCGGTAATGTTTAAAACTAAACTATCAAGTCTTCCAGAAGTCGACATCATGGATATTTGGCATTTGATTCAGAGAATGCACAAATCAACGCTTCGAACCTATCTCATGATACCCTTTCAACTATGTTTTGAACGGAATGATACAGCGGAGGCAGCTCAAAAAGTCAACAAACGAATCGTTCATCTAATGAGTGTGGCTAATGGCTGCACAGTATAGCGTCATTGACCTATGAATTTTCGGCATGAAGATGACTTCAACCCTTGATCAGGAATGAGTCATGATAGAGAACTGAATCGAAACTAAGGTGATGGTAACCAATTAAAGGTAGGGCAAGAGTGGATGCACGCATCTCAAACTGAGGTTTAACATGGCTATTAATTCAACAATATTAAAGGATTTGGAGCAACTTGACGAAATTGAAGTTGTTAAGCGCAAGAAAATGTTTGAAGTGAACATTCACCAAAAAAACCAATTATGGTTGTTTAGAGCTTCAAAAACCTGGAAAATCGGTTGCGGCAGGGAATGCTCACTGCAACTGAAGTTGACGAGGGAAAGAGTTTACAATTAAAAAAACGCTTTGGTCTAGCAAGTTAGAACAGACGAATAAACACTTCCTGCATAAATGACCTAAAGGCGGTGAACCTTGAAACTCCTATAGTGGACAAAGGCTACACGTTTTGGGCCGTCTAAACTCGCGCAGAAACATGGTAAAATCACCTCATGATGCGAGAGAAAGGAAGCCTGTACAGTACCCAAGACAGGAGAGATCACAGAGTCGCCAATGACAGAGGCTATCAAAGTATCCACGGGTGTAAGAATAGTTGAAGCCAGAGGCCACGAGGAGATGAGATTCTGCGTTGTACGGAAGGGGGAGGACGAAGATGTGAGCAAACTGGGGCTATTGGCACCCTCCGGCACGAACCCAGCCGCTCGAAAGAGATTGATGCCAGCGTTGGCCGCTATTACGTCCGTGCACACTGCGCACACCGCCACGCACAGCCGCTTATCCCCCTGTCCGAGAACGCAGGAGAGATGGCTGGAAAAGCTGTTCTGCGCATCTGCCACGCTCCACCTCGTATCGGAGCAGAGTTTCTCAAATACTGTATCCATGCACCAACCGGTCTGATAAGCCGGACAGTGAGACAGAGGAAAGGTGAGTTGAAGTGAGTCTTGCTGATCCATGAAGGAACAAGAATAGTGCCGGTGTATCGTGCTTGGCGGTAGTAACAGTGGCGAGGCCTCCGTTCGAGCTCGATGCAAAAGGATATCGAGATGACTGGTGAGGCAAGTTTGGCGCTCGCTTGACATATAATCCATTGCATGATATCGACTATCCGAGGCGATGCAGTTTTTTATCATCACCAGCTGTTGCTCCTTCGCCCCACGGGGTGGAGCAAGCACCGAACACAGTCGAATATCCGCAGGAGGTAGTTGCACGGATCGTAGAGGAATGGTAAGTGGTTCACTGACGGGTGAGATCGGTCGGCTACGGCTGGGCTCGAAACGAGGCTGAGACGCCGTGTTAGCCGGTAACTGACGAGAGGACGACGACGCCGTTGTAAAAATGGTATCCCCGAGGCAACTCAAGTAGGCTGAGGCAGCACGAATAAACTGAGGAAGATTTTCAAGCAGTAGATCGAGGAATTCTTCTCGAGTGTTTAGTCGAAGACACTCCTGAAACTTTTGGTAGACCTCAAGCTGATCCTCCTGGCTGAGGACAGAGGCTGGTTGGATGCGGGAGAGCTGTTCGTTGTCGAATGACTGACCAGGCAGTATGGACGCGAAAGAGCCACTGGCACTACTGCTGGCCTGCCACTGCAAGAGGGCCGCCTCAAAGATTGCCATATTAGTGGCCCAGGATTCAGCAAAGACAAGCGACTTTAAAGATTCCATGAATGGTGAGTCTCCGTTGTCTGGGGGTTCTTTGAGTGCCAACGCGAAGGGGATTCGAGAGTCATCACCTTGGAGGCTTCGGTGTGCAATGCGACGTTGAATCAAGTTATCATCTGGTAATTCCTCACTTACAAAAAATTGATCAAAATGGGAATGCGCACGCAAACGTCGAAGGAGTTCCCTTGGAGATCTAAGAGTAAACGCCACCAAATCATCACAACCACAAAGTGCAATGCCCAGGCTGGTGGGAAACGAATAGGAAGTAAATAGTTCTGAAATAACAATTGGACCAAACTTGATATAAACGCGAGTTCTAGGAAATTACACATAATTAAACCGTCATTTTCGTTGCAAACGCTTTATACACATATGTACAACTAGGATTCACGTATGGTTAAACCTAATTTCCGGATTATAAAGATAAGCGGACAAACGTACTTATTGGTGACTGGACCAACATAAAGCAGCATGGTTGAGAGTGCCTCAGGCAATTTTGCCATGTGTCGCCGCTTTGTCTCCGTTTTTCGCTGAGCAGTAAATTGTTCAAAAGTCTCCCTGGCCACCTCTGAACCCCAGAGATCAATGAATCTCGCCACATCTCCCTGATGACTGTATCGCGAAAGGAATGTCGGCCAGTCGGTAAGAAAGCCGGCTGGAGATAATGACACCCTGTTTACAAAGGCCTCCCGCAAACGCCTCTGATGTTCATCCTGCTCCCTAGTTGCTTCCTGATAAGAGAGAAGTTTGAGTTTGGCAGACCGAGACTTGCTGCTATTGCCACTATTATCCAACAACCGAGCCAGTGTTAGGAAAGCCAGTTCTACGTTGATGTTCTTATGTGCCGACGTTTCGACAACGGGAATTTTCCGAAAATCCGCCGACTTTTGAAGGAACTGAGTCACACTGGAGAGGCACTGTTCGTCAACGTTGTCTCGCTTCGCAGCGACCACAACAACAGGTTTTTTGCGTTTGGAGATTAGACTGAGGACGTCAATGAGAAAGGCGAGCTGTTGCTGCTGAAGGTCAGGGGTCTGACAAGAAGCACGTCGGCTGACATCGTAGATGACAAGGAAGCCATGAACCTCAAAAGGACCCACGTGCGGAAAATACTCCTGCTTGTAACATTCTTCGTGTCCAAGTTGGTCGATGCAGTAGTAGCGCAGCTTTCCAGGCGAGCAAATTTTAGTGGCAGTACTACGCAGAATATATTCATGCAGGCGATCGGATGAATGAAACTCCTTCAATGGAAGGGGAGCGCAATTGGTGGTGCTGGTGATTCCAGGGATTGCAACAGCGTTGGCCGAGTGGGGAGAGTACGAGGTGGCGCAGGAATTAGATGTAGAGAGACTTTTGGGAGAGAAGGGGAGGGAGGTAGTATCACTGAGAAATTCGGTCTGTTCTATCACACAAAATCGAACACTAGTCTCGTCATCTAGGCGACGTGTGACAGTGCCCCAATACAACCAGTGGTCGGAGTTGACAACCGGTTTGCAAAAGTCCTCCTCACTGAGCACTGACGGGTGACCCTCTTGGTACCAGTCAGGGTGAGAATAGACGAATCGATTGCAGAAGCAGGACTTCCCAGAGCGTGGGTCACCAATAATGCTGACGGTATAGGTAGGGATGAGGTCTGCGTCAGACTGGTGGGTGCCACTAGGAAAAGACATACTGAAGAGAAAATTTGGCTGCAAAAGGCAACGACGGTAGCGGATAAAATTCCGGTGACACCGTCAGGAGTTTGACCAGATAGGAGTGGAAGGGAGTTCGTTTTATCAGAAGTGCTGATATTCTTTGAAGCTGTTTCTGCCTCTGGCGTGCTAAAGCCATTGCACTCGAGAGGAATTCGCAGATTAGTATTGGACATCCAGGACAGATACTTTAGACGCGCTCGTTAGCGCCAAATCAGGATGTCTAAAACAGCGAAATAAGCAGTAAGGGCGAGTTTTGTTTATAAAATAAAGGCGTAAATCACACGAACTGATACGAACGTTTGGTGTGGTGTCACTAGGCAAACGAGTAGCGTTCATCGCAAGGCAGGTATTTTGAAGACTATATCTCGGTGCCTAATTTTTATACACATACGTAGTAACTAGATCTCTGGTATCAAAGGTTAAGTCAAAACCAGGAACAAAGAAATACGTGCCTGAAGGAGCCTTTGGACAAGGCAGTTCAGTTAACCATGAAGAATCCGCAACTTGTATCAGGAGAAGTATCTGGAGCAAGAGATATTTAGACACGAAAAGACCAATTATAGATACATTCATCTGACATAATAGTGGATGCCATCAGCATGCTACTATGAAGTGGGTTAACTATCACGATCCAGGAAAGATGAGAAACAGTTAAACCTCGAAGAACAACAATAAGATATTTTATTAGAAGAAATTATCTATACCCTTAAACTAAATGGAGTTAAACAGTTCATTCTTGCAAACCATGTTCCGCTACAGTAAAGAGGGCGAAAATTGCAAAATCTATAAGCGCCCCGCACTTCCGAAAATATAAGAGAACAGATAATTTAGACCCTTTCCTTCTAACCATTCTTCACCTATGTAAAGGAGTAAGTCAGACCATTTGACAAACCTCAAGTTCTACTAAAATGAGGCTACAGTGAGTTATCATAGGTCATCGCGATGAGAAGGCACCGATTAGTGCAGCTCTTTGGTAATGGGGGGCCAACCAGTGACAGTGTGCGAATACATAGCATAATCAATAAGAACTAACATAAAAAGGAATACTTGCCTAGGTTAAGAGGCCTTCGTTGAAAATGAGCAAAAGAATGAATACCACGTGAGCGTATGCACTAACCGAGACAGCCACAAGTCATAAAGGACGTATTATGGAGAAAATGTATAAAATGATTTGAAAAATGTACCGCCAAAAATATAACCACTCGAACTTTCAACAAGAGCATTTGGAAAAGTTGGTGGGAAAATAAAATGCCACCTAAACATAAAGAACGTCATTTATAAAAGAAGGGAGGCCTAACGAAGAAAGCGCGCTAACACTTCAGTCTCCACCTAAATGATCACTGAAACTTACCAACCATTAAAACACACATAACTCAATAATTAAGTTGTTTAATCATAACCAGTATAACCTTCAGAATAAATAATTATGACCCATCATTTCTGCAGTTCCTAACTGAATGGAAAAAATACAGACCCTGTGTAGGCGATACGAAACTGTAGGCTTAATACAGCAAGTAAAATGGGCTGAAATATCAAAACGATAGCCCGAAAGAAATAATCGTAATTTTAATGGTGATGCTTATAGCCCGATTGTTGCACTGATCAAATGTCCATCGCTACCAAATGCACGCATATAAGCTCAAAGTTCTCATTGTCACAGTTACTGCAGCGTCCTGAGACTTCCTTGAAGGTAAAAAAAGACATACTACCAGTGCAGAATATACATATCCTGGAAATAGAGGGATTGGGGGCTGCTGGCATAGCCGCGACGCCAGCCAACCGGCTAGTACAATGTGGCCACCCAAGTGACCGGAACCAGCGGCCCTAAAAAAAACGAAGTGCTACAGTTACGCTTAATGAAACATTAATAGTCATTACTCACCATGATCATAAATTTAGATGGGTTTTTTCGAAACAAAAGAGAGAGCTTCCGCACTGATGTCAAATCAAAATTGCTTTAGACACATTCAATTTTTAGCGTCACCAAATGAAAAGGGCGGAATCGTACTTGCGTAAAGAAGGCTAAAAGTGCCAAAGGTTTCGACAAAGTGCACAATACACTTGGTTTTTGAATATTATTTAATGTCTGTACCCAAGTACAATCTCAACACGACTTATTCAGTCAAAAATATGCAACCCAACTTAACTTAAAATAGTTTTCCCCATCATTCGTTTGAAATAAATTAGCCTAATTACAGTGCTTTGTTGACAGATTTTTTTGCTCCTAACTACTTGAGGAAAGGTGTCTCCCTTAATCTACAACCAGCGGAATTTATGCGCTGAAGGCGCTCCCCGATGACATAATACTTGGGCCGAGTGTATTGGCGTATTCGGCGAGCAGAAAGTAACTGGGAACTGATGGCATAGCCCACAGGTCAGCCCACAGGACGAAGACGGTATGGACGTCTAAGTTAAAGCAACCGATACCGTCAGTCAGATTAGCAACAAAGCGTTCCAGCAACTGACAAGGACTTTATCAAAAATATCACCGGTGATAATGACGTGTTTGTAGCGTCCCGGGACTTCCTTTAATGTGAAGGAAGGCATAGTACTAGGGCACAATACATATTATGGAACCAGAAGGCTTGGGAGCTGTTGGCACGTTCCGGAAGCCAGACAACCGGCCAGTACAATATGGCCACCCAAGTGACCGAAACCGGCAGTTTGAACAAACAAAGCATTACAGTGTTGTTCTCTAAAAGCACGCTTAAGAATGCTAAATCCTGGCAGTTTTTTTAAATTCCACCACAGTTTTTGGCTGTCTTTAAAATTTTTTCCCACACATGTTGACGGTAACCATTTCCTTGTCATCAGCAACAGCGCCAGATGTTTTATAGACCGTCATCCAACGTGCTCGAGATTTTTCGTTCAATACAACTTTGGGTAAAACTCTTGACAAAAGTCTTGTTTGTGCGATCCTGAAATAATAACAGGCTGTGTAAATTTTTCTTACGTTCAGTTACATAACAACCGATTTTCAGTAAGAAATTTTAAAACACTTGCATTGCAAATGAGTACTAAGCTTTTTTAGTTTTTAATGTACGCTAATCAGTCCTATATCATAACTTATTATTGAGGCTATTCTGCACACTGCTTATTCTTTGATTTTTAATGCGAAAACGATGATTTGAGACCGATTACAACTGATTGACTGACTGTGATCAATACTTCTCATTTAAATGCACTTAAATAAAAGATGTCCAATTGGGTTGGAGCCATCTTAAGCCTCGTGGCGCCGTTGCCAATTTTGCAGTTTTTCCGTATCCATGCTGTCTTGTACCGCTGCGATCTCAAAGGTGATCGGTCTTTTTCATTTTAATTCTTCAGTTTGCTCGTTTTTTCTTACGAGGCGGGCGATTTATGTCCACGTCACAAAGTCTTCTTGCCGAGAAAATGACTGTTCGAGAGGCAATTAACAGCGCTCTGAAGGAGGAAATTGAGAGAGATAAGAATGTTTTTATATTGGGTGAGGAAGTCGCTCAGTACGATGGTGCCTACAAGGTTTGTTTGTAATCTCGTCTCTTAATTCGGTTCTAGGTTACCAAAAATCTGTGGAGGACTTTTGGTGACGATCGAGTGATTGATACACCCATTTCTGAGATGGGCTTCACCGGGATTGCCGTTGGAGCCGCGATGGCCGGCTCGCGCCCCGTTTGTGAATTCATGACATTCAACTTTGCGATGCAAGCTATTGATCAAATTATCAACTCCGCTGCAAAAACGCATTATATGTCCAATGGGCGGGTTCGTTAAATGTTTTGTAGGGTGCATAGATGGTGCAGCGGTGTCCTATTGTCTACCCTCGTCCTTAACGTAGGTAAACGTGCCGATCCTTTTTCGTGGCGGCAATGGTGCAGCTGCGGGTGTGGCTGCCCAGCACAGTCAGGACTACGCTGCTTGGTATGCATCCTGCCCCGGCCTCAAGGTTGTCGCGCCTTACAGCACTGAAGACGCTAGAGGTCTTACCAAGGCTGGTATTCGTGACGATGACCCAGGTCGGCAGTATTTTTTGCTAAGGTTTTGTATTTTTGCGGACAATTTCGGAATTCTCTTATGCATCTTTTAGTTGTCTCCCTGGAAAATGAATTGATGTATGGCGTCGCCATGGACACCTCCGATGAAGCTATGCATCCTGATTTCCTGATTCCTTTTGGCAAGGCTAAAATCGAAAGGGAGGGTTGTGATGTTACTCTCGTTTCCTACTCAATCAGCGTTGGTGACTGTCTTGAGGCTGCCGACCAGCTGGCTAAGGACGGCATTAATTGTGAAGTAATTAATCTTCGCAGCCTCCGTCCTATTGATGATAAATGCATTTTTACCTCGGTGAAAAAGACTCACCATCTTGTAACAGTTGACCGTGCATGGCCGACGTGTGGTATTGGTGCCGAAATCTGCGCCAGGATTATGGAAAGTGAGTATTGCACTCTTTTTCGCCTTGACCTTTGTTTAAAACTCGGGTTTGCTTGAAGTTGTTCCTTTGTTTAGGTGATGCTTTTTTCCATCTGGACGCACCCGCCTACCGTGTCACTGGTGCTGATGTTCCCATGCCCTATGCTGGTTGTTTGGAGGCGGCATGCACTTCCCATGCCCCCAACATCATAACTACTGTGAAAAAGGTTCTCAATCGCCATTAGAATCTTGAGAACTAAAGAGGGGTCGTTCAATCGTATCTTCCATTCACTTGGTGTATGTAGTTCTCTGCCGTCGTTTCTAGGCTTCTAAAGCCTTGTTTTAATAAACTATCTTTCACCACAACCCACTGTTAGCTACTGCAATTGGGTGTTCTAGTAGTTGCTTCTGTTGCATTAACCGCGAGCAAGGGCATGCTTCTGTCGCGCCATTACTCGCTTCAGGGGGTGCCTGTGCTTCGCTTCTGAACTTGAAGTCGCAAAGTTAGTATCACTGGTAATTTTCGCGGTGGTTGACGGCTTGGTTCGCTTCGGAACCTTGTAGTCCGTCATTTTGTACTCACCTCAATCGCGCAGGAAGCCACCAATTCCCATGTACAGGCAACGCTGCCAAAAATGTTCCCCTTACCACTCGAGCTGCCATCTCTGTCCGTACGGAGTCATAAGTGATGCAACGTCAGTCGCCGCGACAGTTAGGGACACGAGCCAAACACCGCTTGCTCCTATTGGCCCGGCTCATTTGAAATCACTTCATGATGGGGTTCCCAAACTCGTCACGAGTACGTTTCAGGAAATCAAAGAAAACTCGTTCGCGTTGATAGTTTTACAAGATGCAAAATCCTACTTTGTGTTCTTAATTGATGGACGCTAGACTCGCTTTTAAGCGAAAATTTATAAGTGGTGTAAATCTCTGGAAGTAATTCACGGCAATGAAGGCGGAACCAACCGTATTTTGGATACTACGTATTTCAACTATCGCCAGTACTTCATGGATTTTGTAAGTGATTTAACCGGAAATTTGATTCCCAAAATCATGCTTCATGACGTGAATTAGTGTATTCGAATAGTTTTGTTTATTATGGGATCTGACGCAGCATACCAAACGCTTTAAAATCTAAAAGCCAAATTTGTTGACTGCTTTTGAATGTCCTGAATGCGGATCGGCAGTATACGTGCCAACAACTTGACATACTATTTAGAGACAAAAGTATCTTTTAGTGTGCGACATTATCACATGGTTAAGTACCTCACAGGAGTCTAACATACCAAAATCCCAACTTGAATTTACTTTTAGGTCGTGTAACATTAAAAGCCCTATTATGAACAAGTGAGTCATGATAGACATGTATGCATTATATGCAGCTACACAGTACAACATGGAAGTGCGCATGAGCAATGCACATGGATCCTATTCGCCGCGTTGTGTGTAGAGTACACAAAGATTGCTTTTGAGGAACGGCTATGCCTCACGCTCCACCTGAAGTTTTCTCCTAAAAAGTGCAGAGCTTACCCTTGACAATTTCAGCATGCAGAGAGGAGTTAAATCTACTACAGTTCATCTTCGGAATAGGTTTCGGAAATCTGCATAAAATTATGTTTGAAAAACTGGGCTCCATCCACGCATGGATAAGTGATTTAAAACTCCCCTACTATGAAGTTGTAAGATTATTCAAAGCAGTGGACAACCGATTGCTCTCAGAGAGATGAATATGAAAATGCTGATATCGCTGCTAAGGTTTAGCATAGCCTTTAATCTCAATGTCAGGAAAACATACAAAGTCACCGCGTTCTACTGGAGCCTGTCTTCCAGATTCTTCGCCACCCATCTGATCGTGATGCCCATGCTTAGGATATGGATTTTCAATGAAGTCACTAAATGCAACGAAATTTGACAAATGTTGCTGTGCAGGACAAAATGCCACCATTCCACACATCCACACTTTTATATTTTTGGGGGAAAAACGAATTCAGCATTACCCCCAAAACCAGGGTAACTAGCCACGATCAATTATAACTCTTTAGCCTCGTGTGACTAATCTGTTGCGAATACTGTGATTCAGGCTGTACGGAGACTTTAGTCGACGATACGCTACGTTTTGAAAAATCCAACCACTTACTTATTGAAAAACCTAAAGCATTCCACCACCAGAATGTCAACTTCATGTTTCGTCGGTGCTACAAGATAATCGATGCTCCGTCCGCATGCCGGCCAAAGCCTTTTGCGTCAGAGCCCAAGCTTGATTGCGCACTTACTATCCTTCGGTGGCACTCGTAACCGTAACTGTAAAGAAGCCATCCTTCCAGGCCACAGTTGACTCTTCTGTTAAGGCCTCACCAGTTCTACACATACTATGGCATTATTAATTGCGAAGTACAGATGAAGTAGTGGGAGTTTTCAATTTCTCACCAACATGATGTAGCAGGATATTTCATGCGAATCGTCTCAAAGCGAGTGAACTAACCCATCATTATAAATCCAAACCATGTCCACTATGTATGCAGGCCTTGTGTTGGGATTTTCACATTACGATTATGCAGTCGAATGCCCTTTAATAGGTAAGCCAATCAATATCATTCAGCAAAGATAATGCTGAATTAGTTTTATATGCTCACCTTATTTTCACTTCATTCTCGTTCTGGGGATCCAATTCTTTAAGCAGCGCTTGTAACTCCTCTGGTGCTAATCCAATAGCCAACGGCTAGGCAACAAATGCTATATTTCTAATGATCGAGTAAATGTAATGCAAAAACATGCTTCTAACTAGAAAATACTTTTATAGAGCTGTTTGTCAATCTGTCAAGGCAGTTGTTAAGTCTATGGAATAAATTACACGAAAATGTTTGTAACTAGGACCTTAGTTCCAGGCAATGACATTAACCGAATCGGAGGTTGGAAAGACCCGAAAAATAAAAGATACATACCCTGAAATACAGCTGGGGTGTAGAGGTGACGATTCATTTCATTGCAGTGATGGTGGGTGGTCATAAAAGGTAGAAACGTGCTACAGTCAAATTCGAAGTAAACATACTAAGAAATGCAAAAAACGTCCGCAAAAGGGGATTTTTCTCGTAATTAGGTTCCTTGATTAAGACTATTTTACTCTATAGAGAGATTTAAAATAGAAGACAAAGGACAATGAACGAGTTTATGCCTACGGTGCATTTCATACAAAAGCCATCTTGTAAAAAAATGAATGCGTTCTACAACGGATTGACCTCATCGTCTATTGACGACCCTACACGATCCATAGTTGAACAAAACCACAACGTTGACTTCAAAAAGAGTAAGACACTCGAACTAATGGTATACTACAAAACGAAGGAAACCACAACTGTTAGCAAAAGGTTTTCAATAGGTATTCAATGAGTCCCTCCAGCAAACCCTATCCATACCTCCTTTTTAATGGTAATACTAAGCAAGATAGACGGCTGAGAAGCGCCAAAGTGGTGAAGAGACATGGAAGAGAGGGGAGAACGGAATCAAAAAGAACTGCTGTGTAAATAATGGAGATTGTCTTCCTTTCGAGAAGGGAATAATATTTAAAGTACGCATATTGCAGAGAATCATCCAACCTCTCACAGCTTTCCTCAAATAAACATCTTAAGTTCTGTTTGGTAATAAATGATGTGATGTACTACGAAATACGAAAATTTCTTATGTGCTGGGAAGCCATATTAATCACTCCCGCCACGCATTAGAGCGCACTTTACTTGAATGCATCTGATTCGACTCATACCACTGTCTCACAATGCCTCTAGAATTGGCGTAGATGTTGCGTGCAATTATTTTGACAAAAAAAACTAGAAAACAGATGGTCGCTATGGCACATGAGATTAGCTTTTTGGAGTGGATATTTCAAATTGATAGTGCTGAATGTCACATTAATAAGGTTTCGGAAACAAGAAATTATACCTAAGCAAATGTGGCAAGATCCATGATATGCGGCATATAAATTGGTCATTGGAGTTGTGCATCATTGTCTTTGGTAAATATTATCAACCTATCCAATGGCATTGCACGGGATAAAAGCTCGTACAATAATGCACTTCCTGCTTTGCGAAACATTTCTGGCATAGGGCAGTAATAAAAAATTTCTGTCGATAGGGCCGTTACACTAGAGCACTTGGCGCCGATTTACAAGTTAGCAAATCCAAAGTACTTCAGTACTTTTGCATGCATGCTACAAACACCACGTGCTTACCGCGCTTGCTTTATGCGGCATCCATAACAAACCTACTTAACCAAAGAGTGCGCCGAATTTTTGCATATACACCCATGAAATGACAAATGGAGCGCATGATGAATTGTCCATAAGGGCATCCGTGAGTAGCGGTTCAGGCTTACATTAGAAGTACGATCATATTAGCAATATTGCCTGCAAGAAACATCAAGTAGAGGCTAACTTCGAGTGCCTTAGTGGTTTCCCACCGTGACAACTTCATATCCTTATCCGCGTCCGCCTCTATGAGGTAGGGCAAAATGGGACGGCTGGTCCTATTCTGAAGCTGACGCATCGCAGTTAGCCACTTCTTCGGCTCAGCTCCTGCCGGGGCGTACATCTTCAGCGAGTAGGTTGCTAGATCATTATTTGTTAACCTTGATCCATGAATGACACGTAAACTAGGAAGCAGTTTGAACGACTTATCCAAAAGGATCCTGAAATCATCATTCACACTAATATCCTAGTGGTGAAGAGAAATCAAATTAGAAAACGCGACTTGTAATTTAAGATGAAACTAGGAGGCCAAATTAAAACCAGATGAGAGTGATTACACAGCTTATTTTAAAAAAATCTTGTTGATGTGCGGAAGGCTCACAGAAAAGAGACCTTACGCTCAGAAAACTAAATAATACTAAAATTCTGATATGTCATGGGTATCATATTCTGCACAAATTAACCTCTGTTGTAGGAAGAGTGAAATCAATGACAAATCTTGCCTCAAAGTTTAGCTCTGTTAGCTTTGAACCACGATTCTTCAGAACTCCTGTGAGTAGAGCAAAGCAACCAGCACTCTGGAATGGGTTTCTCGCAAACTAACATAAATGTGGAAAACTTTGTGCATCAAAAAATTAAAACAATCTTACATTCAGTTATGGATTTTATTGATTATTCCAATGAAACTCGTGTTTGGTGATGCCCTACCTTTTTCAGGCAAACTTAAACAATTAAAAATCACAAAACAGTTCCAGAGTTTCATCCGCATATTTCAGTTTATAAATCCGTTGCAAACCTGATTTCCATGTTCTAGATGCCTAATTGCATGCATCCGACCCAGTCCTACTTATTGCTTCATTTAGTAAGTATACATACATGCCACAGATTCAACGCGTGATAAGATAAATTTACTAACCTTAATTTTACTTAAGTGTTTATTGGCTGTAAGAGCTCTGCTTAAAATCACACATCCTTGGGGTGAAATCAGATTATCACTGAAAATAAAATAAAAAAGTTTAACATCTTTAAATTACTGAAAATATATTAAACCAGTTCATTCAAGAAGACGAAATTTACTCCGTGTTAAGCACTATTTGGTAATAACAACTTTCAACTTATGAAAATTACTTTGAATGATACCAATGACTTGGTGAAACAACTATATGAATAACCAAAATGAGATTCAGTGGCGAATAATTCACCACATAAGGGATATAAAATAAAGTAATAGTTCAAGTTCTTTATAAATGGGAGCAGGCCTATGCGTGATTGCGCAGCGCAATCAAGTGTGTGGACCATGAATGCCAGAGCTAAACAACCATTCACGTAAATAAAAGCCATGGGCCTCAAGGATGCGTAACTGGATTAGAAATAACAAGATGCGACCAGAATAGGAACCAATCAAAAGATAGTACCTTAGATCAAGTTCCTGCAAACATCGATTATTTTTTAGACCCTGTACAAGTTCTCTACATCCTTGAGTGGGTCCTATTTGATTAAACGAATAGTTCAATTTTTCTAACTTTGACACCTGTCAAAGTATTGATAAAAACAACAAAATAGGGTAAATATTTCCGGTATTTTGGAATACCATGTATAAAAACCACATGCAAACTATATGCAAATTATGAACTAGATTTTACCAATAAATGAATCATTAATACACCATTCATCAACACATTTAAACCAAACGGATAGTTTCTAATTCTTACACAACAAATATAGATTTAGTGAGATAATACCACAAATATTGAAGGAGAATCAAAAACTTGTGTGAGGTATGACCAGGAAATATGTGTTAAAGATAAATCAACTTAAATGCTGTGCGCTCTAAATTTACTCAAAGAACATACAGCCAAACCACGAGCAAACTGTTTCATCGATCTTCCGCTGCAGCAAATATGATTCCAACTTATATCTAACTCTTTTAGGCTATCGGTATCTGCTAGCCCTCTACCGAAGTGAGAAATCGAGTTCTCTGAAAATTTGTTCCTCGAAAGGTTTAAATTGTTGAGTGCGGGACTTGCCTAAATTACATAAGATCAAGATTCCCTTGTAGATAACTATTGTCCATACGGTAATCAGCATTACCAAAGTGAGAAAATTAAGAATGGCAGCAAACCCAAACAAAGGAACATGATGTCTAAGCTCTTTAAAAATATCTGTTGAGTAATTTTTAAGCTAATTTAAATGACAACAGAGTAATATGAAAAACCCAGATAAACCAGTAGCAGATCGCCGATGTAGGTCGCAGATGCATCCTCAAGACAATTTTCACTCAAATCTAGCGAAACAAGATTGGGCATTGAGGAAAGCACGTCAAAAAACTGTTCAGCCATTTTGCTGGTGATTTGATTGTCGGCCAAACTGAGCTTTGTAAAGTTTGAATTTTCAGAGAGAACCTGACACAAAAGATTGATACCCTATTGTTATACCTATGGACGCTTGAAAGTCCAAACATACTTCATCGCCTAACCAGTTGTGGCTGAGATCCAAGATGGTGATGGCTTGGTTTCTTCCCAAGCTTAATGATAAGGGCTGAAAATTCTCAGGGTCAATATTGCTGTAGCAAAGCATAAGGGATTTTTTATCAATGTTTTTGATGTAGTACTCGATTGGAATCCGCTTCTGCCTTGTACAATCCAGCTGATATAGTTCGGCTTCGTCCATGCGCCTATGTGGAACGTTCTTCTTTTGGTTTCTCTTTAAAACTTCGGTTGGGTCCGCTTTCGTTTTATCACCTCTCTTGCCAGCACTATAACGCCGAATTTCAAAACTAGGATTTGTAAACTGATCATTAAACACATCATCCTTTTCACGATAAACAACTGTTTCTGTTTTTTTGTCAAGTATTCCACCAGAGTTATTTTCGTTTTTGCTGTTTGCTGCCGACATAGAATACGTGTGTAAAGAGCGTGAACTCCAAAACCTAATCTTCCCGTTAACAAGTCTGACCGGAATGTTAGAAAATGGCGCCGCTATTGTCGCCTGCATTACAGTTGAATGTTTGAGAAGAAAAACAATTGCGAAGTTAAAAATAAATGCCTTGACAGCAAGTCTAAATTAAGTATTCGTGTGGAGTTTAAAATGTTTATTTTGTTGATCCGAAATTGTTAACATTTTGCAACCGTCGAAGTTTAAGCTTAAGTGGACTGTCTTAGAATGTGTTCAAAAATACCGATCATCAACACCTGGTAGATCATATGATCTGATGGGGAGCACATTATTTCACCATTTGAAAAATTGGAAATTTTAGAAAATTAACATTGATGAATAACACAGTTATAACGTTCTATTTCTAGCTAACTATGATGCATATGTAAATTCAGTTTATAATAAATTTGAATTAGAATTGCTCGGCATTATTGTCGAACCGCGTTTACTGCGCTATAGCATTTATCAACGTCATGTAATGAAATAGTTATCCTTTTAGTACACATCCATTCGATTTGACAACATTTTCAGCCCGATAATTTGGGTAAGCAACGACATTCTTGACATGTAATCCACTTTACATGTTCAAGTTATAAGGAACGCTAAGCTGCTGCATAATATACGAATCGTTGCATTTTTAGGTTATTTGAGAAATGAGCATAGCTAAAATCTTAAAAATCTTTGAACATACTGTACTCTACCCAAGAGCGTTGCATTGTGTATTTGGCTGAGCTCATAAAAAATCAACTTGGTACCAGAAAACATACAGCAATAACTTATTGGGTATGTAGAAGGCTACTAGTATGGTTCAAATGGCATGCTGCAGAGTGAAAATTCAACTTACCTGCTGACATAAGATGTGTAACTTCTCTAATGTCATACAGACTTTTGAATTTTTAGCCAAATATAGTACGAACGACGAGGTAAAAAGAGAATGAAAACCCTTTGATGCTTCTCTGCGGAAGAATTTTGGGTCTTTAAACTTTGATTAGTCGATAGAAATAGTTCACTTAGTTGTGATATTGCTTTGGAAGAAAGAAAATCAGTGAGCTTTAAGAGACGTATGTTGGCCTAACTTGTTCTGTTAGAAACCGGTGCGTTGGACTGTGAATGCTGAGATGAAGTGTTTTGCCATAAGCGGCTCACTCTAAGGCAAAATATTAAGAATACGACGCCGTTCTGCATTCCTTCTGGCTGAGAATCTATCAGAGGAAAATGGCTGACCCCTCCCTCTGATAAATGACTTTGACCTACGCCAAATGTCTGCTTAATGAACTGCGTATTAGTTATATAATGTTGCTTCATAATTTTATTCCATAGAAACAGTGGTAATGTAATTTTTGTATAAAATAACAGTGAAATCCTCGACCTAACACATTCACACAATTTTGGGTCATTAGAAGACTGCTAATACCTCCCACGGGAGTGTTTGACAATTCTGCTTCATTCCTTTCACATCCAGACATTTGAGGACACTAAGATGTTGATGTCAATTTTTGCTTATTTGCAGCCAAGAAATATGCTTCTGATACTTCGAAATTTTTTTTCATCTCCTTCCGATACTCCATTGAAAATTGAATCGTCAACTCGCGAAATAGGAAGATTTGGTGGAATTATAAACAGCTCAGACCGGCAAAGTGTGGAATTATAGGAAATCTCAACCACTATTTGGAGTCAAATTTAGTTGTTTTCTCTTAATCTGAAGCTCTGCGGTCAATGTCATTTGCAAATGACTAAATAATTGCATGATCATCTGGAGCATCAGCCCTGTGACATTGTCCTTTCTAGTGAATTACTAGCAGCGATTGCAATACTTATGTTCTTTAAAGGTAACTTGTAGGCAAGAGGCGGATGACCAACTTGAATCTGCTCCTGGACGAGCAAGTCAGTACTCCGATAGTATGGATATCATCTTCCTAACTTTTGCTTATTCACTACCTACCAACTGTTCAGCTGCTGTAATAAAGATGCCTAAGAACATCCAGCCTTCCCTTATGTGGGGTAACAAAAGGGAAGAGAAGGAAAAGTAAAAAATTCCTATAGCAATTATCGGATATAATCGTGATTTTCTACCCCCATTTTAGAATTGTCCTCCCCTTTTAAACATCATTGGTATTATCAACGCTGAATTGCACTCATAGAGCACTACTATTTCCAGTTAAAGTTATTGTAATTCGGGGTTGCCATTGCTCATGGTGAGATTGGTTGCTCAACACGGAACCGGGAGGTAAAACAGGTCAAAAAAAGTATTTACCTAATCGTAATATTTCCAACGGTGTAGTAGTGGCACGAAGGCAGGCAGAAACCTACTGTCAGGTGTTTTAGCCGATTGTGGAAGCCCTGGTGGGAGTGTGAGTCCCCTCATTAACTCAAAAATGTGACAAATGCAGAAGTTTGAGTGCCCCTCGGCGATGGGTCAATTGTATTTTGTGCACAAAAAAAACAAGAAGGAAGCAGCACCATCAGTTGCTTGTTTGTTAAACTTTCATTCCAACAAAAGTAACTGAAATGGAACTTCTTGACATTTTCAATTATAATCATGAGTTTCAGTTTGGTGTGAGGCAAACTGCTGTTGCAACTGAAAGCAAAAACTGAATATGTGTTACCACTTGTTGGGCAGTTGTGTGCTCCTTTTACTATTCGAAATGTCCTGATATATGGGTGGCTACCACATTATTTCAGTTATCATAACTAGACGAGATAGTATAAAGGCAGAGGAAAACTGAAAGTATCTTATGCATTGCACCTTGGTGTGGCTGAGCAATATTATTTCAGTTGTATGCAAGATGGTATAGACCCACTTGGACATATGTTATTCGGTTCTCAGAACGGTGACATTGGGTCCTGTTTATTAAAAAGCCAAAAGCCAGTAAATATTTTCAGTTACAGAAAAGTGTTTCTGATTTAATTTTCTTAGAGTCCTAAATAACATCTTTTTTGCGCCTATACACCAAACGAAAGAATGTTTTGAAATGCGAGCTCTCATTCACCTTGGCCTGAATGTTCACCATTACAAGCAGACAGACTTCAAATGTTCTAATACTCACTTATGTTCAAAGCGGTATAAATGAATGAGAATGCAGACCACTTGTGTAATCCATCTCTCCAGCCAAATTTCAGCAGTAAGTGTAAAGGAAGCTTCCCTTTCCTTCTCTTTTCTTCTTCCCACCCTGCTATTAGAAGGCAGAGTGTTAAGAGACACCTCTATTGTAAATCAATCGAACAAGAGTGGTAGGTGTGTATCCACGGCGAGAGTGACCCTGACTCCTAAGAGGAAGCACGTTCGCCCGCGATCAGGTTAAAATTGTCCTCCCGCCTCCCACCTTCAAAGCGCATTTAAACAACATAATTACTAGAGTGAGGACCTCTGGTCCAAAGTCGATCTTTTTGTTACTGGGATTTGAACATCAGCACTCTCCGTATCCACGCACAGTCATAGAGGACCGTAATAACTTAGTGCTAGTCAGTCGATTTGTCAACTTAGCAAATGGGGCGAAGTGAAATTTTATTCCACTGCCAAACCCACATTTGGTAGGAGCAAATACTTTTTAAGTAAGAGATAATAGTGCAAATGACCGCTGTTAATAACACATTCACATAACTCTTACATTAATGATTTCAAATTGAGACACTTATTAATTGTGCGGTACAATAAACCTTCACTTATGACTCCTAATTTATAATTCGAAATTATCTTTTTTGTGAAAGTTCCTAAGAGGGGATTGTGAGCTAACCTTGACGTAGGTGCTACATGAAACAGCGTTTAGATTGCCATTCACGATACAATGACTATTAAAAAAACTGCCGTAACTGATAAGTGGCCTAAATTAATTAGGGCTCTCAACTCTCTTTTCAGAAAAACTTTTAAGTTAATGCAAAGGATGAAGCGAAACATCTTCATCCTCGGCCTATTCAACAAGCGCAATGACCTTAGGAGATTTAATTTTAATTGAATATTGTAAAATTTGTTTTGATAAATTTCATGAGAGAGCTCTTGTTTCTTGTAAAAATTATATTCCGTCGAGCAAATGGAAGAAATTTCTGGCTATAGAATATGACCAAAAGCGCAGCATAGTGGTTTGGTGCTTTGAAGTTAGCCATTCGAATTGTGACAAATGAAGATGTTAGATTTGATCAAGAAGGGTTGTCTAAACCCAATAGTGATTTATACGTTTTAGACACATCGCTCTCCCTCTCTCACACACACAGCTTGAATTTAATGCTAAAAAACCTTTCCTGATTGGGATACAGGAAGAGAGGCTTGCTAGCTATCAGATAGACGTCATGACCACCTGCGAAACGCGTGTGGTCTTTCAGGAAGCACTGTTAAAAGTGTCGATTGTCTAGGTAACCTTCAAACTCCTTAAGCGCTGTGGGGTCTCGTTTATATTGATAACGCTTCTATGCATACATGTTGATGTAGCGTAGTGTTTACTCAGGCAATAGCTTTTAATTTCGCTTGATAGAATTTCTTGGCCTAGCCGAAATCCAGATACCAACATTTTAATTAATTTTTATGTGTGTAATAACATAGCACAGATGAATAGCGACTTATCGCTATGCCCAGAATTTTGTTCTCTAAGCCTTTCGGCAGACAACTGAGCGACAGAAACCCCTGAGTTATCCCATCAAATTTCAATGTTGAGCGTCTACTAATCAAAATCGGTCTTGGAGTTTTCGGGTCTTAAATGTAGGTAAGCTGACTACAGGAGTCAAGGTATTAGAAAAACGTGTGTAATGCCACACCTCTTTGGGGCTTTTTATGTCACATTCAACTTTCACCATCCAACTTTTCTGCTTAAATAAAAGTGAACAATCAAGATAAACTATTATTACTGTTTCAATGGTTTCTGTTTGTGTGACCAATTTTTTAGCCTTACAATAAACTCGTGGACAACATGTAAGTCATGTCCCAAAGAGGTGTGATGCGGTGTTATTAAGAGTAATTGCAATTTTTCGTGGAGTAATTTAGAAAATAACTCTGTTATATTTTAATGATAAGCACTTAACGATTCGGTGCTTTTTTGCCATAAAATGCACATTTCGTCTGACAAAGTTCTGCCTTGTGAATTTAAGTAAATCAACAGGTCATAATGGCCAAACTTCCAATCGAATCCCTTATATACACTTAGACCATCAAATCTAGTGTTTTGTGTCTCTCTATCCAAAGATTTGATCTTCTTTAAAACCGATGGTAAGTTGGTGCAACAAATGAAAAATTTTGCATTTTTTCCCTTGGCCGACTAAAGGCTTGAATTCATTCGCTCATCATTTGTGCTCCCATGGAATTGCAGTAACAGTGGTTTCAATGAAAAATAATGAATCAACGAAACAGTCTACGGACAAATGGGAGTAATCTTTGTGAGCATTTACGTCACATTAGTGCCCAGCCAGCGAGATGTCGCTCCATGATCTTCGAAAAAAGGCCTTTTTGCCAAGTGAAACTCTGGCAACACCTACATTTATAGAAGTTGGCTTGACCGTTTCGACAATTTGTTTATGGACCTATGAGCAGTGAAGATGCCGTTGCTAAACATTATATTTTGGAAGGTCATTTTCAGCCTTCGTATGACAAGAAGGCTTCTACATCCCACTAATCTTAAACATGATCACATAGATTAATAAACCAATTAATGCCAACATTTCAGCGTTTACAGGGAACAACCTGCTTTGTAATTCATATTTCTTCAATGGTTTTGACAAATCCATGCTGAAGCGAGGCGTTGAGCTATTGTCTGAGGCAGTTCTGTCCTGACTTGCGAATTCGCACCCACGCAAAACACTTGTAATACTATGGTGATTTTTTTGTCGATCTTCAGGGAAGTCTCGGAATGCTACATGCTAAGTAGCAATTTGAATTTCAAGGTTATCAACTTTTTTAGAGCACGAAAATATTTCGCTACAAACTCCCGCTGCACAAAATACTCTTCGTTGTTGAAGTTAACATATTCATCATTACAAATCCGGTGCAGAAATTTATTTAAGAACTGCCGAAATGTAAAAGTCATATTTAGACAGGCTTTTCCTTCAGGAAAATACTTTCGAATTAAAAAAAATGGTGGCTGTCTGGTGGTGATTGTCCTATTTTCTACTGAAGAGATTGCAGCAAAACTTACTGATGTTACGATTACAAAACGTGTGTAAATGTGGTGGATGAATTAATGCCTGAAATGGGGACATAAATAATTTTCACCTGTTTTATTTAAACGAAATAATTTAGGACAAGAAAAGTACCAGGCCTAGATACAAATGCGTAATTTTTCCAACACTCTCAAATCTATTTACTATGTTAGGCCGCACTCCAGCCATGCTTATCACCAGCATGAAGACTTGATTGAGGTGCATTTTTATCACAATTCGGAAAACAGATCTCCTATGGTGGTTTATACAAAAGCTAATAGATTTATAGGTACATATATATGTATACGTAGGTATACACATACATATACGCACACATGCACACTTGCCTCAGGGCGCTGTGGTGACTCAGACTTTTTATTCGTCACTTGCTTTTGAACTGTGTTTGAAAGGATAAGTCCATTTAATTGGAACCATTTTGTTCCAATTTTTTAATCACGCATGCAACAGATTAAATTTATGCTGCTCTTTCTTAAGACACTGTGTTCAGTACATGATTCACCATACATTGGGATGGTTTCATTCAGATTTAGTTACCGCTACCAATAAGTGTAAAAACAGTCTCATTTATGATCGGTACGCATATTTCCTACAAATTTCGTCCTTACTGACATATTTTCATTAGCAAGTTGTATTTCAGTTACAGACTGTTTATCCACCAACACGCAATTGTATTTATAGCCACCTTATGCCCATGACGGATATTTTTCGTATTTTATGTAGTAAGCACATCATTTTCATAGATTCGTACTCGTCTCCCATACTGACGTTTTACTTGGATAACTACGAAATATAGGGCTTACGAGGTTGCGGAAACTGTGCGTTGGTGTCTAAACACCCGGCCACCTTCAAACCATGTTGTGAGCTATGAAAGTGACATCATACTGCTGTAATGGAAGGTTATGCAACGTCTCAGGGATTTTAAATGCAAACTTTACCATTGGACTGTTGCCCTATTTTGGGAGCTCGTTTACATGCCAGTTACCTATGGAGCGTGAGCCATGGCGACCAAGGTACTGCCTTCAAAGCCACTCAACATCCTCCTTTCCACAAACTTGCCTGTGGCTTGCTTCCAATTTTACAAAATTCGGAACCAAATTACTTTTCTACAATGGTGCGCCTTCCCTCTGGAGCAAAAAGGATCATTCAAATCCCGTTTATGCAATCAAATCTTTCCACAGTTTACTGCTGATCGATGCGGAAAATCCAAAAGTTTTCTCAAGTGAAGATCAAATGAATTAAAAGGCTTTTTGACGAACGCAGCGAAAAGTTACTTCTTGAAAGAAGTGAAATGACTCACGAATGCATTTTATTTTTTTTAAAATTGTGTAGCACATAAGGTTATATCGGCTTAAAGTTTCTTCCTTTAAATTTTTTGAACTGGAAACTTAAGTAATAAATAAGAAAAAGAATTATGAGTTCATTTAATTTGTGAACTTCAACTTACTTATTCTCGTTGAAGTCTTCCTATGAATTACATTTTAATTAAGCTATTGGTAGCACCGGAACAATTCTTCAGGTGATTAGGTGATTATAAGGGAATCGAGTTTTGAACCATGGCGGAGAGACTAGTCGCAAGGGTGTTATTGACTGTAATTTATGCTACCATGATGAAGGTCTTCATCATATTGTATTGACGTAAGCTACATTAATTCGCATTTCGCGATGGCTATGGCATTTGCTAAGCAGTTTACACTCCACATGATCTGCAAGAATCAAGAGAATATACGAATCCCCACCAGTTCTTTCTTCAAATTGTGGCTCTGGCGCCTCAAAACAAATTTTAAGTGTAGGTGTTTCGTTTCCAGCCACTATTAGGCAAGCGTAAAGTTCATGCAGTAATAGCTAATCCTATCACTGGAGTCCTTAAATCCTGTTTTTATGTAAATCTAACTAACTGATCAAATTTTCCTTGCCTCGAATCGGAATAACATTAAAAAATTCCTTTCTACTATACGATTTAAACAAAACCGCAGGGTTCCACCATAAAGCTTGCCAAAAACTCCTTAACAATCAGAAAAGCGTCAAATCCCCCAATTATCCCTAATATGACTTGATTGTCAAATGTATTGCTAGGCGCCACATGGGTTGCATGATTTACATTCTAGTCTATGAGTCAATATGCTTCAATTAGCTTTAAATATACTTTAATTGCAATCACTGTTAATTCACCAGATGTTATTTACATGACAAAATGTAGGAGTTAGAACACCGCTGAGCTCATTTTTATTTTATCTACCAATGCTAATTAAGACAGATAAGGACATTTCTATAAGGTTTACAGGTTTAGGTACCGATTTAAACCACCAACAGATCGTAAGTAATCGTTTTAAAAACTGAAAGAGACTAAGAATATTACTTTCAGATGTCAATAAAAACGCGAAACATAAAAGATAAAAAACTTTTTACTTTTCAACAGTGCAAAAATACCAATATTCCTGTAAGCATTCAGCTACATTCTAATGTAAATGCGTAACGTCTTAGCACCGTTTTGCCCCCACAAGGAGGACAACTTCACTGGGTAGGATGCATAAATAAATGGGAGGTTGTGCACTCAAAATGAGAAACAGAATACACATCTGAATGGCTCCAGTCACTGGGCTTCTCCTCCAGAATACACAGATGTGTAGGGGGTAACTGCACTTGGCTCTAAGTTATTTGCGGTGTTCTCCTCGAGTTAATTACTTGTTCCAGTCTCATATATTGGACCACTGTGAGCTCGACGTCTCAGCACATCTCCAATTGATTAAAGGCTGGCTCTCATGCGGCAAAATACTACTAATGGTTGGATCCCTTTTTGGTTTACTTCATATCCTTGGAGGAGCAATTTTTGTTTAAAAAGTAATATGATAAAACGTTTTCATTTGCAATGGATATCACAGGTACATATTAGGATCAGAATGAAGCCTGCTTTTAATGCTTATTATTGGCAGACATTTTATTGTCACCTGGTTCCGACATCAATTAGTGATAATGCCACTCATGATGGTGGCTTGCAGGTCACCCTTTGCACTAATACTAAAGTTAATTTAACTTCTTATGCACTGTAAAGTTTCCGTGTAAATGCAATGTGCTTACCTCAAAATGAGAAAACTCTACCAACGGACTGCAAAGTGACATTCTGTCCTAATCAAACGAAGCCTTTTTTTTCCTTTTGAAGTTAACAACATAATAATCGCTACAAAGACGATGCCATCCGTGCCAACATGTGACCACCTAATGCTGGAGTTTTATAATACTGCGCATTATTTATTGCATGAATAAGCTTATATTCGCTCAAAGAAAAAAATTGAGTAGACTTTCCAACCCAGGGCATCTTTTATCAATTTAATAGTCCACCTACAGGCATTATTTTAAATACATTATTTGCGAGCTATTCATCACTTACAAGCATCACCACAAGACATTTTCCATTAATTGCCGAAATAGCTACTGGTAAACCATTCTTCTTTAGCAATATCTAATCCAATGAAGGTATATGTTTGACCTTATTTATTGCTTTGAACGAAATACTGAGCTAAATATGGAGAAAAAGTACTGTTTAGTGGGAATTATTCTCATGAGGAAGTAATTTTTCATTTCTTGAATCCATTCGTTAACAATTAATTTAACTAGTTGCACTTAGTATAATTTGTGAGGAGGTTGATAATTGTCCACCTAGTGTTTGCTAGTTTCGAAAGTCAATTTCACACCTCAATAATGCTTATTTGGATTACATGAAACAGCTAAAATACGCTCTTATACGTTGCATTTACGCATTATTGAGTGAATGTCTTTTACGATCTTTAAAATGCTATCTTCATAGCTAGTGAGATCTCACGCACGCACAAATCGCGTACTTGTTGTCAAAGTATCCAGGCATTCGCCCACCAAATATATCGCAAACCAAACATCATTTTGCCTATTTTGGGAAGTTGTACGCAGAAATTCAGCTAGCAAGCGTTAAATTAACGCAAAACGGGACTAAATTCCGTTCCTATTTTGAGCGATATTCTAACGCACTGATGCTTTCACCCGATAGCATGGCTTTCCGGTCACGTTAGTAGCCCTAACTCGTCTGTACATTAGTAATGCATTCTCTGCCACTCTACTATGACTTTCTACAAATTTAGGTGAGAATATGGATGCCACAGTACAACTAATGAGGAGGCGTGATTAAAAAGCCTATAGTTTAATGTCCAATTATTCCTTCTTCACAAAATAAAACGATCAATGCATTGTAAATCTAAAAACACACAGGTTCGCAAAACGTAACAAATACATAGCGAACGCGCTTACATAAGCACTTGTCATTCGGCTAATATGTGGATGGCTGGTTAAAATACCAATAAACTACAAGAAAGGCTGTTCACTTGTACAAGAAAATTGTTAGATTGGACGCGTTTTAGGAATCCGGTCGGCGAATTTTGGGTAACGTCTACATAACTCGAGCAGCTGTTCGTTGGATATTGTGCTACATTTAGCCAAATCGCTGGATTCAAAAATAAAAAGTTACTCAATTGCTAACGTTCAAGATCTTCCTTTATTCTGGTAATTGACCAATTCTAATTTTCCAATTCAGAAGTAGTACGACAAAAACTATCATAAGTTGAAGGAATGCGGGATATGCATTGCTGTCGAATTTGCCTTCCTCAATACCCCAAAAAATACTATAGCCAAGTGTAACGATGCACAAATTTTATCCCAATGCAGTAATACAAAAGGATTTGAATAAAACCCAAACGAAGTAAGGCGCATACATAACTTGTAAAGCGTTTTTTTATCGAAGGCGAAAATAAGCATTTATGAAGCACTCTAACGCCAAAGTATTTCCTTCAATAATTGTGTGTCAAGTCTAAGGAAGTGTAAATTGACAAACTTTCCGTTTTTATCTGTAGTGTAATCGAGTCCATTTATTCTTTAAGGCTCCTTGCACGTTACATTAAGGGCTATGAATAAAAGAACTTTCCTATCGTCCATAAAGAGCCTAGACGAGTGTCTGCGATAAATTGCCCCTTTTTGCCTGCACCTCAGGCTAAAATCGATGTGCAGACCCTACAGCCTAACTCACACTCAAAGCTTGGCGCGCAAACAACTGTCGCGTCCTTGAAGCACATACTAGCCAATGGGATGTAGGAAGTGGGAGTCATTTCATTGGCCGACCGAATTGGAGTGGCGGACACCCTCGGTAAAAGTGGCTTAACCTATTTATCAGTCGGACTGTACATATGCTTGGGATTCTAAAAATAATCCCTCTCATTCTCCTTGCTCTTCCACCATGTACGTTAAGACGGCTTACCTGAGTGCTGCTCAAGACTTCTTTTTACAATGCGAGGAATGGGTAATTTTACCTGTTTTAGGCCTCTCCATTGCCTGCTTCAAATGCCGTAATTGCAGTCCGGATCCAACATCGTGGAGAAAGGCTCCAAACTGTCGTGTTTGCTCTGTGAGTTTCCATTTCTAAGGAGGTTTCCATGCGCAAGTACTTGGTCATTTATCGCAGAGCACTTTAATTGATAATAAAACAAACTGTTTTTCGCACTTTGTTAAAAAAACATTGCTTCCAACTCAAAATAAATGATTGCGTTAACTTATTCTTCTAAAAGTATTAGAGGATTAAAAGTACCTCGATTTACAAGTTGATGGCTATTTTTCAGTAGACTAATAACCAGTGTTTCTAAAGTTAACAAAATTAGACCCACTTTCCGTTCATTTTCTTAGCGCGGTTTGAAGCTCACCTATTTAGAAAGTAAATAATATGGTCAGTTCGCGTCATGCCGCCATAATATAGTGCCCAAATTTAGTGCTTGAAATATGTACGGATATGGTAAAAATGACTGGTTTTTAATGCGCAAGCACTCGGTGTGATTGCAAAAACGGAGATTTGCTATCTGCTGTACACGATGAGAATGATGGTGCTGTTTTCTTATCGAAAGCACCCCGACCTGCTGAGTCATGAAATAGGCTGATTATCTCCTGCCATGTATTTTGATGAGACCTTAGCACGTTCCATTTTAACACGTGCATTGGTGGTGTTCAAGTTTTTCAAATGTGTGTAAAGTTAATCGGGAGTGACTTTTTACTTTTTGTGGAGAAACAAGAAGCATTTGAAGGTGAATGTCAACTTATTGAACAAGTTGCTATTAGTAGTTTGGAGAATTGCAGCATAATCCTCAAAGCACGTTATGAGCGTCTCCTAAAGGTTGCCGAAGCAAACGTCATTCCGATGTTGTGATTTGTGATTCCTGTAACCTCAACTTGAAGCTCATATCATGGGGTCGTCACCTACTCTACAACATATATAAATGGAGTGAGTGGTATTTTTCAGCAGTTATTCTTACCAATACATTTATTTAAACCAGGTAAAATAACTGTACTATAATTTTGGATTAACAGCTTTGGTTTAAAAGTATTTCGCATAATTAATTTTAATGATCATATAAGTACAACGCACGTTCATACCTTTAAAAAAATAGCAATCACCCGAAATGGGGAAAAATTAAGCCACACCATTATTGGTTTTTAAGTTCTCTGTGAAATCAAATGTGTACCATTGTATGAATGGCTGAGTCACTCAGCACAGATCATCAGTCACAGGGATCATGAGGAATGTAATGCATGCAATTAGAATAGCCCGATACGAAAAGTCTTGATGAATTAACCGATAATGTGATCAAATTCCTCCAAATAATTCGCAACCTAGTTTTTCGCGCTATCATTGATACTCTAGTGGCCATTCCATTTGGCTTAGGACTTCATATTTCCCCTAAGCATCTAATCCATAAATGGCCGTAGGGGTTTGAGCGATCACTCCACCGAGTTTGTATGTTTCGTTTGGCGCTTGAGGGTCACCACGGCAACCACAGGTGGACGGCTGGTCAGATGCCCTGTATGCCTGATAATGAGGTGAGTCAGGTTGTTGTGCCTGCAAAAACCCATACCCTTTTCCTCCCCGGCGCGAGGGAGATACTTCACGTTGGTTATGCTGGTGATGGTGTTGAAGGCGATATCGGCATTTTGAGAGACTCGTTTACGGTGAGAACGAGTTATTGGGCACCCATCAGGCAATAGTAAGCATGCGTCCCCTACAAAGATCTGGCCAAGTTCGGAAATCTCGAATGCATAGAATCTAAAATTTATGTCAAAAGCATGGTTCTATATTTATAATTCTGCCAATTTTAGCCCCAGAGTTAACTCTGGAAATATTAGCAGGCATCAAGTTTAGTTGCGTAAATCTAATCGCACTGAAGGACTAGACGATAGTTGCGTAAACGAAATGCGCAGAGTTCCCAGTTCTTTGACAGCCACATCTCTATCTGACCCTCGATCAAAGTACTCCCTGTGAGCATTCTTTCGCAAAAGTCACCAATTTAATAAAAATGCTGCATCTCGCAGGTCTATTAGGAGTTTATCAGCCAGGTGCTTTGTTTGTGAACATCGTTAAGAAAATTGCGTTGTATCGCCTAAAGCTGGAAAAGTTCAAAAATATAAAAAGTTAATATACATCTCATTCTTTACAGAAACATATTCCCAAAAGTGGAAGCCGCTTTAAGGCCTTCATTTATAATGCAACCTCAATGCCGTCCGACCACATGACTAGGTTATGCCCGTGTCTAATTTTCATCATTTGCTGTTTTCAATGATAAATCTCAGACATTTTTTTATTTGCCATGCGAGTTAGTTCAATTCTGATCTCTCTCAATTACCAGCCTTAATTACGCCAATGACTTTAAGAAAACATGGACGAATAATACCCTCAACTTCTACTTTTGTTATTCCATGCGAGAAATAATGAGGTATTTTGTGGGATCGATTACTAAAATGATGTAGCATTTTCGTTTGTTGGTGTGTGTGATAATGCTCATTCATCCGAACATATCGTTCGGTAAAATGACCAAGAGCTAGAACATGAATAAATATGCATTTTCTTTCGAATTTAGGAGTCCTACTTCAATTAGAAAGTAAGGACAGAGATGCATATTAATTGAGGGTCCATCCTCAGAAGATAACGTGTGGATCACATTTTGATTTTCGGGGAAATTTGTTAAGTTGATCCTAAAGCACTTCAATGATTTTAAAAGCACTGGAAAGACAAGTTAGTATTCAATCTTTATCGACACACTAAATAACTTAAAATCTCCAAAATTACATTGCTATTTGAGAATGTGTTGTATGTCGTGGATCTGAAGGCGTTAGAAGCTATTAAAAAATGCTTTTCAATTGAAAGGCTGGAGCTGTTGGAGAAAACGAATAAGCATTTTGAATTCCCTTTTGACTCCAGTGTTTAGTCTTGTAAACACCTTTACTTCAAGACTGTGGCTACAATTTTATTGCACTATCAATGCAACTATTTTATATTACGTGATGATAATTATGTCATAATCTTTCCTGAGACGGGTCCCTCATGAGCACGCCAGTGATAAGGACTAGTGGGAAGAGGAGAGATAACCCTCTACTGTAATTAAAATTGGTTTCTCCTCCCCTTCCTCATCTCCAGTGTAATAATGCGTGTTGCCTTCCTGCAGATAGAGATGACGTACAAAAATGGTGATGTTTCAGTCATCGATCGGAAGTGCATGAAACAATGCCAGCCACTGGAAACAGTGGTTGTCGGTGAGGGGACGAGAACTGAATGTTGCTACACGGACCTCTGCAATAGCGCTACCTCGTTGGCTCTGCGTATCCTCGTTCCGACACTCGTGGCGCTCCTAGTACATTTGCACCTCTGATACACACCTTTTCGTTTAAAACTTTTTTCTTTTGATCTTGCAAATTGCTCCATCATGGCAAAGTAGGTGCTACAATTATCGTTTTTTAATAAACACCTCGGTCTAACAGAAAAGGGGACGCAAAGATTTACTCTGCTCCCCTATTCCTCCCACACACTCTGTTATTCTTGCCCCGTTTAAGTTCGTTTTGTTTTCAGTTCCTGAATATACCTATGTATTTCTCTTTGCTGGTAAAATATTCACATTACAAGTTGAAAACATTATTTGTATCTTAAAAGCAAAACGGAGCGTCTTTTTCGACTTTTAAGTGAATTATACGTCGATTTTATTCTGACGCTAACAAGACAAGCAATGCCACCCCAACTCATGTAGCCATGGCAATTGAACACAAATTCTGAGGCATCCGAAATTTAAGATAGTGATTTCACATCATAGGAACCAAAAAAAGTCAGTCTTCCTTTTTACCTCAGTGATTTGAAACATTAATTGAGCATTATTATGAGATTTACCTTCCCTTTAACTGCCATTATTAAACGAAACCAGAGGAATCAATCCCTCGTATCAGGTTAATTTAAGGGATTCGTATTTTTTTAAGGCAAAATTTCAAACCTCTTTGCGAAAATAAACTTGCATTTACAGTCATAAAGAAGGTCGAACCAATCCTTCATCATCGAAAGTCAGGGCACTTTTATGTTACTTTCAAAATGCAGTGGGTGATCAATTCAAGGTTTATAAGAATAAAAAGACAATTCTCTGTAGTATTGGACATGACTTTAAGATATGAAGTCGCCAAGCATTTCTAGGGTACAAAATAGCGTTCAATTTGCACTACAAGGGGTCAGAGACTGGCAGTAATTCCATTGGTAAACAGGGGAGCGCTGTGAAAAATTAGTTAAGTCGGAATCAAAGTTGTCTTAAAAAGCTTATAAACTTGGGCACATACCTAAAACGAATGCCATTTTGATGAACTGGCAATAGAGTTTAGTTTGAAATTGGTTTTGAGTAAATCATTATGATACTTCTTCAGCAAGATTTCTTCCAGGCAGTTTTAAAAGGCATTAGCCATATTTTGGTCTACTGCATCCCTTTACAAATTTTTATGACTTGGCACATTTTATACAAAGATGTGGGAGTATTTCACAGGCAGCGAATTGCCGACCCTTGGTTCGTGGATTCATAAATATACTCGTTTGTTTATTTACCCGGAATGCAGTTTACTGTTTTGATGTTGAGGCATTTCTTCGAAACACTGGTAAGAAATATTTGGATATTTATGAAAATCAATGTGAGTTTATGACCAAATACATAAACAACTTTATATAGCTGTTCTTTTCCCAACTTTTCGTTTTGAGGTGATTCTCCACATTCTCTTGAACTAAACACCGCATTCTTCAAAAGAATTGTGGAGCGCTGTCACAACTTCATCGATGGATGATTAGGTAGTGCGTCATATTGCTTGTGTTGAGGATTCGGAATGTATATCCTTAATGCGTCTTACAAACTTACCCATAAACTGTAACTGAAATTGCATTATGAAGTTATTGTGATAAAAGAGGACTAAAGCTAAAAACACGGATAACGCTTTTCCAAACTAACGTGCTAAAAGTTTTTCTAAATAGTTTAATTAGTGACTACTGTTTAATGGTTAGCTGCCTCGTTCAATTCTTTTAAATGACAACATTGATAAAACCCTTAAAACACACAATTGTGTTCAGGTTGAAGGATCAGTTGCATGGAGGAAAGTGAAGAGCATATCGGAGGGGTTCATGCACAATCGATTCCTCGGAACGGTGGGCTGAATGCATCGGAGAGCAAGGTCTTGATCATTTAACTTTTGACCATCCCAATTTTGAATAAAGCAAACTTTTTGAACATAAAAATAGCAAAATTGAACCTTTTCATCCCGTATTTTCAGCAATGCCCGTTAAATTACCTTAAATAACACTTCTCTTGTACCACATTTAGGAAACATATGCACCTGTCTGGAATCTTGATGAATGGTAAATGCATTTTGGATCCTAACTTACTTGCGTCGATTTCGAAAAAGGAGGTATTTGGAATTTGAACAACCTCTTAATAGATATCAGGAATATCATCACCATTCTAATTCCTAGCAATGCGTAATGTCACATTTTTGTTTGAACATGCCATTTAAGGGACAAGCGGTTGGTTTGCGCAGACCACGTGATGAAGCGTAACTCCTGGAGAGGGAACGAACTCCGACCCCATTTAAACCTTGGTAACCTGTGAACCCTCACCATTCTTTTAAAATAAAAAAATACTATTATCTACACAATCATCTAGATCTAAGGGTATGAAACCGGAGGTGACGGGGAGAAGCACAAAATCCGTCAATACAAGTAAGTGTTTCTAAGGGGTGAAGATATTACTTCTGCTATGTCACTAATTAACTAGCTCTTTTTTAAGCAACGAAATGCGTCTGCACGAAAAGGCATTAGCGCATTAGCTATCCATCAGCACTTAATTGACAAATGCATCTTGATAAAAAACTGTGAACATATTATTTTCGCTGTGATACCTTGTTTGAATGCCGGTTTCGATGCAGACTTGGGTAGTCATATTGCCTGTGCTGAGTGAGCTGGTCCCTGGGCCATGCCAACAGCTCCGATCCCTTTCTGCTCGGCGCACAGGTATTATGCCTTCTTTTGTCCTCCAGGGGATCTAGGGATGCTACGTTTGCAATCACATTATATTGTAGATACAATAGTGCATTATATTCTATTTAAATTGATGATTGCCTGGATACAAGAGAAATTTTGCTACAAAGGCAAGGAAACTGAAAATATTATCAACTAACAGCAACAGGAATCATGACATACGCCTATATAGCCCTACGCATTCTTGATCATGATGACTGCTGTTCCAACAAATACCACCATTTGCACTGATTTGCTGGTTGCCAACAATTTCAGTAAACACCGACGGCTACCTTCTTTTTGCAATTGACAGTAACATGTTAGCCAAGTAGAAGGCGTTTCAAAATGTGTAGCATGTGTTTATTTGTCAAATAAGAAATACTATTGGTTATTTATACAAGTGATGTGATTTTAAAACATTCTGAATGAAGTTTATTAAGTGGCTCTCGGTCATTGGTAATAAAGTTCAATCTATTTTAGCTGATAAGTCGACGAGGCACTGTAAGAAACACATCAAGAGAAGTTTCAATTCTAAATTCAGCGATGGATTATGCAAAGAAGCAAGTAAATGTAAGAGCTAGTAAATGATCAATGCCAAATAAATTAATTTAAAATATGTTTCTATAGTTGCGATACTCATTAAAGTCGAAATTGATGCGTTTCATAATATACTTGTGTTAGATTTTAAGGACACTTTATACCCTCGGTTTCAGATCTCTAGATCCTTAAACGCCACGTTCTATCATAATGTGGGATTTCACGAACGATTAATATTTTAGGGAAAATCAGAGTCCATCTCCACTTAGGGAAGCGATAGCGCTTTCTCACTTACAACGTCAGTCCAACCTGCCTGCTGGACGCTTCGAAGGTATATTCAGACAAACGTGTGTTACTTAGTCTCATCATCGCTTTGAGTACCGTAATCGGCGCTTAATATAACATGTACATATCATCCTCGTTTCTAACCGGTGATGTTTCTTCATGCGAACATATTTCATTGTGAGGAAACGCAGCTGGCTGAGCATTTCAGATTGAGTAATTTGTCGGTAAAATGTGCTTTTAGTTGTGGAGCGGGTTGGTACATTTTACTAAGCTGACTGTCCTGCGCTTAGAATATAATAAATGTAGGCGTTCGCACGCAAGGTTGGAAGTTTTTCTCGCCTCCTTGTTCACATCGCCCACCCTCTGAGCCTTGTAGGCTGGTGCCTCAATGCACTCTCATTTCGCGGCCATTAAGCCTTTTAAAGGATGAGCCACCCATGCATTTATGATCTACAGCCTTATATGCGCAGATACACTGGCCTAGGAAAGAATCCCAATCCTGAAGCAGGATGTTCACAAGTGAAATCTTTGAAAGATAAGGTACCTTTTGTTACCTGTTTGGGACTCTGCAGATTACATGTGCGAGATTTTAGACCTCAAAAGTTCCGCAGGGTCCAACAAAATATAGACTCAAGGAGTTGGTACCTTCACCCCTTTGTACAGTTTAGGTAACGCTGTGTTGACAATTTCATTGGTTAAAGGGAACGGATGCAACTGCTTCAGTATCTTGGATCACCTGAGGTTCTCCCTTGACATCTTTTGTGAAATAATCCACCGTTTCTTCTTTACTTAGTTGGAAAAAATCCCAAAATGTCAATGTGAACTCTCTCCCCTGGGAACGCTGTTGGCACAGATTAAAGTAGTGCATATACTGCGAAGTGAGATCGTTTGAATTAAATGCAAATAATGCAGGCCTAACAAAAATTGCGTACGTCTTGGGTGGCTGAAGGTCACCGGTGCCTTTTGTCGGGGAAGTGTTTCTACTGATGAACTTGGACCACGAAGCGCTTAGACGCTTCTATCCAATCCTAATAATACCACTACTTTACCTCCTAGGTACGGGAGCTACCACTTCTACCATATACGGCTGGTCGTTGCGTGATAACAAAGCCTCCTGTGCTCTTGATTTGCAATAGGATGCAAAGAGCATCTCGTACATTAGAGCTCCATCGGGTTCACTGCTTTGCTCATTCCTCCACTGCTTGAGGTTTTGTTGCAAAATCCATTTGTTCTTTAGTAAATTATAAAATTACATTACGGGCTTATCAAACTGTATCATTTTAGCGTGCATTTTAAGACAGGCATTCTTCAAAAAAGGGCAAATAAACATATATGTTTATGTGCTCGTTTAGCACAGCATTGCGACACTTCGCATAAAATCTGTCCACGAGACCCTTGTTAATTTTAGCTGGATACGTTATTTTAAGCCAAACAACTCATTTTTCTTAAAACAGTTTCACATAACACAACTCCCAGGCTAATGGTCAAACAATTAAGGTGAGCATTTAAATTAAATCAAATTATTTGAACTGTTTGTAGGATTTTGGGGCAGATGAGTTCCGATTTTGAAAAGCAAAGGTTAGTGAGGACTAATGTGGGAAAAAACACAGAAGTCTGTTTCCGTATTCTATCTTTTTAATGGTGCACTCATTAGCAAGGTAAAAATTCAATTCTGTTACTATTTGGACGTTTTATTATTGCCAAACTTATCAATAAAGTTATTCGTTGGAGAAAGAGAACTAGTCATAAAAGTGTCGCAAACAAATTATAAACTGAGTCTACCCCAAAAAATCACAGTTGTTTAAACGAATTTGTAGAAAATTGGATGGAATTGACGTAACCATGGCCTATACATATGAGTATCGATGTGCAACCTGACAAATTGACGGCCTATGACATGTCATCGATGTAAAATGATTAAGCAGTTTTGATTAACTAGTTTATTTTCTAAAAAGTTGGATTTAGAAAGTACCGGGCTTTTACAAAATGCACGGTGGACAAACTTGCCAACAGGGAAAAGTCAAAGAATCTTGATTAGCTTTGCTGGGGCCTCCATCCAAATCCTGCTTACTGAGGATAGACCTGCCGGCAAGCCTCTTTTCGAGTATCCCAATCAGGAAAGGTTTTCTAGCACTAAATTCAAGCTGCGTGAGAGAGAGGGGTAGAGCTGCGTGTCTAAAACGTGTAAATCACTATTGAGCAAGTCGACCGATCCAGAGTTTAAAGAAGCATCTCTTGTGCATGGGTGCGGGATTGAGCATCTATCCTGACACCTTGTGAAGAATATAATGAGGCACGAAATGGTCATCGTTGGTCATGACCACAAGTTTATCGCAGTCGATTGAAATTTCGTGTGTATTTGCACTGAGGAGTGAAGTGGGACAAGCTGGGTCCATTTAAGCTTTTGAATTTAGAAAGAGATCGTTTTTTTAATTTGAGAAGAATTATATTAAATGCAGCTCTGTGGTAGGCTAGATTTTGGTCAGTGAGCGTTTTATCCTAATAGCAGAATTCCTTTTGCTACCACCCAATATCCTCATGTGACCCATTTTGGATAGTTAGCTCCAAGATAAGTTGGATGCCTTAAATAGTACCTGACAATTTGAATGCTGTTTTCACCTTATCGATGTACAAAACAGTTTGAGTGGAGAAAAGAAGCTATTTCCTTTGTTCTTGTTTAGTTAAAGCTATCCCCGCTTTGCGACGCATTCCATCAGCTTTCTCTGACTTTCACCCAATTTCACTTAAAACAAATAACTGCTAGCATCGCATACCATGCAAAACGGTTGTTAATTTAGTGCATTTTTCAGTTAAAATTGCGGTTTCAGACTCAAATAATATTTATAAATAACGTTTCTGCATAACTACTAGGTATAATAAGCAAAAGGCTCTGCAATAAATAGGTTACTTGAGGTTCAAATACGGCTAGATTTAAAGCTACATGTACTACTTGTTGTGGCAGGGTGAATGTGATTTAATTACATTCCGTCCTCGTATAAAAACTCCTTTGCATTCCTGTGAGTTGCTTGGTTGCCATATTGCATAGAAAGATGCAGTCCAGTCAGGAATGCAAGCCACACAAGTAAGTTTGTCAGGCTAAAGTTGAATTGGTTTACTGACTTGCGCCACGGCGGCTCGAAAATGAAACATTTTCGAAATGCTTATGGGCAGCAGTGGCCACCGCTCGATCAACTGTATGTAAACTACCTGCATTCCCATTGCAGGACCAGCACACTTTAATAAACTTTAGATCGGCCTGTGAGGCGCTTTAGCCATGTTCCCATGGCTACAGAATCTTGTTTACTATAGCACCAGCACCTGTCAGCTACCATTTCCATGGCTTGTAACAAGTGCAATCCTTTGGCATTGCATGAACTACCTAGGGCTTTATAGATCAAACAAATCCTGAGGTAGTTTCATTACGGACGCACAGAGGGACAGGAGACAAATAACTCTGATGACAAACGCAAAGATTCACGGCAATGTCGATGGGACTGGTTCTCCAGTGGTTTTCAAATACCTGATTAGCAATGCGAACTATGATAATCTCCGCAGGCCGTCACAATTCCTTTAAATTCTACATAATTAATGCTTTCAAAAGGATTTGACAAAGCTCGTTTTTAAATTTGAAAGCAAACTAAATCCCAAGGATGTATTTGGGCACTTCATGGAAGTGAGGAAATGTTTTGCGCAACGAACTTGCTTCAAGCGCCAACTGATTGCTTTTGAAATGCTTATGTTAAAGTAAATTTTATAATTAAATTCTTCTTTAATTCTGACACTATCCGGTCATGCTTCCGGACTACTCTCTGAACCTTGTGTTGTTTCTTTAGTAACTTTCATTCTTTCATGGACTGTGTAAACCTATTCAACATCTATAATGTCCCTTCACTCGCCTCAGTGCATGACTGGTCACTCTGCCAAGTCTACATATTCGGTGAAAGCGGTCACAATGTAAAGTTATTACCCGCATTAAAACCAATAGCATTTAGAGCTTCCAGGTTTGTAAGCATTAGGTGGTCAAATGTTTGCATGGTTTTAGTGTAGCTCACCGTACTAACTTACTGTTACGCAACCTGTGGAGATTTGTAAAATTCATTTGTTTGTGTGCATGTATGTATTATATAGCGTGGGTAGAAATGCGTCAGTTTGTCTGTACGACACTTCTCATTTATGTCGATGAAGCCTGATTAGTGTGACATGATCTTATCTGCACATGCGTCAACTAGAAAGATCAAGGAGGAGTACCGGAATGGGCGTACAACATAAGCAGATGATAATAAGTTTCAGACCGGCATGTGGTGAAAAACGGTCTTTGTGTCTTGAAACTGGGTAGATGAACACATATGCGATTGACCATCCCCAGAATAAACCCACTCACCAGTCAACATACCCTTCAAAGGTACCACCGCTTGTGTGTGGTGAAGTGTAGACACAATATTTTTCCGATGAATTTTTGTTGAAGTCCAGGCAACTACGGTTGAGATCTAATTGCTAAGATACGATTCGTACGTGTGGGAGAAATGTTCCTAAGAAATATCCAGTCAGTTGATAGAAATTTACACACTTGCAAGACAACACAAGACCTCATCTCATTTTGTCGTTATCCTAGGATAGGATGCCTCACTTCAGCCTCATATTCCTCTACTATTTATCTGAGTGACTATCATCCGTTGTTGGTATTGGGCGACCGCAATCACCGGTGAAAGAAAACCGATGGGTGGGAGATGAAGGAATCGAAAGGCTCCGTTTGTGCAGACAAAACGTTTCATAAAAGTGGAATTCGTAAACCTGTACCTCGTTGAGAAAGGATTGCAGATTGTAATAAATTCATACAACAAAGCACTCCAAATTGTCACATAATTTTGAGTGACAAAGACCACGCAAATTTATTAGGCTACTCCACAGCTTTACTACGAACGCCTGTGATGATCAGAAGACCGGCGGTATAGGTGGCTGCTGGGAAGCTCTTTGCCATTGCCTTAGGGATCGGACAAAGGAGGTCGTAAAATCCCGAGCAGTTGGTAGAACAACTATCGTCTCAACAGGTTCTTATGGATATAAAGAAGTAGAGGTCGAATGTGCCTTAATGTCTGTCAATAATGGAGCACTGAACATCATTTTATGGTCAATTAAAGTGTTTTTCACTAGTCAGATTCATGATCGAAAAGCATTGTAATAACTCTGAAACATCTATCCCCTGTTCAGATCCAGAATGCTAAATGACTCACAAATCCAAATGTATATGAGCCTGGAAGAGGTGTATAAATGCTCTCATTGAGCTACACCCACGGCGAGCATTTACTAGGTACTGCAGACGCCCAAGTTGTTTAGAGCGAGCCACCCGACTGTCTGAAAGTTACCCCTTTCACTGCTTGAGAACTGCATTTGGCACCGCACAAAATAACCAGTCGGAGGTTTTATGCATCGGTGCTTTTTTTCCCACATAGAAACTTAACTTGATGAAAAGGGGAAGTGATAGAGTCAACCAATGCTTTGAAGGACCTTCCTTCCCGGAAATCGAGCCGTCTACTAAGGCTGTAAATTCAGAAAAACTTAGAAAATGGAACGCTCAACGCTTAGCATATCTGAAAGCACCAGTTTTTCATTACGCGCACGCTACTTTATATGCCTTCTTTGCTAATACTTTCCACGGGATTTATTTGGGAATTGGTTATAGGGCATATTCATTGAATTTATTAGAGAAAATTGGGACGCTATCGCCACCAATTTTTCCCCTTGTTTTTGATTTTCTTTTGGTTAAAATTAATTTACTTACATTCAGAAGATCTGCTTATCATCATGTGAGGATGAACACTAAGACTACAATTGCTAAAATACTAACGTTGGATCGTAAACGCATTAGGATATAATCTACACTGCATTAGGTGTTTGGCGTGGATTTGCCAGGCAACTCGATTAGCACATAGCCATTCCATCAAATATCATTCACGTTAGTACGGATTCCCGCTCTAACCTACAAATAATTTGAGAATATGTGAACACATTGTTTACTTCGACCCAGTTCACACCAAGTGGAACTACTAACCAAACGATACCATCTCTCCTGCTTAGTCAATCCAGCTCGTAATTGTCGTAACGCTTTTCAAAGAACAACGCTCAAGGTTCTCAAGTCGCACTCATGCAATGGTAAGAAATACAACATTTATGCGCGCAGGTTTTAAGTTAACTTCCAGTTTTCCAATCACTTCAGCATTCTTGCGACCCAAAATTCTGGTACGTGATTGAGCTATTGATGTTTCAGAAGAAACCTCCAATAGCTTTACGCAATGCACTTTGTCCTAAACGAAATTTACACTTGATTCAAAATACCTACGTCAACGCTGGAATTCTTCCCTTGCTCCAAAACGAGGAAAATTTGCGTGAAAACGCTGACTTTCTTCAGCGCAAATCTACCGACAGATAAATAAACCCTACTTTCATTATAAAACAACCCAAAGCTCATGTGATAGTATAATAGATAAATCCAAGATCACGGTTGCTATTTGCTATGCTAAAAGGTAAATTTCTGGGTAGCGTTCGACGTATCAAGAAAAGCGTGAATATTCACACCTTGGAACACGTTTCAATGGAGTTTCGATTGTCAAATCAAACCAAATCGCTCTATGCTCAAGCCTTCGCTCCCTGTCAGATAACCATTCATTTGAATTAATTGGCAGTGATAATACTTTTCAACGAATAGAGTTGCTACTCTCCTTTGGTAGTTTTCAACAGGAACTTGGCAAGCAAAGTGCATTTGAGCTGATATATCATGCGACAGGTGTTTCTGCTCCTGAGCAACTCCCCCATTTGAGTAAAAGTGCGTAAATTTCGATGGATTTTATTTGTAGACCTTAGTTTAAGTAAGCGAGGTTTCAAATAATGTTACTAAGGATGGCGTGAAAAGAAATGAAATGTACACCCAGTGCCACAGTACAGAACGCTCTGAACGCTACCTGAACTCCTACAGTGTGAGCAAACAGTGCATCCGTAGAGAAAAGTGGGAAAGGTTTTCGTGCAAAAGGATCCGATATGAAAGAGAAATAGATTCCATAAAAGTAGGGCGATGCGGACAGAACAATTTTAAACGGGACCTAAAATGGTAATATGGAAAGCGTAATAGATCTACGAAATCAGTTACCGATACCTGCTTTAGTAGCGCAAAGACGTCTGCTTTGAGCTCTAATGAACTTCAGTACTTCAGTCATCCCAATTTCTTGCTATGGCTGAACGAAAACAGATGTAAGCTAGAGAGGAGGGGTCAAGTAATGTTTCGAGGTGATGCTCAAGAGGCGTATTTGACAATTAGACCTCCAGCCTACTGGCGCACACTATAAGTTACTCCACATCTAGTAACTTTCGCAATAATACACAACCCTGGCGACTGCTATGCAATGTTAAATTAGTCAACCGATTTGTTTCCTTTGTCGATCCAGATAAAGGTACGATGACTAGGAACTTTCTATTTTCTGTGTTGACAAAGGAAAATGAGAGTAAGCTTAATAAATCTCAGACATGACTAGGTGTGGGAATAGCAGCCCAATACTGCACTAGTTAAAACCATCTATTAAGCTGCGTTCCATGAAATTCAGCTATTGTTAGCGATTACAGCATTAATTCAAAATTAACGGGTTGTATAAGAAATAATCTTCCGGTAGCTCTATGGAAAGTAAGGCAAAAGGAATTGTAGCATACCATAGCTTCTACGTAGCTGCGGAGAACCCAGTAATCGACTTGATTCAGGTGAGTTCCTAAAACCAAAAATAATCCTGCGCTAAACAAGGAAAACCAAAAAGCAGTCGAAAGAGCATAACCTACAAAGACTATTTCTTAATGTGAGAGACTGCTGCCACAACTGAATGCGCTACTCTGCTTATAGCTTGAGCAATTGATATTGCAATGCGAAACTTCGCCAACGATGAAAGGAAAGGGTTCAAGAATGGCTTCATAAAACAAAAGATTTGAAGGTGTTCAATACCTACTTCAGAAGTTCGGCGCTGTGTGCTTCACGCAGTTGGATCGACAGTTATGCAACCAAGGTTCTTTAATTGAATCTCTCAAATAAGTTTTCCCGAAATCTACGGGATATTATCAAAGTTGTAAATCTCCTTTTATTTGAACACCACCCCCTGGACGAGGCGCGTCCTGAGTGGGTCGCAGCGTTGACAAGACTTCCAAAGCCAACAACGATGACGTGATGGATTGGTTTGGTTGAAACATACCTGCCGTCCTTAATTCGCAAACTGCATTGAGAGCATCGCGTGAAAAGTATAGTGTTTTACAGCACACACAATTCATGCACCTTAAAATACAAGCCACTTTACGAAGTATACGACATGAAGTAGCCCCCTTCGGTTCCATTCTAATTTCGTAAGCAATTTAGATTGTCCAACCATCCATTTGGATTATTCTGAAGGCATTGTAAAATCGTAATTTATCCAATCTGTAAATTTCACACAGCATTTACCGACTTAACATTAGTCTTATCAAATCTTTTGTAGACAAAGTAATTTCGTTCAAAGTTGGTTTTCTACGTCACTCTATAAGTTTATTCATTCGCAGCAGTTACACAGCCACTGCGGTATTCAGTCAAGTCATTCAAACGCAATCACTCCCCAAAGTGCCGGTGAAATTGGCCACGATCTTCCCAAAGAATAAAGGCGTTTAGCATACTCAAACATGACGCTGAGTTATAAGGCATACAGGCCCAGAAGTAGCTTCATTCCAGTGAAAGTGGTAAGATAATTGGCATGAACAAATTTCCATGCTAAGTGGCACGGGAATCGGACGGCGGAAGAATGATGACATCTGGAGAGCTTCAAATAAGACGGGCGCTAAGACAGTAAACCATCTAATGGGAGCCACGGAAGTGGACCATTATGGAAATCGTTTGTCTTTTTTTTTCAAAGTACTGTCTGCAAATGAAGTAACACACCTAACGAGGCGTCTAGGGTAGTGGTAAGCGAGGAAAGGACGAAGATTGGGGGAAGAAGAAAAGGTGGCAGCGGTCCTAGTGAGATCAGCACGACCACAGCGACGACGTCTGAGGACGCACAGCACGCAGATGCAGGAGAGGAGAAGGCCCACGAAAACGAAGGTTGCGATTGCGATGGCAAGGAAGTAAGCATAGGAAAGGCGACAGCTGTACCAGTAGAGAGTGGAGAGGTTGGGCGGACAGGAAGACCATGGAACAATGCCTAGCTGAGCCACTGGGAAGACTAGACACTTGCCTGTCGACTGGCAGTAGACACACTGTGCATGAATCAAAAGAGAGCACTAATATCCTGTCCAGGAAACAAATTCTATTGGATGCCGAGAAAACATTGGGTTCAAGCTAATGAAATAGGCGAAGAGCACCAATAAACAGGTGTATTTATATCAAAAAAGCAAAGAAAATTCAGAAACGCCCTTAAAGTAGCCTTTTCATTGACGGATGCGACTGTGTCGAGAGAGCTAACTTGGAATCCTAGACTTCATTTCCAGCACGTGTGAGATAAGGCCTAACGGCCACATCTCCTATTAGAAAGATTATGAATTGAGATGAACAGTAGGACCTCAAAATCGGTGAAGCTGCATGACTGCCATGTGAAAGCACTAGGCTGAATGGAGCGATCGGTGCTATCAGCAAGGAAATACCAAGTTGGTGAAATTCAAGGTACGAAGGTTGGATGAAATAGTTGACAAATATGTGTAAAATAAGGTCCAAGTCAATTAAAAAAATAGCGCATTCATGTAGTGTAAGCAAATAAGGCGGGCATAAGTCTGCACATGGAAGACTCAAGTACACGCACAAGTTAATAACGCAACTTAAGGGCTGTTTTAGCGGACAAATCCGATTTTACTGTTTAGTGAATTGAACAAAGCAGCCAGCATGGAACTGGTAGGCATGATGCTTGTTGTAGCGTTGAATTTAAAATAAAAACGCAATGGATATGCTAAACAGTTGGTCTGGCTGATTCTGTAAATAGCCAGATAGTCTACGCTGAACAAAGAACCATAGGAAGCGAGCCAAAAAATCAAGCGAAGATGTGTGGACCCCAACCCAACTCTGATGTACAGGCTGACTTTTATCAATAACGTAAAGCACGATGTCATAATGATGGCGAAAAAGCATTCGCACAAAAGCATGGTCGACAAGTATCAAACTACAATACTAGAAACCTCAACGCATACACACATGTCTGATCCAGTGCAAAGCTTCTAGCTAACGTAAAATGTTCCTGTTTAAGGTTCACAGCCACATGGTAATGTCTCGTTTTAAAGATAGAAACAGAAAGAAACAAGTAGAACTGATTTCGACAAGCTCTAAAATATGGTTTCAACCACGCCACCCCAAGTAGAATGAACAGTGGTCAAAATACAATGAAGCAATGGACCGTTAAAAAAAACTCACCGAAGGAGCACAAAAACCCACAAAACACCGATAGTGGCCAACAAGAACCGTGTTGGATGATTAAAAAAGGACAGAAATAGTAAAAATGGCAAGAATGAACTTACTGAGGTATTAGCCAAACATTCGTCGCAACCAAAGCTCCCTTCGCAAGGAAACGTACCCGAATCAGTATTAGCAACTAAAGGAACCATACCAACCGCTGAAACAAATTCACCGATAGCCAGTGTAAACCGAGTATTGATTAGAGAACAATCCAACTGTATCGCGGTCATGGAACTTTGCTTTATGATTATGAGAATAAATTCTGATAACGGACAACGCGATTGCTATCCAGAGTATAACAAATGTTAATTAGGGTATACGCTTGATAAGAAAGGAAGCAACCTTTTAGATCCCCAAATGTAGTTTAAAAAAGCAGATTGCCTAGCTTAAATGGACGGCTGAACCTATGCACTCTGTTACCAGCCCTCTGAAAAATGACCAATCTTACATTATGGCAAAAGCAAACGGAATTCATGCGTCGTTGGAGCGTTCGCTGCAATTAAATCGCTGCACTAATCATAAAGTGCTCTGGATTCAAAAACGCTTCCATGAGTGAATTAGCGAAGATTCGGGAAAAACCATTTCACAAGTAAAAAACATCTGAGGCTATGTTCCCATGACGAAACCTCATAAATGTAAATCCTATTCACGTTTAAGCATATGCGATCATCCCCTAAAAGTAGTCCCACTCTTTACCAACTCAGTTATTAATCTAGGATCTAAACTTGATCCAAATAATGTAAGTCCACTGTGAGGATGATGAACGCTTAATTCTGTTCGTTTTAAATCTTTTTGTTGAAAAGTGCCAAAACAGTGGCGTTAACCTCTTACCCCTTATTCCATTTTAGAGATAGTAATTATTCATGTATCACTTTTAACAATCCTTTGCACATCACAGCATTAAATATTTTGTTTAATTACTTAGTGCATTAAAATTCTTCACAGTATGCGGAGGCTTTTTTAACTGATCTCTCTCTGCTGGAACTAAGGTATCTGTGCTGTCTTGAACGCTTCTCGACATATTGCTGATTTTCCCACAGCTTGCATTAAGATTTTGTCATTCGGTGCGATTGCTTAGTAAAGTCGTTTTCGTCCTGGTTCTATGCAATATTTTACCAGTTTCTTCATCCAAGGGCATGTGCGTTCCTTTTGTAATACTGCATTAGTTCCAATTTGACATTGCACTATGGTTATGGTTTCGTGTGTATTTAATTCATTTTTCGTGTGAGTTGTAGGTAAAACTACCTTAACCTTTACTTTCGATTTTGTAGACACTCCTAATTGCAATCGATGGTTGTATATGCAATCAGATTCGTCTTTGTCTTGACTTTAAAGACTTCCTGCTTGGCCATTTATCTGAGTGTACTGTAAATTAGCTGATTTGCACATTCGGTCTTCTAACATTTTGTTGGAAAAGGTCCAAAAGTTTTTTATTCTTTACCTCGTGCTTATGTAAATCTCAGTTTTCTCTTATTTCTTAATCTAGAGCTCTCTATTATACCCGTTTAAATGGTACTGTCGGAACGTCAACGGGACGAATTGTATGTTTCTCGGTTTATCTTATATTTAAAATGATGCAGACATCAAGCGATCGCAGACTACCTTCGTTCGAACGGTTACGAACAAGCTTTGAATGAGTTCAAGCGGGAAGCCAGCCTAGTAAGCCTGTAACATTCACTTAACATCTGTACATTTAGAATCCTAATATTGAGAGTAAGTTTGCCGGCCTGTTGGAAAAGAAATGGACTTCGGTTATTCGTCTTCAAATGAAGGTAACCGTCAGCATGTACATCAAATATATTCCATTTGAACAGCTGTTGATAAATATTCTCCTTCTATGTTAATGTAAAATATTGCCGTTGGTTTTTGTTTTCATTAAATCTAGTGTTGATCAATGCAATATACCCTTTGCTGTTTGGTATTTTAAAATATTTTGAACAAAACATGGAGTTTCAGGTGTTTTGTAAACCAGTTTTGACTGACCAAGTGTTAAATAATGTCGCATACGCGCCTTTATTTTTTTTTTTGAGGGGGGGTTCGGTGGAGTAAATGTGACGAGGCAAACATTTAAAGTGCTCTATTTGATAAATGTTATCACAGGTACGCTCAATTTGCCGACATCTCAAGGTTTCCATTACTGGATTGCCGGAGGAGCTGGCATTTAAGGTGGCATATGTTCTAATTTACTCGTTCGACTTCGAAAAATGTGGGTGTTGGGTCCTAAGCACTTTAAATTCCCCGGTTTTTTTTCTTAAGTCGTCAGTCATATAGCGAGGATCTTCACATCACAAGGCGAGATATTATAGTGAGTGAACTTCAATGTCGTCTTTTAGCAAGCCATTTCAAAATCCATTCTTATCGCATGACGTTTGTCAAAATGCGTTAGACAGACTGTTCATCACTTTTGGAAGTCTAACAGAATTGCAGCTACTTCCCTACAGGTAATGGACCTAGAGTCGAAGCTGGCGGAAGCGGAGCGTGAGAACAAGCAGCTCCAGACGAGCGCGGGCTACGGGCCAGTGGGTGCGGCACCGGGTTCCGGTCTCCTCGGTCGTGGTGGGGACCGTCGTGGTGGCGTCGACGCTATTCCCCGGCCCCCCGCCAAGTACACTCTCACTGGGCATCGATCGACTGTCACTAGGGTCAAGCTTCACCCCCATTACAATGTTTTTGTCTCTGCCAGTGAGGACGCCACTATTAAGGTCAGGTTGGGTCCAACTGCCCAATTTATGTTCTATCATTTTGAGCTATGCAAATTTTTTTTCTGTTTTTTGCTTACCAGGCTAGCATGGATTAGTAAGGTCAGCATTGGGTAATAACTTAAGATAAAATATGCTGGAAACTTTGCCTCGTCTTGGTCTATGCTAAATTATGGAGTTATTATCACTCTAATGTTTGGCTCGTGTTGAATGAATGAACATTCTTGAGAATGATTGGTGACATTGTTTTTGGCTTATTCGAAGCCTTTGTTTTGTTTATGCTTCTGTTAGGATTTTTTGCCGACTAACGATCTTGCATCGTTTTTTTTTTCGTGAATGAGTTGGTAACAATTCTTTAATGCCGGTATTTATGCTCTTTTGCATCGCCTTCCACCGCTGTAGGCATTTGGTGTGTCCGCGTACGTAGCTTAACCGAGTTTCGATCATATGCATAGCCACTAGCCAGTGAAGATTATCTTGATCTTGACGCTCTTTATAGCCAGGCTGGCACTTGGGATAAGACAGTTTCTTCACTTTGTTTAACGCTGCTAGTTTCCCTAATTAGTTTAAAGAAGTTTTCCTTTTAGTTATGTGCTTTCGGTTTTTGTAATAGCGCTTATCATAGTACAACAATACGCTGAGATTTTTCGCATCACTAAAGAAGCCTTAGGTTACCAAGTATGAAAGATCTCACATTTCTCTACCAATCCTCGTTGATTTTCTGGTTTAATGTTTCCTTTGGAATTGCACAATCACTTCGATTTGCATCTGGTCTTCAAAATATCGTCATTTTAAGGCAACTATGTAAAATCATAACAAAGTATTGTTGGACTTAAATCGAAATTTAAAAAAAAATCTATGATTTAGCTTTTGCTGAGCGTGCCCAGTAATGAGCTCACTTTAGTCTGCTTGACGGTTGTTGCCCTTAATAGAAAGGCCCCCCTTCAAAACTCGATTTGAAATCTGGTAAGTTTTCGGCGAAGGAGACGTGTACTAGTCCATGCATAGCAATTAGCTAATTGTCTTGCGAGGCAATTCGAAAAAATCGTGTGAGTGAAAGATCCGTCGCATTTAGGTGAGTTTTGTCGCCAAGCAAACGGCTATGGCATGGATAGTTCGAACATTGATGGATAAATTTCTAACGTCATGGTTAAAGTAAATTAACGACAACTTTGCTAGTATTGAATCCCTTGGAGCAAGACTTAATTAAATGACCGACGGTCAGGTAAAGAGCCTTCGAAGATATTTTTTAATCATGTTTAATGGCATTTGTAGCTATTCTATTGGTGCGGTGATTAATTATTAGGGTATTCGCCATAAAACTGTGTAATCGAAATTTTATTTGTATAGCATTTCAAATGAGTTCTTAAGTTTTATGGCTCGTTAGTAGTAGTTTAGCAATAGGAATGAACGAGGTGCTAAATTCGTGCGAGATCTGGTGAATGTCCAGGGGTGGAAATGCCATTCAAGCCTTACTGCTTATGAGTACGTCATCATGCATGCCGGCTAGGCTTTCCCTTTTTTATAAGCTTGGCTGCGGTGTATATCTCCCCGTTGAGGATGAGTAGCACAGGTTAGAGACAAAACGGGTATTAGTAGTTTCTTGGATTGAGTACTGTCTGGACAATTTGTCCTCACATTTATTCTATCGAATATAGTCTGTAGGAAAATGAATTTCATGCGACTCGTCTCCCTTCTGCGGAAGTAGGAAAGAAATAAGGCGGTTTCTGTTCTAAAATTTGTCATTCGATAAAGGTGCCGTAAGGTAGATCCCAGACCAAAGTAGCGGTCTGTTTTTAGGTAGTGCTAACGGCAAAATATCCATCTCACACTACGTATAAGTATGTGTCAAAAGTTGGACGTCGCTATTATTTCAAAAGTATTTGGATGTTTGAATGAAAAGTTGACAAAGTAAAGGCGACGGAAGAATCAGGCGACCATGTGTTAGCTAAGGAGTCGTCTTGAAACCATCTCATCAGCCTTATTTTTGGTGGTTTATGCTTCACACCAACCCATGGACACAACAGGTGAATGGAGTTTAATGCGTGCCAGAAGATTTCCCATAGTTACTAAAGCTTCGGTTAGCTGGTGCAAATTGTCGATCTTAGGTGAATAGTCAAAGCTCGGGAGAAGCGAATGGAGTAGTCGATGCAATGTGCACTAGTCGGTTTCTATGATTTGCTGTCGTAAGCAACTTAACTGGCAGCGATGTTTTCACAGGCCTACTATGTCTTTATTGTCAGTTAGCCCACATCGAATCCATTGCGTCGGACAAGTAGCCGGAACGGATGTCAGCCAGTGGTAGCTATGATGAGTGGCGCCAGATGGAGACCAGTCAGACAAGCAGACGCTTGATTCGGCAACTTTACCGAATGAGCGCTTTTGATTTTAGAGTGGTTCATTTTCCATTATGCATGAAGGTGTTATGGACTTACATATTTAATTGCCATTAGGCAAGCACCAGTAAGGTGGTTCGTTCGTATTGAGACGTTTGCTCATTTGATTCGTGCAAGAGCAACATCCATTCAGTCCTCCGTGATGACTTTATTCAAATGATCCCAACGTCGGGACTCAAAAATCAACAACGGACCGAAGTAATAGTGTTGCATCTTTAAAATTCGGGCCAAAAAAGGCACCACAAGTAATGGGATTCAAAGAGAAGTGTTTATGCCCCGACAGTTTTCTGCCCTGTAGATGTTCACTGACTTCATTTGGTGCAGGTGTGGGACTACGAAGCGGGCGAATTCGAAGCGACGCTGAAGGGTCACACGGACGCAGTGCAAGACGTGGGTTTCGACCCTTCGGGCAACCTACTCGTCTCCTGCTCCGCCGACATGCAGGTGAAACTGTGGGACTTCACCACATATACGTGCATCAAAACCCTCTCTGGGCACGACCATAGTGTTTCCAGTGTCTGCTTCTTGCCCTCCGGTGACTTTCTTGTCAGCGCTAGTCGAGACAAGACAATTAAAATCTGGGAGGTCGCCACCGGGTACGCCTTAGTGTTCCCCATTCCTCCTCAAATTTGACATTGAAACAGGCGAGGTTAATCCTCATTGGTGTTTGGTAGCACTAAGCTTAGCCATCGCATAATCATTAAGCTTATTTTGTCCCCTCTTATTTGGATTACCCTTGTTTATTCTAGCTGCTGGTGTTATGGGCTAGTCTTCTGTTGCAATGGGTCTTGTAGACACTCGCTTTCTCGAAAGTGGATTCTATCTGAGCGGTTCAAAAGTTCAACTATGAGTCCCAACCTAGGTGTATTTTCTTGCAGTCTTTCTGCAGTTTTCAAAAAGTCAACTTCAGATCTTTGAAACGCGTCATTCGTCAATATTATTAACTTCCAAACGTCACTGTTTTCACGGCCATTTATACTTATTCATGTCATTTGTTGATGCATCGAAACCTTTAAGCTACAGGAATTGCGCTGCTGAATTTACTGCTATCAAATATCCGTTGGATTTGGACTCACCTTTACTGAAGAGTTACAACTGTACAGTTGAGACTTTTTTTCGCTGAGAATGATGCCTTCTCTATTTAAAGAGCTTGCTCGCTATCGATGCCAATCTTTTTGTCTATAATGGTTTCCTTTTAATACCGCGACGTTTACAGACCAATCAAATGTCGAGTTCCTTTATTGTCGCTAAGAAATTGAAGTCTTCCGCTTACTTCATGGCTGTTTTCGCATCGATTAGAATTTATCCCGTTTTTTTTTATCAAAGATCATTGATAATTGATTCAATAGAAAATGATGATTTTCTCCTACTGCGACATCCATCGTTGATTAATCGTTCCAGGATAATTTTCATGGGTGCTTATATTGGAAGGTCACTCCATTTCACGATCTACTATACTGACGCATTACCATTATTGAAACTCCTCCAAGTGTCCAAATTTCAAGAATCCTGCTGAATGGTACATTGCTATCACTGTTTTAAATTAGCATGTCTGATCCATCTTTATAAATTTGATAAAAAACTGTTAAGCATTTGTTTGTACACTGCAACAGATACTGCGTAAAGACACTCACAGAGCACCGTGAATGGATCCGTTGCGTACGCCCGAATTCCGATGGTAGTCTGCTGGCAAGTTGTTCCAACGACCAGGTGGTGCGGGTGTGGGCGATGGGCGGGAGCGCTCGTGATTGCAAATCCCTTGCGGTACTGCATGGCCATGAGCATGTGGTGGAGTGTGTCGCCTGGATGGCGTCAAACAATCCCCAAGCCGCCAAGGCCATTGCTGCTGCCGCCATTAAAAGTGAAAACGGAGCACTACAGCAACAGCAGCTGAACGGTGGCGATGTCTCAGTCAGCGTCACTACATCTGAAGATGCACCCATCATCTTGGCCTCTGGGGCTCGCGACAGGCAAATCTGCATCTGGGACGTTAGGGCTGCTACTTGCCTTTTCATACTGGTATGTTCCGCTTCTACTGAAAAATAATATGTTTTCTTCGACTTCGACCTTTTTCTTATTCGAAGCTTGCAAGTGTCGTGGAACTGCCAATTTTTTCATTAATTGCCTCCTAGGCGTATTGGCTAACCTCTACTTTGAATCGTCCAACGTGGCTTGTTATTCCTGCACAATGTAATACGTGTTGCAGTGTTTCGTCTTATTTTTCCGAGATCATTTTGTCTCCCAACTACTCTATCTCTCTTTCTTTAAGTATTTGCCTCCTATGCGATCGCTTTCTTTTCCAACTGTAGCCCTTAATTTATCTCCAGCTCTACCATCTAATATTTTTTTCGAAACTAATCATTAATGACCATTCAATAGCGGAACCTTTTTTTCTTATTCTGAGCTTGTGATATTGCGAGTTATTTTGTGTTTCATAAATTGGTGATGCACTCCTTTGCTGTCCAGAGTATTACAAATGAAATGCTGGCACAGATATTAACGAGGTACTACTCAAAGGCATCCTCCATAATGGTCATGTTACCACTTCGATATTTGTAGTCAGGGCCCGGGTGATGCTGTATGTGTACAGTTAGCATGAAAAATCATGACTCACATCAGTTTACATACAGCGCGTGGTCTATGTAAATGACCTTGGCATGGAAGCACGCACAAAATTTACGGAGCACTCTCACACACGGGCACGAGTGTAGACGCATACTGGGTTAGGATCGATGCAATAGCCCCCCTTTTTTATTGCAGGAGCCACGGGACTGGTGTTTGTTTTTTTTTTTTGTACTTAAGACTGGGCACGACAACTGGGTGCGTCAGTTGGTCTTTCACCCGCATAGCAAATACTTGCTCTCAGCATCTGATGACAAAACGGTTCGTGTGTGGGACTTAAGGAATCGTCGTTGCCACAAGACTCTCGAAGCACATTCACACTTTGTTACTACGCTGGGTAAGTCTAACTGGAGACGAGCGAGGCTCATCTTCTTATTGGCTCCTTTATTGTTGCAGATATTCATCGAACGGCTCCCTACCTCATTACGGGTAGTGTTGACCAGACGATTCGAGTATGGGAGTGTCGTTGATGTTTGCATGCTTGTGTGGGTAGTTGAGTCATTTCAGTCCCTCTTTTGTCCCCTCATTCGAAGCTTTCCCGCACTCGTTGGTGATCCTCACACATTTCTGCAGCAACAAGAACAACATAACAGAGCAAAAACAAGCCCCTTCCCTCCCACCTTTTTAAGGAGTTGTGTGTACTACTGCTGCTACCGCATTTGTACATCACTCAACTGCATTGTTACTTCTTGATTTCTGGTTTCATATGCACACGTGCATGTTGGTCGATTCATGATCAAACATAGCCACTGCACTTTGGGCTGACCTTCGTTCCATTCAAAAGAATCGACCTTTTATTTAATTCCACTTCTGTCTGCCCCCTTTCTCCTATCATGCCCCTTGTGAAGATTTTGTGTACACTCTTAAGGCCAAAAGATCATCCTTGTACATTCTACAGTCCTCTGCCTCCCGTTTTGGTTGGGCTTCGCGCTGTACTTCTGTAATATCTTCCACCGCGTCCTTTCTTCCCATCCTTTGTCATATCCACTCAAACGTGTGATCACACTTTCGCCTCATGCGTATCCCACTTTCATGAGTTAACAAAATCCCCTATGAGTTTGTGTCTTCATCCGTCTGTGTATTCACGTGTCCCTGAACTACTGCCAAGACTTCCACTCAATTTCGTTAGTGTTTTTGGGGTAGAATGTGGGTCTTAGGTTCTCAGTGCAATGGATAATTTATCGAAGGAAGGAATTAGTGGTGCAATTTTAGGTTAATGTATCAGCATCCATTTTGCATGGGACAAGTAACTTGTAGGGTAGTTAAATGGCAGTTAGTGAAGGAAGTGGAAGGTCGCCGCAGGTACGTCCTTGGGATGGCTCCTCCACAGTACTCTATGCCCAGACCTGAGAAAAGCAGAAATCTTTATGATGCTCCACAGTAACGTTTCATAACCATATACCATGCAAGTCAAAGGTTTTGTCCATTTATTAGAAGAATTTACTCAGTGACTCGATCTTGTGAGTGCACTTCCGAATGCGAATTGCTGTAAACGTGTCATGGGTGGGTCCGTTGGCACAAAATTTCAGGAATATTCGTCCCAGGGCTCTGATAGTGTGGTTTAAAACTACTAAATCAGGTGTTGGGTGATAGGCTGGACTCCTAATATGGTAATCATGCTACTTGTTGGTGCATTGAGGATTTGCCTCGTAAGGGTCATAGCTGGGGTACTCACGCGCAGCGTGCTGTCCCAACTTCCAGTGCAGATAGCATTGCCATCAGGGCTGGTACGAAGTGCTGAGACACGATTTTCGTGACCGTAGAGAATGGACACTCTCTTCCCTTTTAAAGTGTCCCAAATATTGAGAGAATGATCGTTGTATCCACCGAATAGCAGTCGACCTGGGCTCACAAAAACTGACATGTACACCTTGCTGACATTGACTCAAATACAAAACAGTTCATTTGCTATTGGTACTATTATTTGGGAATTCATCGCAAGTTCTGTTAACAGGTCAAAAACCGGTCCCTTAATAGGCAAATCAATAAGTGACCTGACTTACATAACTAACAGCTTTACTAGGTAAAACGTACCACTCAATGAAAAGTCAACAGCATTACAACCGAAAATGACACTGTCTTTCTTGTAAACGCAGAGCTCACGATCAGTTCGAAGATCAAATAGCCGGATGGTTGCATCATCAGAAGCAGTTGCAAAAGCATCTCCACTCGGGAAGAATATAACGGAATTAATATCTGCTTCATGGCCTTGAAAAACTTGGATACACTGGCCACTACGCATGTCCCAGACGTTGGCGCAACGGTCACAACTCTGGAAGCGTTTTCAATATTCATGAGTGGAAGCAAGTGCTTATTTAAAAAAAAACTATTACCTAAAATTTGCACATACACCAGAAACAAAGACCTTTCCACATTCTGAAGGCGATCCATCGATGCACATGACATCACCAGAGTGACCATGGAAACTCTGGATCATCTGTGCTGATTCGACGTCCCATAAAATGCAGGAACTATCACCACTTCCAGTTAATAATTGGTGGTCAGACAAATTAAACAAACAGCAAGAAAGATAAGAGCTATGTGTAGCAACAAGTCTCTTTTTAAGGGAGAGATCTTCTTCCGATAATAACGGGTATATTGTGCATTTGTTATCGAGACCTCTGAATGACAAATTCACATGGTATGTACTACCCTACCCGCAAGCTACAAAACTATTAGAAGGACTAAAGGAACATGCCATGACCCATGTCGTAGGCATTGATATACAAAATTCCTAAAATCATTTTTTAGAACCAGGTTACCTTCGACGATGTAAATGCATCCCAGACAAAAAGTTTGCCATCCTGAAAAGTCATAGATACGATGCAGGTTACTTGTGACGAACTAACAACATGGCGCTTATCCAAAGACCAGGCAAGGCTGAGCACTTTTCCTTGATGCCCCTTTAATACACGCCGCACTTTGATATTTACGGCTGGAATAGAATCAAAATGTCCACTCATGAAAGTGACTGGAAGTTATTTTACGAACAAACCATTACTTTCGCCATCATTTAATTTGTTTTTTTCTTCTTTAAGTCTCTTTTTAAGGTTGTCAGCCTCCTTCAAGAGTTGCGGCTCAGGTGAGTCCTCCATCAAAAACAACTCAAGGACTACATCGTGACCAGGTTAATAACATGGAGCAGCAGGTGGTGAGTTTAAACAAACATTAAAAGAGTCGTTTAAAATAAAAAATTGTTTATTTAGCGCGAAATAGTTAAATTGATTTTTTCAACAGATGTTACACAAGATTTTGCGGCTTTTTTAGTTTTTTAAGGCTGCAGTTAGACATCGGCATTAATTAATCTATTATCATTGTTGTCATTATGGAGGGCAGGATAAAAGTTACAAGCAGACTTAGGAGGCATCAGTAATGAAGGAAGTCAAAAGTCATGGAAATAAAGTTCAAGCCTAGATTAAACTGACTTTACCACTCAGCTGCCGTAATGCATATTTTTACTTAAGTTTGTGTTCGATCGTTTGCAACTTCTTTATGAAATCAATTGGGGTAAGTGTGAAATCATCCTGGTCTCAAGCAGCTCTAGATTAAACGTATTATGTCCATTAAACAACACACCTATGTGCAGCTCCCCGAAATTTCCCCAAAGCCGAATGTATGCATTGCGCTAGAGCCAACATGTCTAGCGAGAATCCATCGCCAAAGACCCCAACTGATCCTTTGCTAAAACCAAGTGTTAGGCGACCGACTTGTTTCACAGGTTCTGCTTACTATCAAACATAATTCCATGCTTTAATTGCCAATACCACATAGTAAAATTCATCCTAATGGGTTACTCTTATAAACTTGTAGCCGATAACTATGCGTCTAGGTATTAAACACTGTCACCTCTTAACAAATGGGGTCCTTATGGACTTTATGTCTGATAGTACTTCCAGCCCAGACCATGTGCATTTCTACATTGCATGTTAGTACAGAACAGTAGTGATGCATTGGAAGAATATGTGCACAATGAATGGTTAGTTGGAAGGTGAGGCGATATTATTTTTTCTCAAAAGGTTCTCATGTATCGAGCCATCTCTAAACAATCAGTACGACATCTTGGTCTGAAGTAAGGTTTGAAACTGTTCCGCAGACAACCTGTGTGAGAAAGTTGTTAGTTCAATAAAATATGAATGTTATATCAATACACACCGCCTATTCTTATGGTCATTATCCTGGATGCGAACTATGACTGATTCTATTAATACCATCATTAAGCGATAAATTATTTTCATCATCCATGGGACAGGATCGGGGATCACGTATTTTTTCTACCTATGCAAAAAGACATGCTTCTGATGTGGATGATGAGTCTAGCAAGTTTCAGTGGTTTCGCTTAAGCTGATCAATTAGTAAAAGGATTTGTTCGGAATCAAAACCAGTTAGTAAGAGTCATGTTCGGAGGTAGCGTCGTGGACTTAATTGCTAGGTATTTCCTCCTAGTCAACAGTTTTGTATTGTCACAAAACTGTCCTATTTCCTCTTTAAGTAACTTTTAGCTCTTGAATCATAAGAGTCACTGTGCATTATGCTCATAGTTTAACTTATTTAAGTGGAAAAATTAGTTCCTCCGACCTTAACTAAATCTCAGTTCGATTCGATATTAGTGTCTCCATAGAACTCAAGATTGAGGCTGTTGTGAGTGTACTCTCACTTAGTAGAGCAACTGGCTTCCTTCCATGAGGTTGGCTCTTTGTATTACTTTGAATGCACCGAGGTTTCTGTTCTCTTAGATAGGATTCACTCACCGCTGCTACTGCAGCGCTTAAGTCATCCCTACAAAAGCAATAGAGCATACAAGTTTGGGGTCTATTAATCACATGAATTTTTAGTCTAATATTAGTGTAAATTCAAAATGACTCTAACACACTGGATCATTGTCCCATGTATTTGATTAGGTAAAAATCAACTTCATATCCTAGATATGCTGCGCTCCCGGATATGATGTGCTGGAAGGGTAAAATATGCTGCATGCAGCGCTTGGTTCTCTGCAGGTTTGCATTCGATATTATTTTCTGTCTCAGTAGTTATATGAACCTAATCGTTTGTTGAAAAGTAACCTTGGCCACAATGAAATCGTTTCCTTTTATGAAATTGTAGCAAGACATCTGGAGGGCAGAGTTTCCCAGCCATGCATATGGCTGAAGTAGCAGTTTTAATCCAAAATTTGGTCGAAGGATTGGAAAGACATACTAATTACTCCCCTTATTCCGTAAAGCTGCCGCTGGATGCCTCTTAAAGCACGCGATTTACTGCTTTGCTTTGGTTCTCTTCGTCCTATCTCGCATTTAATGGAGTACGAAAGCACTTATGCCTCTCTTGTGAGCTCAAAAATACGGTAGACTCGTTCGTATAGAAATCATTCATCCGAATTAGTCCTCCAGTCGGATTTTCTTTCATTGTTTGCAGCTTAAGACGAAAACACATGAGCCTCCATTGACTATGAAAATTAATACTTGATTAATCAAAAGGAACGGTGATCTTCGCCTCATGCCATCCAATGGACAGGTTCGTGACCATCTCTTTTAGTAAATATAATGCTAAAATAAATTGAGATAACATTCCCAAAATACACATTTTCAAGGCAAAAAAGGAATGTGTGGCACAAAACTGATTAAAGAAAAGCATGCATTAAATGTGCACTTATTGACAAACTAGAATGAACTAGTTTTAGCATGACACTCATTCATGATCTGTTAATTGTGCACATCGCTATGCTCCCATTAAATTTGGCAATCATTTGGATGAGTAGTTGCACGCCGGAGTGTTGATGTAATGCATGCAGAGGAAGTATAGGAGGGACTCATAAAACAACCAGGTCTTTAATGAAAATACGCACCGGGTAGTATACATATAGATTGAGAGAAGGGGCACTTCTCAGTGTACAAGCTGTGTACAGTGGAGTCAGGTTGGCAAGTTAAATAGGCAAGTTAAATAGAGAATAAGGAAAGGGAGGCTGAGTGGACTATTCAGTGGCATGGGGAATCTTTTTGAATGGACTTTTAAAAACGGACCTTCGTCTGCTCTGTGAGTCTCCAGGGCCATGGTCTTGGCTCTGTTCATTGCTAGAATTTCTCGATAGCGATGATTTCCGGTTCTGATGTGGACAAATCGAAAAATAGCAAAAAAAACAGTACCAATTTACTCCCAGAGTTTTCATTTTATGGTGTGAAATTCATTTGTCCATGGATATTGTTCACCAAAACTGCAGATGGTACAGTGAACTGGCAACTACTTTCGGAACTAACGATCATTAAATACAGTGAAGCTTGAAGCCATTAAAAGGTAATATAAGCATAACCTATCCTTTGTACAATAGAAAGTGTGGATCTAATGGACGAGCCCTCATTTTCAATTAGTCTCTGTATCATTCACGCCATGACATCCAAAGAGTTGAGAAGTGAAAGGTATCAAAATTGCTATGAAGTGGATAGAAGAGTGCAGTCATAATTGAGCAATTAAAAATGTTTGGCATTTGTTGCATTAAAGGGTGTTTGCTTAAAAGTCAACTGTGAACCATGGTCCCGTATTATTCAACTAAATCCTTTCGACGCAAAATTAACCAATGATCTGACAGACAACCTCCTTAAGTATCGAATGGAAAGCATTGCTGCCATTTACTCTGAAAATCTTATCCATGTGCTAAAAGTATTTGCTGTGGTAGTATTTCTGACCAATGTATAAAAATAGTGAGGGGAGCATTGAGAACTGTGATTGAAGTATGATGAGGATCATATGCTGGACAGGGAATCACTTTAATTAGTTGCAATAATGCATGAGCCCTTCCAATCTTCCGAAATTCGACCTCCAAGGTGGCTAAAGGACAAGCAGATGCAATTTGGTAAAAAGGGAGATTAATTGAATGTTTCCCACCTTGCTGTGCTTTTTGGAGTTAAAGTCCATGATAATGACACCACCCTGTCCATTGGAATCGGGGGAATCCTTTGATAGTTCTTCATCACCACCACCGCTGCCAACCAAATTGCAATTTGAACCGTGGTCCGTAAGCGTTGGTAGCCCAAGGGTGGGAGTGACGACGGCGTTGGCAGCGGCGGAGGTGGTAGAGAGGGGAACGACGGAGTGTAAATTCACCGACACCTCAGAACCATCCGGCCAGTCGGAGGGATTCGGAGGAGGCACTGTGGAGGTGATCATTGAATCTTCTTCATCCCCTTCTGCATCTTCAATTTTATCGGCTCGAACACGGCCACGAGAAACTTGTTCCGATATTTTCTGTTAAGTAATAGAAGGTAGTGTTAAGTCGATTCTGTTAGATTCTCATTTTTAAACAGATTATTCTCGAATTTCGCAAAATCAGTCTCAATAATTTTTAGACAATTCTCACAATTTAGACCTTGACAATGAGCTTGCAAGACGTCTTCAGTCTGGCTTCTTCGATCAAAACATTGTTGATACCATTTAAGAAGTTCCTGCGTTGAGGAAGAGAATATTTGATGGCATCCCTAAGAGTAATGGGAAAGCGTAGTACTTAAAAAATGCAACGTTAGAATTGTCACTTTCTTTCATATTATTTTGGATTAAAGATGAACAATAGCTCCCGATATCGATTCAAATACAATGTTTAACAACTTGCAACAGAAATTCTCCTATCGCAAAGGAACCTTACATCCATTTCAGTATCCCTCCCTTTAATTATAAATCTGACTTTCAGTCCATCAAATCCATAGATTTGATTTGAATCACCCACTAGTACCAAAAGGTAGTACAAAATCTTCTCTATAAAGTCATGGCGGTAATTGCTGAAAGGAAGTCGTCTCCAATATTCATTTGCAATCGTAATACCTCGCTTACCCCTCCTGTTCTGCCTGAGGACCTACGTGGCCCGGAATCAGGGCCAAGATCGACATCATCGGAGCGTAACGTTGACCGATTCCCACTGGCACCCCTAGCGTGGGACGATTTTGACCCATGAGTAGGACCACTACCAGGCATTCCAAAAACTGTTTTAGGTTTTGAGTCGTAGACGCCACCTCCATCACTGGCACCGCTGTTAAATAGGACGGCATTTTCCTCAGTAGCGACACGTGGCAGTTCGCGCAAAAAGTTAGAAGGGACCAGACCACGTCGACCTGACGACTCCAGCTGTCCCACATAGAACCCGTCCTCATCCATCTCACTGAGAATGAGGATTCGGTCTCCAGCACGAAACTTCAGCTCAATCTGTTTGGACAAAATTGGCATGATATGTTCGCCAGGTTAGCTGAGAATTCAAATGCAGCTGCTTGTCGTTGTGAACTCTAGTACTCTTACGAATTATGCTAAATCCGTCAATTGTTTGGATTTTATAACAGAATTTGTACAAACTAAACCACTAGATGTGGAAGGCCCGGCTCTCTTAAGGAGTAGGCATCCCCAACTTGGTTTCATATCGTTAGAAAAACGTTTCACCATTGCTTAATTATCACATCCCGGTTCGGCTAATGAACGGGCACAGACTGTCGACACTTTATTTGAAAAACTTTGTTTCGACAAGCAATTTTATTCATGAAAATTTCCTATGCATAAAAGATTCATTGAATAAGTTTTCTCTACCTAGAATGGCTTGGAGACTAATTCCTCCCATTTTGTATTTTCTTTAACTTTGGTTAATTCATTTTTTAAATTCTATTAGTGGCCTTTGCACATCCAGTTCATTCGGATGATAAGATTGCATTTTAAACCGTAAGGCTGACTAAATAGTTAGTGGACAAACCATATGCCGTAAGAGGAACTGATTGTTTCCTCTCAAATCTCATTGGAAACAATCAGAACTAATGTCTTTGTTTCAATTACTATGATGCACCAATTTCTGCTCTTGCGACACAATTCCTGAATTGCGTCTTGGTTAGATATATTTCATAAATTAAGCCCTGAGTTGGGCGTTTCTATTTCAGTCAAAGTGTTTTCTCTATAACTTCATTAAATAACAACGATGTGCCGGATTTACACACAAAATAAACCCCACTTTATTTCTTAAATGCAATTCAAGCGATTAGCCTCACAGTATGCAATACGTGGTTTCACAAGTTGCATCTAGTAACATTCCAGATATTCTCTCGGTTTGATCTCATCCCGATCTTCATTTTAGGTGTTTTTTGGGGAAGATATTTTATTCCTACTCCCTATGAATGAATCCACTTGAAAGAAGTAAAGATATACAGACCCCTCATTCTTTCCTGAAGTCGTAAGAAATCATAGTAGCGTTAGGGAAAATGCATTACTGATGTAGAAAAACCATGCCTCGAGCAGAGAAACAATCTGAGGAGACAAGTGCCTGCATACTCAAGCGTAGAGTTAAACAAATATCAAAGGATAATGAATAGGGGCGGTCTCAACCATTTTGTGCAATGAGAAAAATCAAGTTGAACAGACATGTTGTTTGACATCTTCTATGGCACATCTTGCGTCGTAGTAAAAAATTGGGTGTCGTTTTCTTTAGAATGTGCAGCTTTTCCCATCACGTTTTTCTACCATAAGTAAATTCTTCTCAGCTAAGTTACCACTGACATAATGAAGCTGATGTCTATGTATCACCTTAATTATTAGGTAATGATCGTAACTTAAGAAAATGCAAGACAAAAAATTCGTTTGTAGGGCATTTGTTCGATTTTACTGATGTAAATGATTTCTGTTAACGCATGACAGAGTGGTTTTTATGGTACATTGGTGAGACTAATTCTTTCAAGTACCTATTATTCGATGAGATAATTAAACAAATACATCGGAGGAATTTAATGGGCTATCAATTTCGCAGTGTGCAAAACATGCTAGATAGGCTACATAAATAACATAAATGATTTGTTGAAAAATAGGTCGTTCGCAATGTTTATTGTCGCTGGATATCGGTAAAATGTCGTAAAAAGGAAGTTCCTATAAAAATGGGGAAACGAGTGTTTAAATGAGTGCAGAGAGCTTTGTCTACTCCGCTTGAAATAATTATGCCTCAGGACAAACCTCCACATCGACATTTGGGCTGTAGATGTGAGGATCATAGTCGTAGAGGGCCTCCATGACACAATGTCGCGGTTTCTGACTCGCAACACTTTTTCGCCCAGTGGTCTCCCATCCTCCTCCGGTGTTCTGCTTCGCCCCGGCACAAGTGCTCCCCTGTAGTCGCGTCCGACGATCCTTACCACGTATTTGACAGTCACGACCCGCCCGTCCACCGTATTGGGGATAGTGGAAGCATCCAAAATCCTGCTCCATCTAAATGGAGTAAGTGATTTGATAACGCAAATGGTGTCAAAGCTGATAGTAAAACAGAATAAATTCTGGTACATGTCAGTCAAACCACGTGAAAATCTCGTAATACTTACTCTTTGAGTGATTAAATCTAGAAAGGATTACATCAAGTCGATTCTTTGGCAACAATTCACTTTTAAATTCTACACCATTGGATGGTAACGAAACGCGCCCTCAACTAAAAGGGTCAAAATCGGTCTTAAAAAAAGCGCCTTGGAATAACAATCAGAAAAGAAGGAATGGGCGAAATCTAAAGTTCCAATGCCCGTCTATGTAAGAAAGCAATCCACTAAAATTTACCAAAGTGATAAATCAGTGGAAAGAATGGAGTCAACAGCACTACGTTCCACAAAGAGGTTATAATTTTAGTGAGAAAAACAACTAGCGTACGATGCGTGTTCGCTTAAAGGAGGATCTCTTCACTGCAGTTTTTTAATGGGGACTGACAGATGACCACCATCACAACCTACGCGAGGCACCATCAGTATCGGCAATAAGAAAGTTTCCATTCGTATCAAAGTTCTTTGCTTGGGTCTGTTAACAAGTAATACCACTTCTAGACTCATATGGTCCATAAATCCACAAGGAATAGCCTTATGAACTGACATTGCGATAGATTAAAGGACGTGGACATCCAATGCGACTGATCATTACCAAGCAGAAATCAATTGCAACACACCAGTGTCGTATATCCCTCATATAAGCAGCGCTTTTCCCATGTAATTTAAAAAAGCAGTGGTAAACAGGTCCAGGTTTTAAAACCCACAATTTGGCTGTGGATAATCAGCAAAAATACTTTGGCTTCAAGGCTCTCACATAAATTTGTAGGAGAGTCTGTAAATCATTACTTGCTTCAGAAAGTTAACAGGGAGACCATATTTCGAAACGATCAAACTTCCTCTATTTTAAGTCATCAATTACTCGATGCTTCCTCTTTTTAATGTCCATAATTTATGATTTTGAATGGGGTGAAAATTTAATGTTGGACTATGCTTGTCAAGTATTGACAACTAATTGTGATAAAGTCTTCAAAAATAATTCGAGCAATGCATTATTTTCATCTTCACAAATGTCTATCTGAACAACAGACCAGAACTGCTCACCTAGAAAGGAAGTAGAAACAGAAATAAATTCCGAAAACCCCCCTTATGCACGCAGCAACTCAAATGCATACCTTTTGGTGATGGTAGCAGCTGGTTTCAACTTAATTCCAACTGTAATTTAAATAAGAGATTCGATAATCTTTGATATTCTCTTGTCATTGGTTTATAATAATGACAATTATTCGTCTGTACTTTTGCATCACAAGTTAGTAAATTCGTCAGATTTGAATTAAGGTAGCTTAGCAATGTTTATTCAGTTATCTCTAAATCATTAATGTCTGAATTTATCAAAAATTACTATCTTTTATGCAGCCTTTTTCAAGTATACCTATAAGCCATTCCAGAACGACAAATTGGAAGCGCAGAAATTATGCCAAGAGCTACTAATGGAACTACCAGAGAAGAATTAGTCCAACTGCAGTTATTTTCAATCAACTGTAGGACAACTTAAATGATCTATCAGGTGTAATGTAAAATCACTTGGTAGTTGGCCCAAAGAACGCAACGAGTTTAATTTTTTCTTCAAAGCAAGGGAATCTTTCATCCGATTATCATTAGAGTGGTGGTACAGCTTAAAATAATTTTACGTAGAGCAAAACTCGAGTTAACGACCGCTGAAATGGGCCATTTGTAATGGCCGTCAAAAAACAATTTGTGAAGCATGAATGATTCACCAAATCAATCGCATCGGCAGCCCTGAAACCAACAGAACCGCGATGGAAAGAGATAAGCTACTTTGCCCCCCACCTTTAATGCACACTTTATTGAGTAGACTCACACGACCAGCGGACTGTTCAGATGGTCCGGAATGCTGCGTGGCTGTGTGATGCGACTTGGCCCTTTGGCCAAGGAGCAGGCCGGTAGAGGTAGTGGCGCAGCTTCGGCCATGGTGTCCGACGCGTCGCCGAAGAAACTCAGTCACCCCATCAGCACTCGCCTCACACACCATGTTGGACGGCACAAATCCCTTTCGTCCGTTACACTCACCAAAGTAGAAGCCATCCTCGTCGCAGTCTCCATACACCTTTTTAGGGTTTCCGTACCACAAAATAAACTTTTTTTAATTGTGGACTCCTAATATTAGCTTAGATTCTTCATCTGATACAACAATTAGTTTAGGTTAATTGGCTTCTGAAGTAGGATGGGAAAGAAACAAAGTGCCCGGGCTTAAAGCAGAAAACTGTAATTTTAGATTGTCACTTACTGTTAAAAATCAGATTTAGACTAATTTACAAGCACTATTCCTTTTTTTCCATTTCGATGATCCACTCACTTTGGAAAGACCGAAAGTCTCGAAAAATAAGGTGTTATTTAGATTATTTATGCTTGAATTTGTGTGGAATAACGAAGTCTCAAAGCAGATAATTTGACTCCAGAATACGTGGTTTACATTGAGCAAAATCTCTACCTTTCACAACACACAAATCCCGCTAGTCTGTGCTGCTGAAAAATAATGGGTAATTTCGAAACATTAATGATATGACACGCTGAAATTGCACTTATTCAATGCAATTCGTTTACACGTTAGTAGACATTACTTGCAGTGTTTTGAGAGTCTCATCAGAATGCGTCAATTATTAATCTACCATGCTAGCCATAAAATATTGCTAGAATGTGCCCTAGTCCTTCTTTGAAATAATTCCTGGTCGATTTATGAATGTTAGTGGGGACTTTTGAACCCATTTCAAAAATGCTGCCTCCAATTTCGTCCAAAGTTCACCCTTATAGGCGTAAATTACAAAAATGAAGGTGACAAAAGTGCCATTTAGCAGTAATGATCAATTAATTGACCTCATCTTACGAAAAGCAAAGGCCTCGCACCACCAGATTACAGGCATGAGCGATTTTCGGCAGACAATGTGCAACTAAGCGATATGCTTCTCGTTGCAAAACTTTGTGATTCTATCCTAAAACCAGCTCCTAGCATTCTGCTACGCTTCAAAGCTGTTTTCTGCGTTCACAGCGTTATTTATGAATGTAATCCACAAATATTTTAGAACCTTAATGAAATCAGAGAAACAGAACTTGAGTGGAACATACGGGTCGACTAAGATTTGTCTGCAGCTTTAACTTTACTAAGTGTCACGTCCAAAAGATTATTCTTACATGTGAATTATAGTTACAAACCATGGATTATCTGCTTTACGCAGTGGTAGGAATTCATCTTGCGCTCAGCAAAATACGCTGTGCTGGAGTCAACAGTGTATTTCATTCTACATCCAAGCAATAACTTGTGCAGTAACTAGTCTAGAAAGTCATTTGACTAACTTATTATCGGATTTGACGTGAACGGTGAACTCCTGACCAGGCAAGACAGCAATAAAACGCCAAAATACAATGATCGGTTCACCCGTTTGGTCAATTTAACCAAAATTTGCAAATGAAACGCCACCGTGTTAAAACAACTGGGTTCATTACGGGCTCTGGATGAGTGAATTAAGTGGAGAAGGATTTAAAAGCCAAACCTTAATAATGTCACCCTCCCTGAAGGGCAATTCATCATCGACAGCCCCAGGATTTGGTGACATTGTGGCGGGCTCGTAGTCATAGAGGGAGACGAAAAATACGCAGTCGTCGCCTGTGCCTGTCGGCCTCGGTAGAGGCGAACTCAACGGCCTTCGATCCGGCGTCTGGTCCCGCACCTCTGACTGGAAGCGCCTTCTCAGCCCTGTTGCTGTAAATAAACATGAATTATTCAACCAAATTGTTTCCCAAATCAGCTGCTTGCCTTTCATGTTTGCAATATGAAACATCTCGACACTATTGTAATCCATTTTTCCTTGACATTCCGCTCGTTAACTCCTTCGAAGATAGCTATCATCAAATATCGATTAAAATTGACTTTTATTAACTCCTCCTTATAAATTGTGGACTTTTTCTATGCCACACATTTGTCCGTTCATTTGTTCATACCAAGCAAACCTACATCCGAGCATAGAATATAAAACCCAAAGCAATGGTGTGCAATGTCTCTACTCAAATACTACCGTTTGAGAATTTGTAGTTTCAAAAACCACGCATGTAGAAACTGTTTTTATGAATTACATATTATACGATTAGTGTCTACCTAAATTATTTAGTGTGCCAGCACTCATATAAACTCTCTAGCATCTTTGATTGTACAAATATGGAGAGTCTTCGTGCAGAAGTATTCAGTGCCGAGGCCCAGAACGTTCGGAGATTCCAATTCAAGGCATTAAAGTCGTCTGAAAAATTCCCTACATTATAATATTCACTTTGCGAATATTGAAGGTAAAAGGCGAAACTACGATGGGGTGGGTTCAATGGTGTTGTGGTTACCTCACTTCTGCACGCTGAGATGGCAACTTCACATGCATTCCATTCGCACTGATTCAGCAAAAAATGAGGAGACCTCAAAATTTCAAACGTCTTTCAAGAATCCATTCATGTCCCCCTTGAAGCAAACCGTCCAATAAAGATTGATAAATTCAATGAGTAATATCTCACCTCGCTTGGAATTTTCGCGTTCTACACCTCGCATTCGATAAGCATCTTCGAGACCAGAGCTGACAGTCCTCCGTCCAGGAGTCTTCATAGACTTTGAGTTTCTGCTGATAAGGTCAGAAGGTCGTATTCGACGATTGTGGGAGAAGGAGGAAGGGTAGAGAGGTCCTTCTGACCAGTCGTAGGTTCTGTTGTCGGGATCGTTCAATTGATAGATCATCATTGACGCATAATCATCTCCCAAGCAGCCATCCTCTACTTCCTCCTCTCTCCAAGACCTTCTACGCCGTTGTTTGTCTCTCATGTTCCCATTAAAGTGGTGTTGAGAGTGTGGAGAGTCGGAAATTAGCTGATGTTCACTGGATTGTACGCATCTGCGCAAGTGGGCATCTGAGTCCACATGGCCACGACCCAAATCTGTTGGGTGCAGATTAAGAAACGCTGGATGAAAGAACTGTTATAAAAACCCGTTAGTTCGTACACATTAAATCATTAGGCATCGGATGCACGACCTCAAGCAATAAAAATTGCATCAACCAATCAGGTTTATGATGACCAAGAAATCTTGAGCTGGATAGAAAGCGATGATTTCATAAAAGGGCAACTTCCACAGCGAACGGCCGCGAAAGGCAGGCCGAGAACAAAAAAATTTAGCTAATCTCAGCAGACAGCTTCCTTTTGTGATATTTCTCACTCAACATGAAGGGGAGGCTAGTTAGAAATACGCTCCGTTTTGGTTTTTTAGCATCTTAGAGCAAAAGTATTCATTAGCTGTACATTCATGACCTTAAGATAGTTAAGCCTTTAAAGAAGGCACCACAAAACTCAGCATAAATAGGTTAGTTTTGTAATACCAGTTTGTTTTATCCAAACGTTAACAAAATTTGTAGTTGACTTGCAAATTGTTAAACGCCTGAATCTAAATGAAGGCAGAATAGTGAACATGCGAAAACTAATAATGCTTTGGTTCTTTCGCTAAATTATGAAGTAATTGCGCAGCTTACAAGTTGGAAGTACCAAATCTAACTGCTCCATTGGAAACAGCTGGCTTTTAGTGAAGAGGCCTTAATACTTCTCGATGTAGTATCTAGAGTACACTTTTGTGTGCTGGTTTCCATCTTTACAAGATGTTAAAACGACCGTACACCTTCTCCTCCTAATGGAATCAAAGGAAGAATCTTAAAATGACACAATTAAGTCAATAAAATAAAGCAGAATATTTTTTGTACATTTTTACAACTTGGACAACTGTGAGAACATTACCATCTTGATCAAAGACAGAAAAGCAAACAGTTATATGAGGTCGTTGGTACTATGAAAGACTCAAATGAGACTTACGAATTTCCGGAACAGAAGTTATCTTTTGCAGCCAGCGCTTCGATGTCAACTTCTCGAAGGGCGATTTTCCAACCTGGAAAAAGGAAAATTCATGTTACGTTTTTATAAAACCGGGGTGAGTTCACTCAACTTCCGTAAATTAAACACCACATGTTTTAGCTATTTGGTTTTTTAGAGACTCAAGAGAAAGCATGAGTTCAATGAACTATACATTTGAATAGCTATGTTATTCAAAAATACATGTAAAACAACTACAAATATTCTCTGTTCATGACTAAACGTTGGGCTACTTGTTACCAGTCTCTAGATGACGAACAATTATGATAATGGTTTCACACATACTAGGTAAGTAGATAAATTACTGTAATGTTCAATCATTAGTATACCCTTAACTTGTCACTTCTGTATTGGTCCTTCTGATTCCAATCAGGGCTGCAATTCGTAGCACTGAGGGGTACCTTAAATTGGTGCCACCTTCGCGGCAGTCTCTGACCAATCGCATCATCCACTCCGGAGAACTTATCTTTCGACCGCTTCCGTTCTTGAAGACGCTGGAAGTAAGCCTTCGAGATCCCCTCATCGTTGGAAGAGGAAGAGATGAGTGTCAGATTGTGCGATCTTCCAAGAGACTTGCTTCTACGCATGAGAGAAACCCTTGATTTGGTGTACTGGCGCAAGGGGGAGGATCGATGCCACCGACGGACGTGGCAGCCCCTTCGGTGGGACTCTTCGGGCCTTAGGTCAAGAGTAGACTTAGTAAAAGAGAAAAGCGGCTGATGTAAAGAGCTTTGTTGCCACTCTGATTCCGTACTCTCAGTGGAATAGGGCAGACGAGTCAAATTCTCTCTACCCCCAAAGCCGTCGTTTTCATCGGACATTGAACGCGTAGCCCGAAGGTGACGTCCATGTCGACCGCGACGGGGATAGTACTGAGGACGGACAGTTTCTAGGGCAGCGGCCGGAAGCTCTATACCGAAGCGATGGCGACAGTTATGGTAGCTATCTGCATGAAACATATCCTCTCGTGGATGTCGAGCATGGTATGCAGAGGGCCGGTTGTCGGTTGACCAAGTTTCGTGGCGATATTGTGACTGATGTTGCTGATACTGATTTAGTAAGTCACTGTGCTTTTGTTTCTGCAACTGACGCTCACGGAGTAAGGCCTATAAAGTCATTCAAATTGCCATCATAGCAGATAAAATCTACCATTTTTAGGACTCTTGGTTGACTGATGCCCTAAATACACCTTTGATTCAGAATTTATATTTTGCCAATAAACATATCAAAAGTTGCTTTTAATACTTTCAAGTTTTTATAATGCTTTCGTTAAAAGTGAGAACGATTTTCTGAGAAATCTTCACCTAATCATGCGTTTCATGGAGAAATTACAAAAATCCAGAACTGAACGAGGTTGGTTCATAGTTTCATGGTGGGGCTTCAACGAAGCATCGTCGGTGGGTTCGCTACCACAGCTCACCATGGAAAGAGGTCATCAGGGATTAACCATTTAAGAATAGGGAACCTTACGGTGTAGTGGCTCCGTTATCGCTATAAGCAGAGAGCCTGCAAAAAGTAATTGTCCTAAGCTTTAACTCATTGTTTTTGCACTTTCACTCCAATGCAGAAGCCTTGAACATAACAAAGGCAATTAAAAGATTATACCGTCCATCAATCCGCTTAAAATCCGGAAATGGCTTCGGACCTTTAGTTAAGAAAGTGTACCCTATGGGGCTCCGGCTAAACTAGGGTTAAAAATGGACACGCATTAAAGTTTGCAGCAACATACGACCATTTTTTTTACAAAAGCAGGAACTATTAAGATGTGGATAGCCAGCTTTCAGCATTGGCTCGCCCTAATTAGTGACGTTTGGGTTACCATTAAGCATGTCCATAATACGAAGGACTTACTGTGCTGCAATAAAGGCAACTTGAAAAACAGGCATGTAGTCGCAAATGATGGCAACTTCATTTGATAATCCTTTGGCATTTTCTGTGAGGAGTTGTTTGACCATTGCTGTAATGCTAAATGGTTTATTTTCCTCCCAATAAAACTATGTTCTCAAATGTCCGACTCGTCTTATATTTATTTGGACAACCATGTATAGGGATGTTCACGTGTTTTCTTTATCAGAAGAACTCACAACTCTAAACAAAGTGAGAACTATCAATGCTCATTTTTCCCTGTTCACAAAGGAGAAACCAAAGGGGCTCTTAAGAATAATACCTTGTAAAACCCATTTTCGGCCTTCGCGGGTGAACCATAATGCTAATAAATAAATAAATAGCAACTTAAAATCACTATTTTATAGTTGAATAGAATCGATTGCAACAATTTACGCAATGAAAAAAACTGTTCGAAAAACTGCACCTGCTATAAAAATTGCATTTTGTAATGAGGATCCAAGTTGGGGCAGATTTTACCAGACTTGGGTCTGTACCTCGCTAGAGTATGCATGCAATGAATAAATTGTTTTTTTCCCGGGGAATAGTTATGACCTTTATTGTGGTGAAAACTAGGCACAGAAACAAGCCGGAAGCAATCCACTTCGACAATGTTTTCAGTGTACAACAGATAGTTTCAGGACTGTTTCTAGTTAAAGAAGAAGGAATGCATTCGTAACTTTTAAAGCCTTTTAATAAATTAGTAATCAAGATTTGTAGCGGAAAGTTTTCATCTAACTAAGCCTCAAACTTAATTGTCAGCATGGAGAGTTATAATTATTAAAGAAATCACTTGTCTCCCCAGTCCACTAGCACCAAAAAGTTCGCCAAATTACTATTTCAAGCGGATGGAAATACCTCAGCTGAATCGAGAGCATCAGAAGTTGGACTACTAGTTTTGGCTATGCCAGCAATATTCCCCGCATATACGTGAATTACTCCTGGGTCGTCGTCAGCTGAATCAGCATTGTCAGATCGTTCGGCATCCATTCCCGGCTTTTCGATTGATATACAGATGGGATTCGAACGTCGAAGGCTGACACAAGCTGCCGTTGCATTGTTCTCGTTCTGCGAAAGGAGAGCAAAGCAAATTTTTTCCAAGAAATGACCGTTTAATTACAAGTAATGCATAAGAGCATTTGTTGTTTTCAAAATAAAGTAAGGTCATATTACTATGGTTGGATAAATAATTTGATTAGATTCTCAATGCACCGAACCATGTGTGGCTTTGAATATTTATTGTGCGATTTCCTACCTGTACTTGCTCTTAATGCCACAAAAATATGACCAATAAACTTGCAAATGCCGAACCGTGTATTTCAGTGTGTGATAAATTAGCTGAAGAAAATCGAAATATAAGGTTTAGTTAAGTACGATGAACTCACACTGTGTTCTCAAGTTTTGGTATTTTTTTGAACTACGCGCTTTGCTAGCTTAGTCAGAATTCGACATTATCCATCTCGTTCATGCTAAAATAGCTTATACATAGGCTCGAGTTTGCAAACTTGAACATGCAATTTCATTACTGCAAACTGCGGCAAGCCACTTTCATTACCATCTGCCTATCAGTGTGCTATAAAGTAGTGATTTTGATGACAAAAACCTAATCGACGGGTTCATCTCATCCTACCATCCGGTCAAAATGATCTAATTAACAATGAATTTATTCATACGACTGCAAATCCGACAGTCTTGCCGGATAAATATAAGGTTCGAATAAGTGAAAATACCTAGAGGTGAGTTACTCAATCACTCCAATGTAAATCGAATCCTATGGATTGGTCTCTAAGTCGAGGGGTTGGCAATTGAATTTGTCAGCTTATTTTATTTGTGCAAAACAGACTTGACAAACTAGTAATTAACTTTGGAAATAGGCCTGCCTCAGGAAGAAAGGTGACATTGATGTTCAAAACCAGCGTAACCATGTGTTTTCGTCTGGAAGTGGGAGGGACATTAAACCATAAACAAAAAGTTCACTTTACATTTTACCCTACTGTTTGTCCTGTAAAAAGACACGATTTTTTGATTACCATCCAAAAGAAAATATAGGGATGCGTTTACTTACAGATATATAGTGGACTTGTGACAAAGCTTAGCTTAAGGGGAATACTAATGATGAAATAGCAGTCTTTACATAGCATTCGCTCGCAAGCGGAAAAGAAAATAAATTCAACCGTCGGAAAAAATTAGGCATCCTTTAAATTTTTACCAAGCAAGCACATTTACGAACTTAACCTTCTAGGCATTCAGACCCTTATTACAAAGCATAAGAGTTAGCGCTCTCCATGCAGCATTGACTCAAGCATTCTGCTTCATTGACTTACAAGACCCAGGCGCTTTGAAAGGCGTTTGCCGAAGAGTTCAACAGCGGCTTCCAGTGATCCAGCAGCGAGGAGTAGGAGGTTGGGGATTAATTTTATGGGTGGCGAGGCAGGTCCAAAAGAATTCTTTTTTTCTCCCACAGTGCTGCTTCTGTTCATTGAGACAGCAGTGTTGGCAGAGAGAGTGGAGTAGACGGTTAGCCACAGCTCTTTGGGGATCGAATCCCTCTTCGCCTTCTCCTCTTCCTCATCGTTCCGAAGGTCAGGGAGGCTGTCACAAGTGGACTGTGAGGAGTCTGTCTCTGACGCGCCCTCGTCAGTGGTCGTGACCTTCAAATGATGGGGATGAGGTAGGAACAAAGAAGGATGTTGACGTTGACGCTGCTGGGCTCCCTGATTGGCAAGTCCGAACTCAGGACTCTTTAGAAGAGTTGCTAGTTGTCGCAATGGTAGAAGCACGTGATCACCTGGAATGTGCGGAGCAGACGCATGAAATCAATCATTTCCCCGCTTGTTTATTATAGCTAGCACGAAACGTCACATGATTATGTAAGAGCAAAACTATTAAGAGCTTCATAGGTACTAGTCAATCGTGCTACCCTGAAGCAACTTCAAGGCGCATTTGCGAAACCTTGTCCTAACTATAAACAGAATATCTTTGCATGACTTTTTCAACCACAATACAACTGATTTAATCAAAGTAAATTCGAAAATATTTAAGGAATTTTAGTAGTCACAGCGATAGCACTTCCTGACCGTCAGGGACAGATAACAATGAGGAATGCACTAAATCATTTACCTGCCCTTGCAGCTACTTTATTGCGCCTGTAAAAAAGTTCTTTGAAATTCAAAACATAAAAAACTGTAGGTCTCTATCGACACCACCACTCCGAATTTCCATTGAGAAGCCGTTGACACAACTGTGTGCTCTTGAAATGCAAAATTTCAAATCTAAACCTTAAATAGGAATTTCACCCAATAAAATGTGAATTTACTAATGCATCATGGACGATCAAAATTTTAACCAGTAGAAAGGGGTTTGTGATTTTTAAATACAGGTAATATACTTCTACAGTGAAAAACATCAAATTTTGAAGCGTATGCAATGTTGGAAAACTTTTAGCATTGAAGAACCAGTAAGCAGTCACATCGGAGCATTTAATGCATCTACTTCGTTTTGGAAAGCCTGGTGCCCTTGTGGCTTAGGGTGAGTTGCAGTCCTGGATGAAAATAGCTGGCAAATCCATGCGCAAATTTTAACTGACTTAGGGTCTTATAAATAATACTAAATGCGAAATGTGTTTTGGGACAAATCCTATGTTGCAGAATTGATTATAATGAGTGAAAGAGACGATTTCAATGCAATGAATGAAGTGTACACTGAACGTTCATCAGACAAAAGGAAAGATCAAAAGGAGCGATAGAAGTGCTTGGGAACTGTTTCTTGAAGGCAGAAAGACAAAAGCCGAAGAGTTCATAGGAAAAATGAATGTGCGCATTCGATCTTTTTGTGTTTTAACTCTCTAAATCTCTGGATTTGGTAGAAAGGAGAGTGCTTTATAAATTTAGGTTCGCAGGAAGCTTTTAAACATGGATGTTTATTACCAAGGGGATTGATCGACCCCTAATTAATAACAGAACAGCATAAATTATTCACTCTGGTAATTTATACCGTCAGCAGGAACATATGAATAGGGTGAGGTGATAGCAATAAACCTTTAAAGTATCAGGCTATCACGATATGGCGAACTAATAAAACATTACATATTTTTACGCTTTTCATAATCACTTTCAATAGGATAGCTGATATTATAGCTTTCATTTCGTTTCAATTCTAAGTACTTCTAAACTAGTTTATGGGTACCGAATTTCTATTCAAAATCTGTTTGTGAAACGTAAATCTAAGCAATAATTTAGTAGCCACTAAACCTGTTCCGGTACCTCCTTACACCACTCTAGATTACTTAAAGATCTACAAATTTGGTTCCAACTTGTGGCAATATTTATGCCTAAAATTACTAGGACAGTGCATTCGATCTATTTTGGATGCATTAAATTGTGCTTCAATATGGAATCACTTCCTTCGAAAATAATAGAAATGCAAGAATCGTACCAGTGCATCACACTTTTGATCCAATCGAGCGCAGCTATCCTTTAGCAGTTTAGCGTTTGCCAGAACAGTGCGTCACGAATCAAATCACAACGCCAACAACGAAATGCTTAACGGGTTTCGAGATCAATATGTGACATTTCACTAGAACCAATGGGAACAAAGCGGATCTCTGGCATCACAACACCGTGGACAGGAGGAGCTCAAACATGTGTAATGAAAAGGTACTGCTATGCAGACATTAAATGATTCGGTTTTTTCAGACTTACGTTCAACACCAGGAACATCAATGAGGGGTTGGTCGTTAATACACACGGTATAACCTTGGACGAGGGGTTCATTTTTGCAGTTAGGGAGGACGTCGGTTGCCTGTGGGACCGGTCGCCATGAAATAAGAAGAATGCCATCCTGGGGACCGGCCTCCACCTGAACATTCTTCGGTGGATCCGGGAGACCTTTTGATGGCCAAAGAGCCAGTTAAAATCATAATTTTGCATAAGCATCACCAAAATACGATTTGGCATTGGAGCAGACGGTTTCGCATTGCTGCAATCATGTCGCCTGTATAGACACTCTTCCAAATCTTTCAACTTATTCCAGAGTGATATTTAATACAGAATGGTTGACTGAAACAAACAATTACTGATGAAATTTAGATTCAACTTTACTTTTCAGGTAAGTCACCAATAGTTGTTCAAATGACTAGAAAACTTGTTTAAACGAATCCCAATGGAAAATATTAAGTTTGATATTTTAATGTTTCCTTTTCGCTCATCCATTTCGTGAATGTTAAATCGCCAAAAAAGTGATGGATGGGTCGATCCATTGATTCTTGCGTGTATCCATCCGAAAATAGGCACTAAAATGTTGCGTCTTGCATGTACTTCATGGGTTACATTAATTTGTAAATAAAAGTCAATAAATGATTTGGCAATTTTTTACCAATCAGAAGAACAACTCAGTTTATTCGCATACCAATGGGGGCGGTTTGGAACTCAATGGTGACGGAATTTCTTTTGAGATCGTCTGAAGGAGGGTTTCTTTGAAGACACTGGGTGTTTAATGAGGACTCACTGGATCCACTTGTGCGTCTTGCTTCAACTCGAACACGATGAAGGGTGTTTGGGGAAAGACCTGCAATTTTCAAGTTTAATTCTAATCAAAGGATTCCTATCTTTTCAGATTCATTCTTTTTGGCTTGGAAATGAACAGTCATTGACTAGTTAACATTAGAAAATGCTCCCGCTTTCCTCCATTTATAAATATTAACGCTTTACACCTCCAAAATTCGCCGAATCCACGATAAACTGGCTGTGAATCTAAGTTTCTGTAGTCGTCTTGCATTGTCATCCAAAAATGGCCTATTATAATGCACTCCAAAGCATCGATTGCCAATTCAACTAGTAATTTGAAAACCATTACACAAATCAAAACTCAATGGTTTTCTGCTACTCCTCCGAGTAAGTGAGTTCCACTAGTTCATAGTTATTGGTATTTAACAATAGGCCAATTTACTTGTTCGCAGCTGCTTTTTGCATATTTAAATATGTCTTAATTACATATATGGAAATGCTGACCCGCACAAGCCCCTACTGCTCGAATTCCGTAGAGACTGGGTGAGGCTCTGCACTCGCTGCCCTTACAAGACTCCTCTGAGACTCCTCTAGAGAATCAGATCTTCAGAGGTGATCTGGGTGCCTCACCATCAGCAAAAATAATCAAATAATAGTAACTTAAACGTTTATTCATTAAGATCAACCGAAGCACACTTTTTGAAACTAACCATTAAATGTCACCAATTAAAGCAGGAAAGTTGCATTTCGAAGGACCGAGTAAACGAGAACCTTAAAATTTGGGACGAAAGGGTTAGACACATTTATAGAGAAAATAACTATGTTCTCTTAGACGTAACGATGCTTGGGAGAATTCGAATAATCGCCAATTTCGAACGCAAAGTAGCCTCCAGTAAAGCATTAGGAGTGCATTAACGGTATCTAAAAAGCGACATGTGCTGATAAACTTTCCTACCTATTGCATGCACGTTGCGACCCCATGCATTTACGAACCGCAATAACTCACAAGGGAATAATAACACCAAGGCTAAACAATCGCATTTACTGAGCAATTGCAGGTTGGATTTAGTGGTCTCACACAAATCCCTTTACCAGCGTCCATGAAATTCCATGGCAAAACAGCAAATCAATGGCGGGAGGCACTAAAATTTGGATTATACTTTGTACAAAATTCCAACATCGGAATTTGGTCCTCTGTAGAAAGACGGTAATTAAGTGAATAAAACGTTTGCGAGATTAGCAAAAATAGACATTAGGAAAGGAAGATTTTTGCCTGCAGAACAAATTAACGTGATATTTTTCTTATGCGCCATTTATCCCTACCTTTTAAATTCACCCACTGACCCACTTATGTACTCTTGAAAGGGTATGACTGATGACCGCCGGTACCAAAACAGAGTTCTCAATGGAAGCGGAGAGCTTAGAGGCTTTTAGTGTTTGGGTACACCTTATAAAACACATGGATTCTGAATATGCTATCGACATCTGATTATACAATTGCTTTGAGAAATAGCCTTTAATTGGCACTCCTAGCAGAGCCGCATCCGGGAAGAGAAACAACACGGGACCGTGAATGGGGAATGTTCTTCTGGAGGACTGCTTCTTCTAGTTTCGATCTCATGGGGCACTCGCTTTCTCTTGAATATTATCAGCGTCTTGGTCTTTCTCCGCTACTATGACAGTCCTACTGATCTTCGTTGTCAACACTCGTTATAATGTAGTAAATTAAATAGCGATTGTTTTAAACGTGCACCATAGGTTTACAAATGCTTTGAAATTGGAAAAATGAGAAAAAAACTGATTTTTTTTGGAAAAGCATAACAAATGGTCAAGTTCCTTGAAGCTCCAATGCAGAGTCTCAAAATGATAAGTTTATGGCAATAGGCAAGATTATTAAAGATATATTTACCGAAAGAGTGAAGGAGCGAGCATAGGATCAACAACAAATATTGTTTAAGCACACATTAACGGTTTGGCGATTGCTCAAAGTCTGAGCCTACCAGTAAGGAAGAGTTTGTAGACGCCGGGAGGACAGACTCGGAGTTCGTGACCGTTGAGAATGATTGCATGGTAGAAGTTGCTGCTGCCAGGCAACCAGGACAGTTTTGTGGAGTTGGTGGTGATATGGGAAGCCTTGAGACGTGTAGGCGCTGCGCTTGCCCCTTTTCCCACTAGCAGAGTACACTCCGCGTCTTTCGATTGACCCCGTCCCGTCACTGTTCTTATCGATATCCGATGTTGCTACAACGAGATGTCAGAGGGGAGTTAGCGTACATACCTTGTCGCTCAACTCGACAAAAGTCCATTTACCATAAAATTGTGGCGAAATAATTTTGGTGTTGACTAATGTTGATTAATTTAAGCCCCTAGCTACTCTCTCTGCAGACTATCTATGGTAATAGCCATCCACTTCCAAGTGCCTAAAATAAAGCACTGTAATGCCATCGAAATAGTAGGTTAAGGACTACATGTTCGACACTCCAGTAGGGTTTGCTAGACAGTGTTTATTTACAAAGAATAGGGGAGCCTGTATGTTAGTGGATCGGATATTTGCTGCGCAAAATTGACGTTTGCACTCGAATTTTCACTGATAGAGGACAGAAGAACGCAGTAGAGAAAATGAACTATTTGGCGGTCACCAAACTCAGGTTCTAAACCATGGCGAGTAAGTGAACAAACCAGCGTTAAACGAAACGAAACCCACTATTAAAAAATCTGTTTAAGATGTCTTCCAAATAAATTTATTTTTGCTTCAAGGTGTGCTTGCTTTAAATCTGATGAATGCAAAGTCGTTTCAACATGTAAGGAATGTTAGCCTTCAGTTGCGTTCATGGCCTTGGTGTGGCCAGCTGATAATATGGATTTGCTCTTAAGTGAAAATGTAAGCTTTAGTTCTGAATCATCTACAACATCTAAGGCAATTTTTCAAGAAGATTACGTGCCTAGTTAATGCAAATGAAAAATAGAGGTAAACTTATTCCCAGTCAATAGAACGGTGAAAGGGTGGTTCAACATTTGCAAAGTAGAATAGTATTGTAGATCCCTTCCCAAACTTTCTGTATTTTAATTCCATAAAGCGACAACGGTGTAGTTATGCAAAGGGCTGCATTACTGTGATGGTTTGGAGAAAATATTTTCAGCGTCACAATCCAACAATAAATATTGTAATACTCTGTTTGTTTGACTGCTGGTTCCGGTTACGGTCACAGGGATGGTCATGTTGCCTCGGATGAGTGGGCTGGCCGGGCCATGCCAGCAGCTCCGATCCCTTTTTACTTGCTAAATATATTTATAGATTCTGCCTGGGCAGTATGCCTTCTTTTGTCTTCGATGAAGTCTCGGGACGCTACAAATGTTATCATTTATGTTAACTTGGCAGTTTTGTGTCACACTCAAACTCCATACATCGTCAAACACATCTGGTTTAGTTCTTTGTGACCGTATAGCTTGTGACTTCAAGCATGCTTTCACGACTGATGCGCCTTCACGATCTTGTTTAGCTAAAATACACCTACTTTTAGATTCAAATTGAGAAATCTTTAATTATGTTTGCACTCTATGCAAAATCCTAATAATCCCCATCATAATCAGTAATATGCTTCAATTTAAAAGAAAAAAACAGAAGTCTTATGGACAACACGTGCAATTCCATATTCACCAAGATTTCAGCCGACCAATAACATAGGCAACTTAATCCCCTTTCTCCAGTCACATGCACATACCAGTGTTATTTGTTTTTAACTTTAAATCGAAATAAACTATGTGTAAAAGAAATTTTAACTTAGGGAATAGAATCTTTTGGAATTCCTACATATTTGGAGGACTAGCAATTTCTGAAGAAACAGAGCCCATTTCCTTTCCAAAAAGGGATACATTTATGGACTTCCTCAGCAAAAGTCGATTAAACACCATTCTCATTCATTTCATTGCTATCGCCAAAAATGGTGAGTTTCGACACAAAATTCAATAACGATATCGAGAGCTTAGAAGCATCATTGACTCATACAATTTCTGTTCCAAAATGAGTTATTTATAGCTGCCTTAAATCTCTGAAACATTTATGACTCTTATACCAAATTTTGAGATGAGAAATTTTTGCTTTCGTTTTTTTCGTTGAGGTAACAAGGAGGGAGCTGCTAAATAGTAAATGTAGCAAATAACCCCATTACCCAATTTAAGACAACAGCCAATTGCAAATCTTGCTAAAAACTGGACCACTAACCTTGGAACTGTCAACATTTTCAACCAGGGCTCGACACTTCTCATGTCCACCCACGGAATTTCGAAATTGACCATCAGCGTAGACATGATAAGCAGTCACTTCCTCCTCCTCATTCCCTAGAAATCCTGGCGGCTTCCAGCTCACTATTACGCTGTGAGTTAGTTGCTTCTCCAACGCTATTCCTCGGGGCGCAGACACTGTGTGAAAAAAAGGAAAGAAAACAAAATCAAAGATGCTAAAAGTTGCTTGTCTAAGAGAATGGGATATGTGTCATGTTAAAAATGGTGAGTCTTTTTTTATTTGTGATTGACTCCCTCCCAGTAACGAGAGGAGTGAAGATTCAGCATATGGAGTTTATTTGAACCCCTAAACACACCCATTAGCACGCAAATTCAATAAGAAGCAAAAAAATCAATAGGCGGCTAATTTAAGCAGAACTTATACTTGGGTAGGTAAACACTTTAGTTCTCATCGGACCGGAGTAAAAAGAAATGAACGGCTGTCACTACCTCTCACTCCGAGTAAAGTATAATTAATGCTTATTCCTCTAAGACGATTGAATTGGGCGTCTAGGTGTGAACTTTTTTGTTATCGCTTAAGATAGCAACAAGGTTTTTCAATGTCACTCAAGATTGCTTCAGTAATCTACTGTTCTGATCATTGTCGTAGGCTATTATCTCTGCAAGTGGTGGGTTTGAACAACATTAGAATATGCTGGTGAGCAGTCAGTTTGTTCTTTAAAAACGAACATAACCTCTTTCAGATAATTTATTCTGGCTAAAAATAAAGCCACAAATCGCCAACATTTCAAGCGTTTCCAAAAAATGTGGTTGCAGCTCCACATTAAAAGCCTTTACACGTGAATGTGTGTGAGAATAATTGAAGGTATTTATGGGGTACTTTAAGAGGCTATGGTATGATTTGAGACCCAGGTGGTTTTGTACAATACTCTCTACAAATTGAGACGCACCTCTCTTCGAAGGATCCCATTCTCCGTTGGCTTGGAAATTTTCCACTTTCGAGGAATACCAGCCATGGTTCTGTCCGTCTTCTACAAATTCCAAGGATTTTCAAGAAGTTACTCTTTACTTGCATGAAAGATTGAGAAGTAAATGTTATTTGCTCTGATAAAAGATGATAGCCTTGATAAAGTGAAGCAAATCCTCAACAAAGTGTTTCACTCACATTTCAAGATATGGAAAAGTTCAGCTAGGTTTGTGGGATTTAATTAACCAATGTGCAACTCAACCCTTAGTGTTAAGTGCATTAATATTTGGGCAGTGTTTGGAAAATATAATTGCAACGAACTTTATAATTTCGCGTTCCGAGGCAATTAATCTTTAAGTGGGCTTTCTCATGGTAGTAGTGCATTCATTTAATTCAAGCGGTTATACGATAAAAACCAGGGTAGTGTTTGAATTTTGGGAATCATTGTCGTTATGTGTAACTACTTTTAGTTAATAAACATTTGGACAAAAGTATAATTGATTTTCATTAATTTTCTAAATAATTGGATGTTGATGCTCAATATACCTCTTTACATTAACCAAGTGGCTTACGACCTACCAGAGCAGGAGTGCTTGAAGCTGATGGTGTCAGCAGAAATACTTCCTTTCTGTGGAAGTACGTGTTCTGGCTGGTTGGGAAGGGCGGTGGGTGTGACGGTTGCCGAAGAGTGGACGCCTCCGACAATTTCAACACTCTCGTACTTTTGCCGCATCTGTGAGGACTCGACCTCTAGAAGCAGTTCCTCATAGCGCAGTGATTCTAGGGCGCAACGCCGCTCCGATTCACGAAGGCGAGTCTTATTAAGTGAATGATCAGATGAAATTGAGGAAGCTGTGATCAATGAACAGCTGTTTCTAATAGCAGTCCTTATGATTGTAGAAGCAGGAGAATCCTCCTATAATGTTATTTTGGCTTTTAACCCGTGAGATTCCCTAGCACCTCAGGTAGATTTAAGTAAGTAGGGTTACCATTCTCTCAGTTTCTTTCTCAAAGTTATCGAAGTTTATCTGAGACATAGCTGGCTATAGAGCAAATAAATAAGAAACGTACCATTTCTACACATACACCTTTGCTCATAGATTAATCAAGTAGCACTATAGCCATAAATAGAGTAGGCACGCATCCAAATATCCTGAATGTCGTCATTTGACAATTTTAACGATAATTTATTGATGCAAAACGGTAGTGAATGTGCGGGAAAAGAATATAAAGGGAAAAACCCTTAAAATTTTATAACGGTACACTACTGGTTCTTTTGCTTTGCCCCAGGACTGATCTGCTTGATTTGTGTTAACCCTGTCCAGTCATTCAAGTTGTTGTACTCTAAAGTCAATCAAGTTCACTCGAGATGAGCGATAGCGCATGAGACTGATAATAGTACCCAGGCAAGTGCTGTTCAGTCTGTTGGTGAACAAGGAAGCAGTTTAATTTACTACGAGAAAGTTATCATCACTTACGTAATTTCTTTACCAAAAAAACAATTTGTAAATTGAGCCAGAGTCATGGAAGCATCTTTTTGTTGGGTCGGTTTTTCGAATAGAGGCTTTTTGAAAATTAAAATGGTCATGGGTCTAATTTTGTAATAAGCGAGTAATAAATAAAACTAAATGTGAGTTTTTATTAACTTATAAAAGAGTTGTTTTGTTCAGGTTCCTGACTAGATTAGCTCACCTTGAGATTCTCGATTGCTTCCTTGAGTTCAGCAACAGGAGGCTGAAGAAAGGGTAATTAATTTATATAAATTTAACAGGGTGGAATGAATAACCACGTGCTACCTGAATTTAATCACTCTGTGGTTCAGCTGACACTGTCTCACCTATTGCTAGAGTTTGTATTTTCACTTATTTGGATATTCCCTCCCCAAAGGAGACGCTTCGTATATTTCATGGAACACCATTAATTAAGTCCATGAAGTAGTCAAAGTGGCAATAAGTGAGTCCTTTATTTGGTGAACCTTCAAACCAAATCGCTCCATAAAATGCTCAACTATTGAATATATTTAAATTACCATTTTGTAAAATCGTACAAAATTTTTCCGCTCATTCCAATGCGTTCATCTTACTTGATTTTAAGATACGTACCTTCATAGATGAAAAGGCTTGGTACAGCTCCTACACTTCGCACAGATTATAGTTTCAATCCATAAAACATCTCTAGGCTCGCCTTGTATGCGCAAAAGACAATGCTCTAAGTGGCTACTAGGAAGCAAAAATGTCCTCACCATCCAAGTAAAATTCCATTCATCTGAGATCAAGTATGCCACCACTTACGGCGTGTTCGGGAAATTCGACTTCGAAGTGCGACTCGGTTGGGGAGCTGGATTCGAGGCTTCGTGTGAGTTGACCGATCTTGTCAGTTATTTGGGCTTTAATTTCCGAATTTTCAAAGCTGAGCTGTTGGCGTCGTTCAGAAGTTCTTTGTAACTCCTCAAAAAATTGAATAAAATCGATTTTTATCACAGCAGTAAAATCCATTTTCCATGTAAGATGCAACGGGAGAAGCAATGGTTACTGAGTTCACCGTTTCTGTGCCTCTCAAGCGCCTTTTTTTGCCTAAGCAATCAGTATTTTTAAAATAATCAAAGAGTCTTCCTATTTTGGGCATTATAACAAATTAAACTTCAAATGAGTTCCGGAGCCTCCTGTAATGGGCTTGTGGACTCGCAAGGTACTTGATTGAACATTGGGACACAAAGGCACTCAGCCAAGCTTATAATGAATTATTTTTAAGTGATGTGACGAGTAGTACACTCCTTCTGAGTTAAAATTGTTCGCCTTCATTTTGTAAAAGAAGGTTTTTCCACAAGGAAGGCAATAAGTCTCCCTTTAAAGAAGTTATAGGTTTGTTTCTGTCTATTTTTCATTGATGTACCACTGGTGCTTTTCTAATCACCAGATTAATTCATACTCCTGGCTATCATAAAATATGTTGAAAACCATTGATTTGACCTACCTTGAGGAGATTTTCCATTAAGAACAAGGAATGTAGCCTCCTCCGATGCAGCACATTATTACCAAGAAGGCAAGCCACGAGATTTTACGCCCTCAGACAGCGCTTTAAAAAGCATCTGACAATTCACCCCTCCGAAGTTATTGGTTAGTCTGTTTGTGATGAATTAAGATGTAAGGTCACTGCGGTGGAGATGTTTCCCATGTAAGTACGAAGGTTTAATATGCATTAGGCGAGATGTTCGCTCACACCTCCATAGTTAGAAATTTTAATTGTGAAAAAGTCACGGCCATTTTTTTCCTCATGACGCGTCCGCATTTCCCAATTCATTTCTTTGGGGTGGAATGAACAATGCGCTACCAAACACTGTTTTTGTTTTCACTATAGCACCGGCATAATAATTAGATCTTATTATCAGATGGGTCATTTACCCTTACAAAGCATAAAATTCGTTATTTGGTTTTATATTTCTCTCATTTTGCCATCTCAAGCTCATCTGTCTTCACTAGTGGCACATAACCAAAATCTTGTGCTTTGCTGATTTGAGGATGAAAGAGCAATATTGGCAACAATGAAATTCCCCTCCCAGGTAAACGCTTTAATCAGTCTCTAAGTCATACCTGCAAGCTCATCGAATTAGATAATGCTGCTTGAGGCGAAGCTCTGACATGCATTATAAAGTGAACTACGGAGGAACTAAAAATGTCAAATTCGTACCCCCAAGGTATCTCAAAAATGTCATGACTGAGGTGCGAATTAGAGTGCTGGTGATATTTTAGGGTGAAGTGATATTTGAGCTCGTAGAAACGGCACAAACCAACCAAAATGGTAACAAAGCCATCGATAAATAGGAAACGTCTATTAAAGGTTAAAAAGACCAATCAATTTAAACGAAATTATCTAGTCAAAATAGCGCAGGTACCGTACGCACACGAAAGTTTGCATCTCATGGCCTAACTTGTCCCAAACAAGGATGTCCCGACTCAAACATATTGGCTACTCAGTTTTGCAAAACATGCGAGAATAACGGTTACCCAAGCTAAGTTCCCTTTAACAAAAACTGAATCGTTTTTAAAGTGGAAACGACTGCAGAACTTTCTAATAGAGGGTTTCATACAAATTCCAAAATATGCTTAGGGTGGGGCGCACATAGACTGCGTAAACAATTTCAGGAATTATTAATTTGGAACAAACGACCCAAGTGACGCGCTTATTCATTTACAAATCACTAAACTATCTAATTGTAGTAGAATTCACGCTACCTGCTTCCCTTGCACAGTTTGTGTTTTACCCCCTCCCCCCTAGCTGCGTATTTTCTGACTTTATTTTCTACGCGGATTTTACAAATAAGAACGCAAAAATACTCTAAATCTTCTCTCAACATGTGCTGCTACAAGTACTTTTTTGGTAAATTTAGTCTATCAACTACATAAGTTCACAAATGCACTCGTACCTTCACATAGGTATCAATTACTGAATCTTACCCAGCGTAAGCGTTGGACTTTTGGGCTGATCGCTGTTTTAATACAAAGATGTTGCAAAGACATATCTATTAAAAAAATGTTTTGGGCCTGTGGATCTCAAAATAAAATTTGTTCCAGATTTGATAAAGAAGTGTTCCTTTTTAGACGACTGCCAAACAAACTAGGCTATCATTACAATTAATGTTAGTACTATTAATAGGTATCACTTCATGTTGCAAAAAGTACAAAAGCAAATAAATCAAACTTCTCAAAAACAAATCTTAACTCTCTTCACTTTGAGAATGCCTTTATTTTTGATGAGGAAGAGCGATCATTTGTTAACGATTTTTGCACCAACACCTTTGCCGTTTTGAATTCCAAAGACATTCTTCCTTAAAATGAGAAGTTAAGGAGCTCAAATCAATTTTGATCCACACGAGAGCTTTGGAAGCGGAATTTATGGTTTTCCCCAAGACAATAAGAAACAATGGAATGATTTAATCGCAACTAGTTTTTAAGGCGATGATTTTGCCTTAGTAACTGCCCATTTAAATGAAATTGTAAAAACGTTTTCGTAAATATTTTTCTGCTGCGTTCACTAAAATAAGAGGAGAAATGGAATATGATCGTTTTGCCTGATACCACTGCTGCTGTTGCGATGCCAATTTTGTTATCCAGGGCTACTATTCCCATTATTCTCTATGGATGTGAGGTCTCCTACATATCACTGGTAGTGGTGTGGAATCTGAACGTCTAACGAACTAATAGGTTATTCTAACCATTTCACATTTTCATGAATGACCGAGAAGTTCTTATACATTCTATTGTTTGGGTGGTTTTTATGTCTACAAGACACTTACATAAATCATAGTCTGAGATCCAGAGACGATAACTCAATAATCTACTAGCTAGATTATGAAGACTTCTAATGTTCAAGGATCGCAATCTCTTAACGCACGAAAAAACATTATGTTAAGGATATCCTACCTTAAACAGAAGTTCTAGGTGGCAAGAGAAATCGAAACGTGAAGAGCATAATTCTGCCGAGATTTATTTCCGCGAAGGAGACATATAATCCGAGGGGCTAAAATTTTCACTGATCAGCTCGCGTTTCTGCCCCCTCACTTTCCTTCCCGAAGTTCGCTTTATTGGAAAAATAATTTATTGAAATGTCACCACACGAAAAAGCCGGAAGAATGCGCGCCAGAGCTCGGTAGGCTTTGGCAAAAGGCACACGCACACGCATACACGCAGAGTTTGCTCGTTCCCTAGCTCTCGCTCTTGCTCTCTCGTTTGCTCCCCTCCTCCCTCTGCCTCTGTTTCATTTGCTCCTGCATGCGCTCCCTCCGCCTTCGCTCGCTCACTCACTCCCGCCTCATCCCACCGGACTTGGCCAGCACGTATCCACACGTGTTGCCACGGGCACGTGGGAGCCAGCCAATCAGCTCACTACTGCTCCATCGACCGCCTATGATGCGCTTTGCTCTGGCGTGTAAGGCTCAGCCACCACCATAGGTACGTGCTTAAGTATGCGCTCGGTGGGTATGCAGAGGGAAGAAAATCCTCATGCTCAGTGTACCAGGTGAGGTTGAAAGCTAACGCGTACGTACCCACACACTTACTGCCCTAATTGGCAGATGAACAGGTACTGGGCTCCGTACTCCTCCTAGCAGATTTCCACTGAAAATCAGCAACTGACACTTTATTGGGAAGTGCCAAAAAAGACGCCGACAAATCAAAATTTCCGCATAGTGAACTCGAACATCATGACAAATCTAATATGGTGAAGTCAAATTATCTGAAACAGTTCATACTTTAACCTATGCATTGTGTGCCTGTTCCTCCGGTAATCTAACTGGAGGGTCTCCTACACGATGTGCAACATTGCGAAGGAATATTTTATTTTGACACCTATCTCTAACTGCCCTCTATTCTGGTAGGGGTACCACAAAATACGACTTCCATAGGTCTCCGTTGCATTTAATTTGTTTTACTTAATTGAGGGCCGCAAAAAGAGGTTGGACGTTGAATGGTCTATTTATGCTTACCTTATAATGCAAGTCATTATTTCCTGAGGTTTTAAGTTGGTACATGAACCCTTACTTTGTTAGAAATTGGAGGAAAGGGCAGTATAACATTGAAGCTTCCGGATTACGAAATTGGAATAGCGTTGCCCATTTTTTGGGTTTAATAAATGGTGAATTCAAGTATTACATAGTCTGCGCGGCGTAAAAATATCTACGGGTAATACCGGTTTTTGCACGCCTTACCTTTACAATCCCAACTTATTTTCAATGCTTGCAAGTTGGTGCCATTGCCTGGAACCTAGACATTGCATTAGCCGCAACACAAATCACATTGTCAATATCGACCGGGAAGATAAGAAAAGTTGGTTTCGTTTGCCTTAATTGGCTTAGGAAAAAAGATTGTTAGTATTTTTTAGGTAGCGAACATGGGAGAATTCGAAATACTTCAAAATGCAACCAGAAAAGGACTATTTTAATAAAGTGGTTAGTGTTATCCCAATCCCTCTCCCCCGTCATTAAGCTACTTATGGACCCCAGAAATGAGGTGAAAAGCACTCCTCATAAAGTTTTCGTATTAAGTAGAAAGACTTACCACAACTTACATTCACCCAGCCTTATTTGCATAATTCACTGGTCTGGGACACAAATTGGCTCCCCTACAACGTAACCTAGGATTAGAATGTCGCGTAGGAATGGCTGATTAGGGCGGTTGACTACTTCCTTTATTCAATGCAGTTTTCACCCTACTTAGTTCATTTCCTTGTAGATCAACTCATTACCTGGATTAGTGAAGAAAATTGCCACATTTGACGGAAAAATGTTCTGCTTCCAATTGATGGTTATGGAAGTTGGAATTGGCCGTGCTTGCCAAATCTTGGAACTCTACTTAATGACAGGAGATCCCTAATATCTAACAAATTTTGGCAGATCAGATACACTGATATGGCTTACAAATTTAAACGTACCATTTAATTTCGTATAAAATGCGGCAAATAATCAATAGAAGCGTCTGGCATTGTGCTATCGAAATTGTACCGTTAATCTAAGCATTTTTTACGGGTTTTCAATTTAAAATTATTAGTGGTAGGATTATTCAGAAACGCTTGTAAATATGTTAATTCTCGAGCACATAAAATGAGCACTGCTTACCTATTAATTGGGTTTGCAAAACCGTTGACTGCAATTCCTTAGCTGGTAAATTACAACGTTTCGGATGCCGAAGAATGGGGACTAAGTTGGAATAAGCAGTGATCCTTAAATCTGAATACATAACAGTCGTGTGCACATCTCAGCACACCGTGGCTGCCACCATAGTATGGGCCTCACGTTCCTACGCCTTAGGGGAGTTAACACCCAATGGATAGTCACGCACAGCTGTTTTGGGGCAAAGTAATAAACAAACATTCTGACGAGCACTGACCGCTGGTCGTCGATTTCATAATTTTAAAGAGTTATGTTACGGAACGATGACACTTTTTCGAGACATACGTGTGACACATCTAGTTATCCTTGAGCATATCCAAGTTTGAGATGTTTATTCAAAGCCTTCAAGTTAAACGTCTGCTAAATGCACATTAAACAGGAAACGAGGAAGAAAGGTGGATCCAAAGTTAATTGAAGGATTGTGTTGTTTGTTTAGCTCCAGGTTTCGATTACGGGACTTGATCGACCATTTTTGCCCTTGCCGAGTGGACCGGCCCCAATCCCTTCTGTTCGCTGAAGATATAATGCAATACTTATGTTGATTTAAGTGCACCTTTTAGGTGGGGGGAGGAAACACAATCAAAACTTCGTGCTTGGCAGGAACGTTACTGCCCCCGAAGTTGACAGATGGTACCCTTCCAGTACTCATTAAGGCTGCATCGATCTCCTTTAATCTAAGATTATAAATCTGTCACATAACAATCAGACTGCTTGTGCCAGAGGTAGCCGTGGGGAAGACAAGGTGAACGAAGAAAGTGTTACGGTATGTTCTGTCCAAATATTTTGACTTCTTTTGTCCTCAGCGAAGTCTCAGGGTGCTACAGACGAGTTATATTCAGTTAATTGTTTAAACTTTTTAAATGCTTACAAGTACTTAAATTAAAGGCAGGTTTAATGTCAGTTATCTCCATCTGCAATATGTGTTCTTTAAATGTAACTTGTAGGCGGGAGGCGAGCGATCAACTTGAGTCTGACCCTAGAAGAACCGGTAAATGATCGTTCTAACTTCTATTAAAACGCTACCTACCAACTATTTCACCTACTGCAACAAAGATGCTTCAAAATATCTGGAACACCTTGTTTGTTGGAACTGCCGGTTTCGGTCACTTGGGTGGCCATATTGTACTAGCCGGTTGGCTGTTCTCCGGGCCGTACCAACGGCCCCCAATCCCTCTGTTTCCAGAATATATGTATTCTATCCTAGCACTATGCCTCTTTTTACCTTAAAGGGAGTCTTGGGAAGCTGCATTGGTGGCAGCGGAAAGTGGACCCGACTTTAATGGATTTCTATCCTAGTCTGTACCTCTTATAGTAAAATTTAAGGGTACAAAAGAAGTGCATGTGCTAAGGATGGGAAAACCTCTGACATCTTATAGCAGAAAGGCTGAGATCGACTTCCATCTTCGGCACCTCCCTTGCCCTTGTGTTCTGCAAGGAAGCTTTTAACAACTGAAGCGACACTAGCCGTGAACTCCAAGTCAAGTGAAACTGCCAAGAGGATCCAGCGACGTTGTGGTCAAATATCCTCCGCAAGCTCTCTCTCCTGTTTTTGAGAAAACTCGCTCCCCTTTGCCGAATTGTGTATCTACAGGTGCTGAATGTTCAGGACGCCATTCGATAGCATAGTTTTATGCTTTGCACACTTGAATAGCGTGTATCCCGTTCTTATGAGACCTGATTGGCCCATTCGCTCAGAGTTCTACGACACCCTCGGGTTTCTCCCACGGCGTGTATCTATCCATTCAAAAACTTGGATTCTTACTTCCATCATTTCATTGGGACACATTATCGTGAGAGAGGAGAACTCAGAAATGCGCATTTGCTGCACCAAGTGCTATGCGGAATTGATGGCACTACAAGAACACATGCTCTCGAATCTCGAGGACTGGGACGGTTAGCTCGTGCGTGCTTCTTACAGCACTGATTATGTTGTGATGTCTGACACGGGAGGCTAACCAAGGGGAGCGTCGACGACGGTGCTCGAAAGAAGAGGCACTGTGTAATATTTTGTATGTTTGGACTGCCGGTTTCGGTGACTTGGATGGCCATATTGTACTAGCCGATTGGCCAGCCTCTGGGCCGTGACATCAGCCCCCAATCCCTCTGTTTCCAGAATATATATTCTGTCCAAGTACTGTGTCTTCTTTTACCTTAAAGGAAGTCTCGGGACGCCACAATACCCAATCTTTCACATCAGGGGAGGAAAAGGAAGAAACTCCCATGGCATCGACACCAAAATTTGGGCAGTAATTTAAGCTCAGGGTAATAAGATTGCGAGAAAACAAGATGACTATTTATAAATATTGGTTCAAAAACTGACTCGTGCTGCCTTTTAGTTCAAAAGAGGAAACTCTCTAAAAGAACAATTGGGTGCTGTAAGACTTTGTTTATTCGAACTGCCGGTTTCGGTCACTTGGGTGGCCATATTGTACTAGCCGGTTGGCCGGCCTCCGGGCCTTGCCAACAGCCCCCAAGCCCTCTGTTTTCAGAATATATATTCTGCCTCAGTGCCATGCCTTCTTTTTCCTTAAAGGGAGCCTCGGGACGCTACAGGTGCTTTATGGAGATTTGTAATTGTTTTTTTAAGTTTGACTTACTCAAAGCACGAGCTTCCTTATCAGGAGTGGCGCCATTAACTAAAACTTATTGGTATGTTTTGATAAATTTATTAATGATACAATAAACGCAGATGTAGGTCGTGGTCACGTCTTCTGTTATCAACATGCTTCAATTTCTAGTATGAACCAAATCAAGTGTAGCGCGTTTTTCTTCAACCTTGTAACACGGTTGCCAAAAATTTCCAATTTATGTAGGTTAAGGTATTTGTTTTAGGAGGCCGAAGGCTATACTAAAAATATGCGCCAGTGAAAATAATGGCACTAATACTGCGAAGGTAGTGATACTAGCCTGTCTGCACACTATCGATGGATCCCGACCCTCCTCTTAATTTTCTTGTCAGAGATCCGTCGTCAGAAATGGATTCAACGCTATTATCACTAAATTCCGATATTTCGGATACGATGTTCAACATGAGGTAATTGAGTCAAGGACAATCAGTCCCGAAATTCATGTACACCCCTGTTTAGGAACATAGGTGTCTAAAGATGGCATTCCGTGTAGATTTTTACGGTTATATTTCTTCCATTGGTCGGTTTTTTATGAATTGGAAGCAATTCGCTGGCTTCTCATGTTACTTTATTTTGCCACATTACTTCATTGTTCATACACTCATCCTCACGAGATATCTCATGTAACCAACCTTTATTACAGTGACGCTCTGTCGGCTCTCCCATCTGAACTCCAAATTTTAGAGTCGGAAAACGACTTGCAAGCTTGTAAGCGTAAATCGAAAGATACATCCTACGCCCACGCAATACGGTTCGTTAATTTTCGATTTTACCCAAAATAGTTTAAATCAGCCTCAGTCACATCCACATCACTCAGAATCTCACTGTAGTTTCGTGTTTGGTAAGACGCATTATTAAGTAGCACTTTAATGACACGGGTGTCTCAGATATGCTTTACGTGTTTTGAGCGATATTTCGTGATTGCACTAGCTCTGCTTTATGGTATTGACGTATACTTGATTCTGCCATATTTCTCACAGTCTGACAATCGAATTAAAGGCCTCCACGTCTCCGGCCACCTTATTGTCTGAAGACTCACTCACTTATCTCAATCAGGATCAGCCATACACAATCGAAATCAGTGATGCTTATGGAGAGAATCCGTGCCTTATCAAGGTGAGTCTTATCACAACATTTATCCTATTCGTTCACTGTTGCAGAGTGTCGTCAGGATCTGCTTCTACCAGGAGCGTCTCCAAATCAATGAGGCTAGACATCTCGCCTTTTGGCAGACCCATCATCAAGGGGAGCGGATGCTTGATCTTGGTATGAAAAAAAAACGTACTATTGGCGAACTGTCTTCAAATGTTCTCACATCCGGCTTGTCTGCTAGATGTAGACGGCTGTTTCAACTTTCGAGAGGTCTATGCCGATCCGGACAACCTCAACGCCGTGGTTTGCGTTTGGTACTCTTCCGCCCCCTGTAGTCTCTCTCTCAAGGCTCACTGCGTAAGCACTGAGTTCACTGCTAAGAAGCACGGTGGTGAAAAGGGTGTGCCTTTTCGCATCCAGGTGAGCCTCTGTTAACATATTTTTCCAACTCCTCAGACTCCGGACTGTTTTATTCTAAGATTTTAACCCGAGATATTCGTAAATGGATTTTTCGATAGCTGAGTTACAGTTATTGGTTATCATCACTAATACTTAATGGGAATGTCTTGTTTTGTATTTTTAGATGTCTCTGTGGCAGATAACTAAAGGTTAATTGATGAAGCTGATGATTTATAGCTTAAAAGTATCCTTTCTAATAGACATGTTTAATCTTGTAATAAGTTGTAATGCAAGTGGGCACTTCGCGTAAACTAGCACCACAAAGTTTAATGTACGCTACCTTTGAAAAATCTGGTAGGGTAGGTGGACTCAATAGGGCATTTAGTCATCCGTCAATTACCTATGAAAAGGCTTTCCAATGTTACCTCCTGCTTGCTTCATAGGCTGTTAAATTATTTGTCACTGATCCAGCAAAACATTCTTGTCAGTTGCGTTTATGCGCGCACGCCTCAGTGTAAATTCGCGCCTAACGAATTGATGTTTCTGATTTGGAGATGGCTAGCGTTAATTCTGTTTATTGCGTACTTCTCTGGTCGATAGGTGGACTCATTTCGTGAGTGCGACAATTCGCACCTCTACTCAGCGGCTTGTCAGGTGAAAGTCTTCAAACCAAAGGGTGCTGACCGGAAGAATCGGACAGATCGGGAAAAAATCGATAAGCGAACCAAATTTGAACGAGTAAGTCATCGTATCTGTTTTGCAGGTCTGGGATTCATGGAATTGCCGTCCATTATGCCACAAGGCTTTCATCTGTAAATGGACGGTAATAGTTTGCTCAACCTCGTCATTTCACCATGCTTCAATTGTCGTACAACATTGTGTCGGGAATTGTCTCTCATCATCATGAAATGGAAGATGTGAAACTGGATCCGGAATGCATCGCATTGTTCCTGCTGCCTACCAATATGTGACTAATGCGTAAAAGTGTTTTATTTATCCGTTGTTAGGTCTCCACGATTAAATCATCCTCATATTTGCTCATTGGTAAGAAATATAGTTGAATTATACTCAAATCTGGTAAAGCCTTTCCAAATATTCATTCAAACGCAAGATTTACATCTCGCCTTTTCACCACAACGAATTTAGATAAGGAGTTTTACAAACTTGATTGCTTAAAAGTTTTAAATGTAATCAAAAGACCAATATTGGCCTCAGCATTGGTATGAAACTGATTGGAGCCACTCTTCGCAATGCTTTTGCAGCAGCAGTACCGTTCTGCGGCACCGACCACGTTTCTGGAGGAGGTGGCTTACTGTCCAATAAGTCGTCTGGCCCTCAACGATCCAGCTCCTTCAGCCACTACTGAGCACTCGGCGCTGGCTGCTCTCGAAGACTTTCTTTCCTCGGGAAACCAGCACCAACAAACACCGCTTCCACCCCCGTCATTGTCGACGCTGCAACGGGGAGTGGCGGTGGTGGATGCGACCTCCATCAGTCCCCTATGTCCCTCCCTACTCATGCAGTGCAAGCGCTCTGCTCAAGATCGTGAGGGACTTGACGCTGGACTGCTCGAATTCAATCTTATGGGGCGAAAGGCCACCCGACAGGCAACTGCTCCTGTCCCTTTCCCCTCTCCGCCGGTAAAAAACGGACGTCTTTTTGATCAAGAGGCCAGTGGAGACCACTTCAGGTTGGTTTCTAGCTTTGAAGGATTTTACCTGACATTGTTCGCTATTTTATGCGCGTTACATAGTATATAGTATTTTACCATTTACTCCACGAGTCCCCTCTTTCATGAATCCTGTATGCCACTGCTTGAGGCATTGGATATCATGATACAAATTACTAAGATGGATGCTAGACCTGTTGAGTATCTTGCGAAGCCTGTCTGGGATCCTAAACAGATGCCAACAATGTATAGTTCGTAATTTGGGAGCTCATGTCGATTTGTTGTACCGCTTCCCTTTGTGAGAGATTATATACTGGCTTGATAGGTTATGCTGATTATAGCCATGACGTTGATTGTGCAGGAATAGTCCAATAGCGGTCTCAGAAGTCAATGTGGACGCATTACCTCTTTCACGATGTGAAATCAGCGAACACCACGTCTGCACATCATCCTTCCAACCAAACTTCGCCTTTTCAATGCCTTCTACCACTCCCACTGGCACAAGTACTTCCAGAGACGTTTTTAAGCACCCACAGATCCAGTCCTCCTCCTCGGTCCCCTCTCAGAAGCGAAGCACCACGCCTGGTGATGAGATGCCATGTCCTGGCACCTGCTCTTGCTGTGGAAGGGCTTGTTCTGCCTCCATCACCTCTACGGGTCTTAATTCCGAAGTTTCACTCGAGTTTAGCGTCAAGAGACTGCGCAGGAAACGCCAATCCATGATGGGTTTGCGACACATGGTTTGTCGTCCGTTCCTTTTCACCGTGGTTGCCGTTTTATTTGCGTAAACAAGTCGAACCTTTATTCTAGGTGGACAAATTTGGACGTGTGAATTCACTTAACACGTTTCAGGCTTCTCGTGCTGCGTTTGAGCCATTCAAATGAATAGGGAAGCGAATTTACTAATAGCATGCAAATTGACAAGGAAACTAGTGACGTAGCTGACACGAGTGGGGCTTCATGTCACCATCATAGAGGTTAAAGTAGGCCATTACCAATTTCTTCGCTTGAATTCTATCGAAGCTTTGTTCTTGAATTCAAACTATAACCCAGTTTTCCGATTCATGTCGTACAAATCCAGTTAAGGCATGCAATTTTGAAATTATTGCTAGTCTGTTACTTTTGAAATTGGTTCCTTTTCACAGCAGAGGTTTTCATGCGCCACTCAGGTTGGGCAAAGGCAGCCAGTAATTCCGTGTGTGCCTTTCACAACCTCGGACTACTCCAGCCACACCCTAGACGATGACAATGAGACAGCGGTGGGACAGCGTCGACCCTCAACCTCCAGCGAGACCAGTCAACCGATCCCCTCAGACAAGTCCTCAAAGCCGCCCTCGCAGACCAAGAGCGAGGCGGAGGTGGAGGAGGACGAAGAGGAGGAGGAGGAGGCGGTGGCGGGGGTGGTGGGAGAGGAGGATTTAGGCGAGGATGGTGACGATGAGAGCGAGGGAGGCACCGCTAATTCGCGCTCACCACTGATATCATCCTCCAGACCCTCCTTCACCGCTGCTCCTACCATCGTTACCACCACTGCTGTCGCCGTCATGTCATCTGTGGGTCTGCGGACGCCGCGTGCCTCCATCGTAGCCTCTGGTCGCCGTGTACGCGCCTCCTTCCGAGCCGACATGTCGCGTGCTGCTGTCTCTAATTGGCTTCGTGCCTCCGGCTTTGGCAGCCTCAGGTCCAAATTCGCCAAATTCACCGGTGAGATTCACATATTATGAGGTCTGCTTGATTCGAGAATTCTGACTCAAAAGTACAATGAAACGAAGCGCCATTTTATTCGCAATAGTAGAATTTTAATTTAGGATTATTTAGTTTTCCTTTGTGCACCTTTTGGCTAGTGCCAAAGTTTAGAGGGACGTTTTGATTTGTGAATTGCAATCTTTCAATTGGGATTATGAATAAACGAAAAAAGAGATTTTGCACTACTGATAACTTCAGTCGTACAATCGGTCGGATCGAAACTGTTTGAAAAGGTTTAGGAAAAAGAGCGATAATTTGGGAAGTTCCAGCATGTGATTTTGACCTTGATCACAGATGCGACGTACAAAACAGCCAACGTTTGGTGAATTGATAACTTTGTGACTATTAAATTCACGAATTTTCTACGGTCACAGGCATTTTTTTCTAGTCACCTTCCCAATTGGTTAATTTTTTACTTTAGTGCATGTGTTCATCCCAATGTTGGATATTGGCCGCACTCAGATTGTATATGCTAATGTAATCTGTCTTGTTTACCTCCTATGTCTTGGTTAAAAAACTTCGACTTCTTACGATGAAATTTCCCATCTGTAGAGCCATTAAATGAATATCTCATTTCATATCTTGTACAGACTATTTTGTGGATTTACGCTTGAAATAACGGTTCTTTTGTATTCTCTCCTGTCCTAGGTGCTGATATGCTTCGATTGAATCGCCGTGATCTAGTCCTACTATGTGGTACCGTAGAGGGAATTCGCCTCTCTAATGCAATATTGCAAAAGTGAGTGGATTATTTTCTTCTCTTATCCAATTTACTATTCCTTAACCATCACTCTCTGTTTCAGACCGCCCCGAGCTACTTGCACCATTTTTGTTCGAAAAGATTCTGAATTAGGTAAGTAAACTCTAATGCTTTGCATTTGACTTAGAGGACTAGAGACTTGCATTTACTATTGCGGGGTGCGTTGGAACCAGTTGCGACATTTAATTTAGGATAACGTAATTGGTTTTGAATTTCGTGTTAGGAGTTATCCTCGTGCATTTTGGTGGAATTCATCTGTCAGGATTTCTGTAGAACATTGCGGAAGCCATTCATCCGATTGCCTATGCGATTCCTCCTCAATTTTATTTCAGTCTTTCAAGCTATCTATCTGTACCAACAAACTGAAGCGGAGCTTCGCATCCGTCTAACCTCGTATCTCAAGTTGGCCATCACGCCTCAAAATATTTTGGTTGTTTTAAAGAAGGCTCCCAACTTCGATGTTGCTGTTAACGATGAGGTGATTTGTCTTTGTTAACACCATCCATCCCACTGTTTATGCAGTTCGTCTCCCAATTATCTTTTTTTCCCAGGTGGTCGCGTATTTCGAAGATCAGAGCTGTTTCTCCGTCTGTGTTTCTGAGTTAAATGTCGAGGAAGTCACTATCTCTATGCAGAAATTGTGAATCTCTGTACAAATGACATCATTTGTAGTCTCTCGCTCTGACTCATCGTCTCTTCCAATAATCACAGTCGTATTTTTTGGGCACAACTTGTTACTTTAGTGAATAGAGTAACTTGCTACTTAAATTGCATAAGCAATGCGGTTATTGTATATTTACTGGCGTTCTCCATAAACTGGATTTTGATGCAGAAGAATGAACTTTGTATTGGTGCTTATTCAAACTGGCGCCACAAAATCTGCTCTCATTCTAGTCTTTTATTCGAAGCGTTATGGATGTCTGATCGGCTGGTTATTGCATGAGGGATGTCATAAAAATGAGGCATCTGCAGTGCCTGAATCCATGAATACTCTCAGTTGGAGCCCTAAGAACTCTGCCGTAACCGGTTGGTGGTTGCTTTGCCTTTGCATTCCACATTGCTGCAACAAAGTGGAGTAGGGGTTGAACAAGTTAATGCATCTCTCAAACTGCGGGTGATGCATGGCATCGGGGAGCCTGACTCCCTTGGTAAGTGACAGTGGAGGCTAGAAGTAGAGGGGACTCGGAATGGGGCGTTGCGAGAGGCCATCGCACATTGTTGGTTTCATTAAAACTACTTCGATGAGCGGCAAATGCTACGCGGAGTGCATCCCGCAGGATGATATGCGGTCAGACCAGGTCTTACACTTGGGGTCCAATCATCCTCTATTTGAAAATGTCGGAGCAATTTCTGTCCCATCTCAGTAGCATTAATTGAATAGTGATGGGTAAAGGCGCTCTGCACAGCACACTACAAATGACCATCGATAGTTGGTTTAACATTGTACTGCTAGCATAAATAGATTTAATTACGTGTGGGTAGATAATCTACGCGCCAGCTGCTTGTGATGGCAGGGCTCTAGCGTGTCGGACAATTGACACTCGTATTCAATGCTTCTAATGCCTCAAATCCAGTATCCATTGCAACACCCGATTGACTAGCTCAAATTTACTTTTATTTCGCGGAAAAGCCATGGATTTCAGAGAATCATCGATATTTACCTTCCAAGGGTGGATCATGAGGATGCAAGTAATGATCAAATCTAAAAGTGATCTCACCTTGGACCAAACTTCTCATTCTAAGTTCCAATTCCAGTCGAAATGTAGGTAGGTGCAAATTCCTCGCTTCTAGTGGTTTAATATTGTGGAAAAAAACGTTTGGCGGCATAAATCTGCTTCACTTTTTAGGGACAATAAAGGGTTGAGTCTAGGTCAGCTGAGAATTCTTGCATGACTCCCATTCTCTGAGGGGCACTCAACACCAGAATTTGATGCAAATTCCAATTAATGGTGCCACTTGGCCACGTTCCTCAGTTCACCCATTTAAGTAGACATTTAAAAAGTAATAATGTGATCTCTTCAAAGAAATTCAGTATTTACTAGTCAAAATAGATGTTTCTATTGTAGTCGGCTACAATACCGGCAATCTAAAATTTCGTTAATGATGACTTTTCATTGTTAGCACACTTATGACTGGCTAAGATTTGGGCTGTGATCTTACTGTTCCATTGCGTCCAATCTTTGCGACATCTAAGGGCAATGTAAGAGTAAAATGACAATATTATACCTAGTTTGGGAAGATGCGTGCAATCAGCCATCAAAGTTCGATCAAATGGCTTCTTCCGGATTAGTCTTTTGGACAAGAATTCAGCCCACTATCACCTCTGCTTTTTGGATGGATTAAATTGCTGCGCCGCTCCGTTCCTCATCTCACCATGTTCGCCAAGATGAGTGTGTACGAACGAGTAATATAATGAGTTTAAAAGAAGCGCTAATCAACTCAGGGACCTCAAGTTGAGTGGAGTCGACAAAAAAGCACTGCAGATTTATACGGTCAAATTTCTGGAAAATGCTATTTAAGAATGGGAATATGCACTACTACAATCTTCCCATTGGCACAACTTCCGTAGAGCATAATACTTTTTTTCCAATCTTTTATGTGAATATGAGTGAGGCACTTTGTTGCCCACTTGGATAGTTAGTAGGTCGTTATTTGGATAGGGAGGTGAACAATCCGCCAATTTTCGGTCCATTAATTGGACCAGAACTTCGTCCACACCCAGACGTAGTCAACTTTATTATCATTGTAGTCGATAATCGTGGTAGCCTCAATTTACGGTCTAACAGTTACTTATCTGTTTGGGTCTGCCAGAATTCATCTTAAGCCAAGCGACTTTTCATAACTCCTTAAGGCTCCTCCAGCTTCTTATCTTCGTAGTTCCGAAATGCACTTAATGGGAAAAGAGAGTGTGTTTTATGTTCTTGCCTGTGATTATGGAGTGAAATGCTAGTGACCCGTTACTTGTCTACCACCAAACATTGTCTTGCAGCACAGAAGATGAAACGGAGTCACTCCTGGGGAGTACAGAAAGGCGGTGGACAGTACTACTAATGCAGGAAATACTGAATCATTTGGCGCCTCAAGCCTCTCTTCTGTATACTTAAACTAATCAATTTGCAAATTTGAAAAGGATCTGTCTAATGCTTTGACGATATACGTAAACACCTAGCCTTTGTTTTGATTCGTTCTGAACTAGTATTGGAAGTTCTTTAGAAATTTTAACGCAAAATTAACAATCAAACTGCACAGAAACTCCTCTAAACTACCTTAAAAGTGACCCTTAACGCATATGGGATTTCATGTCATGGGATTTCATGTTTGCTGGTCACCAGGCCTCTGCTTCCAAAATATATGTATTCTGTCCAAGTAATACGCCTTCTTTTACCTTCAAGGAAGTCTCGGGACGCTACATCTAATGCGGCTAATTATGGTATGCATTTCTCCTTTTGCAGTTTTAAACATTGTAATGCGTAATCCCTGTTCTTCATGAAGTTAGTATAATCTTTATAAATTAAAAGACAAGATTTTATCTATGAAAGGATTTGAACGTGCTTTAGGGTGAAAAAGTGGTATAGCTAAAGGGCAAACAATCAGCAGCACCTCATGATATCGGCGGCAACATCAAGGATAAAATTTTAATTGCTATTTAAAAACCGCAAAAGTCATGTGCGTTTTTAAGTGATAGTGCTATCTTAAGCAAATATTATCATTTTCACTAATGCATCACTTTATTTTCCTTATATGTCAAGTTACATTTTATTATAAGTAACACAATTGACTCGACATTTTATGCGTCCCAACATCTTCCCTAAATTTAGGTGTCCTCATGAGCTCTCCCCAAAATGTCTAAGCTTTTATGAGCCAACTTAAAGACTGAAAATATTGCCAACCTGAAACCATATGACAAGGCTACGACAGCTAATATCTAGTCTTGATTTATTGAGATACCTACCTCACCCTCTGGTTGTGTTACAAATAAAGTCAAAATCATTCATTTCATTGAGACGTTTGCCTAACTGAATCGCTAACAGAAGATAAAATTATTAAGCGAAGACTACGGCAACAACCTACCGTCAACGCTATCGTAATCAAATACTTAACTTAAGAAACGTAAACTAACGGCTATTTCCTTGATTAGATGTTTTACCTCATCTATCCGAACAAAAAGTTCCATAAATAAATACTAGTATTTGACGTGCTTCAATGTGCTTGCTGACACTTAGAAAACTCAACACAATAGTTAACAAGAAATAGAGGATATAAGAAGGGGATTTTAAGAGAAGTAGAGGTTTACACTTCCATTTGTGATATTAATTATCTTAAAAATCCTGAGAAGTAATCCACTGTTTCTCTGCCCCTCGACGCAGCGATTCAGCCTGACTAATGCTTTGGGCAAGTGGGCAATCCTTTGTATTTGGGAGGAATAAAAAGGTCAAAAGGGTGGCGATGAGATTCATTGTGGCATAGACAATGCCAGGCAGGTATGGGCATATAAAGTGCAGGTCGTTTATGAATGCTGACAAGCCAGAAATCGCGCATCCAAATGCCATCACGAAAAATAGGCCCATGTTTCTCACAGTTGTTGGGAAGAATTCAGTCATATGGAGAAGGCAAATGTTATATTCAACAGTCAACATTAGCTTTCCAATGCTAATTATTAACGTATTTGCAATGGAGGAAAGGGGTCGCAAAATTGGCGCTAATAGAAGAGAGGGAATTACAAAAACAGCAGCAAATATGAAGCTGCAACACCGGCTAAACAGGTGACATAAAAACCATCCTAAAAAACTGGATGGTGCTTCACTAAGACCCATGTAAAATACGTTCAGGAAGACATTGTCTGAGGCAAAATCAGCATTGGTCGAGAGACCATAGTAACCAATACTTACAGCTGAAAGTTGCGCAGAAAAGACCAAAAGAATGCATCTCACATTTGTTGAACGAAATATATCCACAAGGGTCTCAGGCCTCTGCACTGGTTCTTTCAAGGTTGCCATGTTTACAGAACGCACGCCTGCAACTGCTTCGTCGAAAAATTCCTCTGGCAAACTCATTCCATTCCACTTAGCTAGTGTGGCTAGTATCTTTCGGTACTCCTCGTACTTACCATTAAGGATAAGCCATCGAGGCGATTCGGGTAGCAAAAAAAAGAGGGGAATATAGCCAATAAGACCAAGAAGACCGTAGGTTCGAAACAATTTCCAGTCCCTTGTCAGATAGGCTAGTCCAGCTGTTGACATATAACCCATACAGAATGGAATCCAGTAGCAATTTCCGTAGATGGTTCGTTTCCTTGCGGGAAGAATTTCGTAAAGTAGGCCAGTTGCGTAATAACAGAGTGGAATCGATAACATTCTCATGATTCGGAAAATAAAAACTTCTACAAGGTTAGTAGAGAAGGGGGTAACCAAACTCCAAATAATTTCCATAACCATGTAGAAGATGAGAACCCTCCGTCGACTAAACTGATCCGTGAATATGGCGAGGGAGTGACCCACAGCGATCGCAATCATCGTTGCAGCAACTAGCCAGTTCGCCCATATCCTCTTGTCACATACTAGGTTATAATCCGTGATTATTGTACGTCGCATCATGGAGTCATCGTAGGTAAAGTTTGCGCAAACGAACGCATACACATGTTCCGTTGCATCACTGACCGCTGCATAGCATTGATCCACATCACTGTCGTTTGAGAATGGAAGCGTAAATTTTCGACCGGAATTAAGCTTATAGTAATCACTTCTTGATATCCAGGTAACATTTGAGGCATTCGCAATTCGTGCATCTGAACAAATAAATTTCGGCGAAAAACTCATAAATACGATGGATTGAAATTCATAGGCAAGAATGAAACTGAACGATGCCAAACATAGAGTAAGAATCGCACAGAATAATCCGTTTCCGTAGACTTTCCTTATGGCATTTTCGTAGTACATATTTGCGGCTAGGTTGGTGTCGGTACGCTGCATCGGTGGTCGCGCAGGATTTTCAAGTGAACATTTACATCACAAGTAGTTGATTTGCGGCTATTTACTGTAAGTGTTATCTGAATGGTCCAACGTGTGTTCGGCACCGTCTGTCCAACTATTCGATTACCTAGCGTTACCGGTCACCTGGGTAAGTGATTCAGTGACATTCTTTAATGCTAACCCACTTTTTTCCCTTATACTGATGATTTTGGCTCAGATAATTTCCTGGCTAATGTTGTACAGCGTTTCCGAGACGATTAACTCTTGAAGCAGTTACCTAGTCGTGTTCAGCCTTTAGCGACAATCAGATTCAAAATCAGCTAATAAAGTGGATTTCTTATTGTGCTTTGCATTATGCTCATTATATATGAATAAGATTGCACTTAAATGAAGCATTTTCTTTACTTTTCGTATGTTGCTGTTGTGTCTCGAGACATTCTCGAAGACAAAAGGCATAATGACTGGGCAGAATCTACATGTTCAGCAAACAGAAAGGGATTGGAGCTGCCGGCATGGTCCAGAAGTCAGCCCTCCGGCAAAGGCAATAGGGCTGCTTAATTCCATGACCAAACCGCCAGTCAAAAAAAGATTATAGATAATTTTTCAGCAAACAACAGCGAAGCTGGATCAAATTCCTGATCTTAGATTACATTCTCTTGTCTGTTCTCGAAACCTATCAGTGGTGCAAAACATTCCTCACTAATACATGTCCTGGATGGAATTAAACTTTACCAACTTCACTCAATCCATGAGTATCTAGTCTTAGTCCAGGTTCCGGATTGCCTGATGCGTTTTTTTTTCTGGAAAGGGAGAATTTCAAGTGCTGATGGCAATGGAATTTAGTACAGAGGTGGGAATATGGACTGTAAATTGCAATGCGCAGAAAAGCAATCAAATTTTGTTGACAATACATCGTGTGCATCTAATTCCATTAAACAACCACATAAAAACGATTTGTTTTGAGGATAAATAGTGTATCCGATAAAAAAATCTGTATTTACACAACGCCGTATCTGATTTAAGCAGTCAGTTTAGTTCATAGAAAATCTCTCTGTTATGCCAGAAGCATGACTCCCCTCTTATTTTCCAACAAAGCTTATTTCATGCTCCATTTGGTGCTCTGAAAACACGCCCAAGGAAACCAAAATCACAACAAATTAAAAACTGAAAATCTATTTAACGAAGGGAGAAATGATATAAACACCAAACTATTGCAAAAGGGAAAAATTAAAGTAAACTCTTCAAACCGATTCGTAATTAATTAAATAAAACTTAATGTGTAATAATTATGCTGCCAAAATGCGCATTGTAGGCCTACAAAGTGCATTTAAACAACATAATTATTACACAGCCCCCCCTCCTCTGTCCCCGATGCTACTCCCCTTGGTTGCCTTTAATTATATCGTCGGGTGGTTTTCTTTCTTTTACACTTGCGTAGGCCTCATTCTCGTAACCTACCGGTTGAATGTTATTGTGATGAACAGCTATTAGCTGGGTACGGAGTTCTGCACTTCGGACAAGTTGATTCGTGAAGAGAACTTCCACTACACGGAAGGGGTTTCCACTCCAAGGGTGGGGAATCGGCCTTCGTGATAGGTGTTGGGTGGATTGTGTTTGTCGTAGCATTTCTTTTGTCCACAATAAAACATTTGTAAGTGGCGCGTGCAGTGATGAGCGCCTTTCTTATCCCTTCTTTTAAGCATCCTAGGCTTAAATCCCAGTGTTCAGGCTGTGCTTCTTTGGTAAAAGCCTTCAGCAGTCCTATTAGGTTGCGACTCGTTCTTTCCACTTGTCCGTTGCCCTGTGGATGCCCTGGTGTCGTACACTTCTTCGCGTCTCCGAAAGTCTTGCATAGTTCAGTAAAGAGGCAGCTTTCGAAGTTGGAGCCTGGATCGCTATGGACTGATTTGGGCACTCCGTATTGACAGCTCCAACAGTTGGAGAAGGTTGGCGCAAATGTTTCGACGTCTTGCGACTTCATGGGTTCCGCTTAAGTTACTTTCGTGAAGTAGTCAACCATAATCAGAATATAACGATTTTCCTTTTTGGTAAGTGGCAGAGGGTCCATTATGTCTATCCCCACTCTTTCGCCGGGGAACCCCGTGGGCATGGATTGCAGGGGTGTGATTGCTGTAGAGTGAGGCTTCTTGAAACTGCTGCAGGTGATGCAGGTTGGGCAGAAGTCGAGCACGTCCGGAGTTAGGGAGGGCCACCGGTATCGCTTGCTCGAGGCTTTTACCATCCTTTTCTCGCCTACATGCCCCAATTGCTGGTGCAACTCTCGAAGAACCGTTTGTTTCAAAGAATCTACAGCAACTAGACGCTTGGGAGACGTAAAGTCTTCTTGATACCATAAAACTTCATCCTCTAGGGAGAGTTTGGACCACCGCCACCACATCTGTCTGGCTGCCTTGCTTATAAGAGGATGCCAGAAACTCCTCGTATACCGAAGCCGTATCGGGATCAGTACTTTGCGTGTTTCTCCACTGGCGCTCGAAAATAGCTTACTTCCTGTAGTACTATTCCATTCTGCTGAGAGAGATCTGCGGGACAATGCATCCGCGTTGCTATTCTTATTACATTTCTTGTACTGCACTGTAAAGTCATACTGCTGCAGTTCCTCGTACCAGCGTGCAACTGAACGGTCGATCTTCATTGTTTTTGCCCAGGTCAGCGCTTGATGGTCTGTTCTCACGATGAACCGTTTCGCTATCAGGTAGTGTTTGAAGTGTCGAACCATTGTATTGATGGTGAACAGTTCACGTTCTGTTGCACTTTTCTGTCACCGGGGTGGGTGATGTCGTGTTCTCTACCTTCTCTATCTCTTTGTAAAAGTACACAGCCTACAGCTACATCGCTGGCGTCCGTGTCTGGTACAAAGAGTGGTGTACCATTCTCAAAGTTTGGTAAGGCCAGAATCGGAGTAAGGCAGAATGTTCGCTTTGGTTCCTTGGGTGCTTCGTCATGTTCGTTCTCCAGCTTGAATTCTTTTTCTCCTGCTTCGCGGTTAGCTTGTGCAGAGGACTAGCGATCCAGGCGAAGCCTTTAACGAACCGTCTATAGTAGTTGGCTAAACTAAGAAAACTGCGGAGTTCCGTCTGATTGGTTGGTGTCGACCAACTTCTCACTTGCTTTATACGATCTTCGGTGACCGCCATCCCGTCTGACGAGACTGCATGCCCCAGAAAAGTAACCGGACGTTGAAGGAAATGGTATTTCTTCGGATTCAAGGTCAATCCTGCACCTTGGAGGCGATCCAGCACTAGTTTAAGATTGACCTTGTGCTCACGAATGTCTTTACTGAAGACAAGAATGTCATCAAGGTTGATTATGAGGTGTTTTGGAAAAAGCCCTATTGGTGCTGGCTGCATCAGGCGTTGGAAAGTAGCTGCTGCATTACGAAGTCCGGAGGGCATTATCTGAAATTAATATAGCCCGTTTGGTCCTATGCAAGCTGCCTTCTCTCTGCCTGTCTCCGCTACTTGCACTTTCTAGTAGCCAAGTTTAAAGTCCAGAGTGGAAGGCCAATTTGATCCGTGCAGGGAATCCAATAGGTCATTAATGTGAGGTGATGAAAAAACATCCTTCTTAGCTATGGTATTTAGTTTCCTGTAGTTGTCACTTTTCTTTGCCAGTGCGATTGGGGAGGCCCACGGTGACTTGGATGGATTTGTAACCTCGTCTTTGACCACCTCGTCCACTGGACGATTAACTTCTTCCAGGTGAGGCAGCGGTAGGCATCTCGGTGGTTGCCATAAGGGGCTAGGTTCACCGGTGTTAATACCATGTTTGAGGATGTTTTTCCGCCCGATTTTCGCTCCTTGCCATGAGAACATTTTCGGATACTTACTCCCTCCACTGTCAGTGATGTGCATCAACGGTGCGCAAAGCTCATCTAAGTTGTTAATGGGGATGCTAGCAGCCTCGAAAAGAGCACTACAGATTTCGTCAGCGTCCTTTTTCGATGGAGACGCGACTGAGTTCGTTTCCTTGAACTGCTGGGTCAAAAAGGTGCCTCCTGTGGAATTCTGGACCGCTTTGGTGTTACGAGGAAAATCGGCGCCGAGTATCACATCCCAAACTAATCCTGGACACATAATAAATTGTACCATCCAGGTTTCTTTCTACATTGAGAATTTCAACGACGTCTCTCCTTTCACCATCATTTTCCTTCTTCTGAGAGTAGTTTTTGTAGAGGAAGGGCCAGTACAAAACTTGCAGCGCAGATTAGGGAAAGCTTGGGGATTCACTAAGGACTTGACTGCTCCCGAGTCAAGTAGAAAACAGCAGGGATTTCCTTCCATTTTACCGAGGGCTTGTAAAAATGGACGAGAAGCATTTGAGGCTTGGCAGAATAAGGAATAGTAGGGCTTACATGCTCTTGGGGTCCGGCGTGACAAAGTCCAACGAGGACATAATGGGTTTGGCCGGCAGTGGGACGTCCAGGACGTCGGTGTCAGGAGCAGTTCCTGACGCTTCCTGATCGCAGCCTCGACCAACTGAATGAGATCGTTGGTCTTCACAGCGTGGAGCTTCATTGCGATGGTTGGTGGTCGAACCTTCGCTCGGAATTGAACGGCCATCCAGTTGGTCACCCTGTTTGGAGGGGAACCTCTAAAAGCTCGTTCTGCTGGGTGTCGCAGGTTCCTAGCGTACTCTTCGTCGTTCTTGCCTGCCTTTTGGTTTCGATGAAGGAACTCTTTCGTCAGTGATTCCTCTCGCTGATCGATGGCCAGTTTGGAAAGCGTCTCACAGCAATAATCGATGACCCCTGCGTTTATTGCTGCTATAAATAGCTCTTGCGGAAGAGCGAGGAGGATCAGAGGGATTCTCTGCCACTGAGGATACAAATGGATGTTAAACCTAACAGCTTTAATCCAATCTACAAAGTTTATTCCTTTTTTGAAGTGGGGAAGGTCCGTCAATGCTGCCACCAGTGTAGGAGATTCTTCCCTTTCCACCTCTTTTCTTCTACCACCCCTGCTATTAGAAGGCTGGGTGTTTCTAGGCATCTTTATTCTAAGCACAGGAGATATATGCGGTGGCGGAGCCGAAGTATTTACGACGAGTGTACCTCGGACTCAGGAGACCGATCACGTACGTCTGTGACCAGGTTCAAATTGTCCTCCCGCCTCCCGCTTACAAAGTACTTTCAAAAAACCGAAGTATTACATGCATGGGTAATTAAGATACCAGGAAATACGCTGGACGCTCAATGACGTATACACTAGGACTACTGTAATTTTGATGTACCGCTTTATTAAAGGCCTTGAAAACTGTCAAAATGCTTTAAGCATTTACTAATTGATGGAATAATCTGGCATCTTTTAATTAAAACCGTCATTTATTCTCACAGCCTGCGGGAAATAACTGGGGTTTTAAATACTTAGAATTTGCATTGTTTATATTCCTTCTTTTCACTATATTATTCTTGGCTTTGGACGTCATGAGGATGTATCATATTTTCTCAATTTGATCACCTTTTTGTTGCCATACTTTAAATGTTTGTTTATCACTGACACCTCTAGGGCGTGTAAGTTGAAATTGATCATGCTCTCCCCCTATACCAACTCATGCGGTGTCAAGGCTTCCCTGAGGACATTATAGGGTAAGTGAGTCCAGAGGTGCTCTATTTTATGGTTACCTAATGGCTTAAGGACGGAAGACAGTTGAGGTGAGCAAGTCTCAATGCAAAGAAAGTGAAAGTCCATGTGGCATTTTGCATAAGTTGAAAACGTTGCATTTTGGGAAATTTTGTTGGGGTTGGTCTCATAACTTGGACATTTTTTAGCTATACCAGCCTTTGAAAGGATTTTGCCCGTTTCAAAATGGGTATGGTGGAACAGTAAAACTCCATCTACTCTCCAACTTTTAAGGCGGATAGAATTATTAGCATGCCCATAAAACCTCCTCATGTGTGCACTGTGACAATTGCAGTTCGTCTCCCACCTAGCTCTTCGCAGAAATAATCCTAGTAGCGCAACTCGTGTGGGTCATGCTTGCCGGTAGTGTTAAAAACCAGACAACGCGTTACAAATAAAATCTGCCTTCATTTATGTAGTTAATGAATGGGATACCTCCAAAAGACTGGGATGTCTCGGGTCGATCACTTATTTTGACCGGACGTCTTCAACCACTACGTCTAAAAAGCTTCCAGACTGACTCACTACTTTATTTAGTCAATTTGTTTTACGTTTTTCGATATTCACCCTGTTTGCTGCTGAGGTGAAGCCGTTGCAGCGATTCAAGAAGTATCAAAAATAGAAGAATGCATCCGATATTGATTTTAAAGCCCATAGAACCCAAATATTTGTCAATACTTAGTCTGATAAGCTAGTCCTTTTGTGCCAATTTACCTCACTTTATTAGTGGGATTTCATAGAGGAGGTAAGGTGTGCAGTAGAAGACTGAAATCGACAATATTAAGATGATTCGGCAGGTAGTTTGCAAGACGTTCGAGAAATTGTCCGGTAATATGTAAAACATGAGCAAAGTTTTCCTGTGAACGCGACGAGGACGTACCCAACAGCAATAGCCATTAGTATTGCTGATGCCAACCAACCATCATAGACTTTTGTCACAAATTAAGTTGTAATCTGTCGCAGTGGCGTGCTGCATCGTAAATTTGGCATGGGCAAGTTGTGAACTGACGTGGACATGATTTGGGCTCGACACATCTCAAATCGCTAAATAGTATTGTTCAGTGTAGTGGATAAGAAATTTAAAAAAAATTTGTAATGCTCGACGGCTGCTAACTTGATGTAATCACTCCTTGTTATCCAGACAATGATAGAACCATTGACGAGTCATTTGTATAAACAACAAATTTGTGGTGAACACATTCAAAACACAGGGGCTTCGAATCTGAAGGCGAAATTGACAATTAGAAATGTCAGATGTGCAATAATAATGGGAAATAGTCCATTTATAAAGATCTTTTAGCTGGCTCGTCATGATAAAAATTTAGTGTTTGGTGGTAAACGGCTTTTCCTATTGTACAGGGTTTCATAGAAGCGACAGTGCGTGGTTAAACGTGTGTTAAGCCGATTTTAGTGTGATAGATACAGCTATATTCACTTTCTGCTTTGAGTATTTTTTAAAATCAATGTTCCTTTCTGATGCGAATTGTTATATTAAGCTAGGATCGCTTTCTGGTAGGAATCGGTCAAATAATCGGCTATGTTTGTTTCAATTAGCCTCAAATTTCCAGATACAATGGTTGGACACTCATATTTATTGGGTAGCTCATTATTCAGATACGATTCACTATTGATTGGAAGACTACACTTGTTAAGAAAAGGAGATCTGGCCTTCGTTGTGTAAACCTTCCAACTTATCGAAATATGGTTACGTGCTGTATTTTGCCTTTGACCAAATGTCATTTATAGACCTTGAATGAATAAATCTCGAATTCGATCAAACTGCACAGAATGCTACTAACACGATACGCAATACATAACCGTATAGGTCAGAATTCGCTCTGCCAATTTAGAATGTGGCAGCCAAAAATGCTAAGAATACACACATTTGCTACTAGTTTTTAGGGCTTATATTGTGTTCTCCCTCCTTAGAAAATTGTTTGTCATTAAACTTGTTCTGAATGTCATTTAAACAGGCCTTTATTTGCATTTATTACAAAAATCTTGTCTTTGATTTATCACTTCCTAGAATATTTTGATGAATGGACGGAGTCAAATGTTCGCAAGGAAATCATGAGGCTTAATTATGATCTGCATATTTGGATGCTGATGGGACCACGTTAGTAAGACTTCCTTATCCGGATAGTCATTGACCCAACCTTATTACCATGGTAAGAAATTTCAATCGATTATCTAATTATATTCTGTGGCATGATGCGCTCCCTATTTAAAGGCTCAAGAATTTTTAAAGATTTTGAAAATTACATGCGGCACGTCTTTTGAACTAAAGTATATTATTCCAATGATCCACTTTGGGATGTGTATTGCGGATCACTTTACAAAACAGTAAATTATCATAATTCCATCACAAATTTGTCTGACTTCGTAAGTATGTTGCTATAAAACTGATTTATTTTTACAATCTAGTGTATCCACTGATAAAATGTAAGCCAACCATTCTGACGCAGTATTCGATTTCCCATATTCTTTGGCCAGGTTATTTTTTGTTATGTGATACACAAGTTTAGAAAATTACTAAGTTTGACTGTCCCGTCTATTTTAAACATTTCGAATCCTTTAGATCCAATCATTTTATAGGACCAATCCAAAAAGGCGTGTTAGACTTATGAGAAATAAATACATTTTTCCTATTTTACGGACATAAATTTTCTTACTTTGACGGTCGACCTAGTAGAACATCTACTGTGATATTCACACCCCATTGATTGTCGGAGTCGTCAATGAGAACAGAGAATATCCATCTTGAAGCCTGCATTCATAATTTTGATTCCTATTTTAAGTGCCGGTTGCGTAGTTATAAGGAAGCTCAATAACGCCGTCAATACAATACTGCTTCACCGTGTTTTGTGAGTCTCAGACCGCATCGACTTCGCATGCTGAGCACCTTTTGAGTTCTTCGCCAAGTGTATTTTACTTGTTCCAAGATACAATTTATCATTGGGTTTTATAATGCCATATCAAAAAATAAAAAGTAATCTGTCCAAATTTTGCGGGCTTTCGCGGATACAGAATTCACAAGCCATTTCTCTCCCCGGATAACGTACCCATCTTATCGCAGTCCACATGGACTGTAACATACTTTGCCTCTCTGGAGCTTAGGAATGCGACATTTTTAATAACATTTACTTAAAACAAAATTGAACCAAACTTATGTTACTTCAATTTCAAGTAGTTGAATAAATTCATGAATGACGTTTTCAATGTCGACCGCATTGCGACAACACTTTTATGAAGCAGCTGCATTACGGTTAAATCTTTAGCGGACCCACAAGGCCCAAACAAATTTAGGACTTCACCTTAATCCTATTACTGGGCAGAAAATGCAATACACTTAAATTGTCAAACGGCGGCGATTCCAGAATTCTGCTTTCATTCAAATAGGTTTGCTAAATTGTTTCCGGTATGATTTTAAGATTTCTAAGTAATGGGTCCTAAGTTTAATTGAGAACTCCGCAATTGTGTAAATTTTGATAATTGCACTACTGATTATTTGTTAAAATTTAGTGTCGGGATTTCGGCCAAAGGGAATCCCATAAATAATAAGATATACCTTCTTCGGTTCGCCCGATAGCTTGCTTTGCATTTTTATCGTCCATAAAGTGTTGGTACGATCTTATTTTACTTTGCGCATTGGTAGCCACTAAATTGGGCTATCAGCGCATATACTTGCATGGGCAGCAAGCAAAATATATTTTGCACCCATAGGAAGCCCACTGTGCATGCGAATTCAACTGTGTTCTTATGCACGTACGCTGTCTTCTCTTCGCTCTATTGGCTGTGCCATCTTCCATCTTCATTGGTCGCAGCCGCTTCTGTGGCCCAGCCTGACATACATCCAACGGCGATGTTGGTGTGTGCACATCCCACTTCCCAGTACAGGTCACGCATACGGTCGTGCTTATTTGCTGTGATCGGTGGGAAACGCACATGTAACTTCCTCAATGTTTCAATAATGCTATTTCGATGTAACACCTCCGAATGACTACAGTTTCGCCAGCAGAGAATTTGAACCGCATTTCCCTGGGGAAGAAGGCCACAAGAACCGTCACCGCTCCCTCACTTAGTGTACGTCAGAAAGACAACGAATCGAGAGCGTCAAATCAAGCGCAACGACCTCTAGCTAATCGCTATGCTTCTCAAGATAATGGATTATCTCCATTTACCAGTTCAGGCTACCTCTCTCCCCGACTCAAGTCTGGCTCCCCTACATGTATGCGTGATGTTAAAGAAGTGTTTACCATTCAGCAAATCATGCGTGATACATTAGAGATCCGAAGAAGGCCTCAATCTATGGATAGCAAGATGATAATACAGAGGCAACACCATAAAAAAGAATTTCTTCGATCATGGTCAAGAGAGAGAATCATAGTTACGGAAGAAATTGTCTATCCAATGACTAGCTTGACCGTAACCAGTGCTTCCAGCTCATTTTCTTCTATCACAGGGCCTCTGAGTAAACCCTATTTTCCATTGGAGAAGTATAACACTTCTGGGAGGTCGCTCCCTTTGCCTTCGGTGACTCTGGTCGGTGTTCTACCATCCCTTGTGGCAGACCACGGTCGTCACGTACTCGTAACAACCACAAGTAATGGAGGAATGTCCCTCACGGGAGATAGAAGATCGCGTCTTAAAAAGCAGGTGTCTGAACCAGAAAGCTCCACTCTACTTTTTAGCGACCTAACTTCAGCTAATAGTGAGTCAGATGCTAGGGTTATTGAGGTGCGAAAAGCATCAGACAGTCTACGTTTACCACAGCAAAAGTCGTCGCAGACACTTATACGGCGATCAGACTCGGCTGCTCTTAAGCGAGCTATCAGTCCTCGCTTTCCAACTACAGAATACGCTCTCATGGAACATGCCGACGAGGATCAATTAGTGTGAGTTTTGTGTTTGCATAAATTTGCATGTGAACTTGAGTCGCCTTTTGTTCAATTTCAAAGTTTATAATTTTCGCTTTTTTATTTGATAGGATGGTTACAGCACAAAAAGTGGGATGATAAGTGCTTGATATCAATGTCTTCTGCGCATGGAAAACACATGTAGTACTTTTGGCTAGTGAGACATGTTTACAGTAAAATGCAGTTAAGGAGGAGGTGATTTAGGTCACAGTACAATCGAAGTTATGAAAGCTTCACGTGCTCTAAATTAACATCCCTTAGCCGACGCACTGAAGGTGTGGGTGTCCTTAAGTCGCAATTACATTAATGCTAATTCTCAGGTCTGCGAATCACGCTCAAAACCGCTCTAAAACTTTTGCAACCTGCATTTATGGGCTCATCAAAACCTGGGACCTTGATAAAGTATGACCATATTTCATACGTTCCTTTGCTTTATTTTGGAATGTGTCTAGAGAATTTGAGATAATTCAGTTAATTAAGATCGTAATAAATGGCATACAAGGGAACTGTATTAATCCAAAAAATGACTGGGCTAGAACCCCAAATAGCTCTATCATTAAATGGGTCCGTTAGGAGTTTGAGTTTAATCAGTTAATTTATTTTGGTTAAATCTTCCTATAACAACTTACGCAATTGTACGTCACCATTGTAACAGGTCAATTTGGTCTCTTTTACAACTTAACTAGGCTGTTTTAACCGTAACTTCACAAGCAAAGTAATTAAAATGCTTCAAGCACATACATGCGATGCATAACTTGTAGTCACTATAGGTGAAATTAAATACTGACTAGCATGCTTTATTTGTCGTTCATTTCACCTGTGCATTTTCTACTTTTAAGAAGTACAGAAGCCAAGGGTGAATTTTCACTGAGAAAACGACACAGAATCACATTGCCTTTCCCGTTGTGGCCTTGTGACGAAACTTAATGACCCCCTTAAATCTTCGCGTTTTATAATTCACATCGGTATTCTTCAGGTTTCCTATAGATTAATTCAATATAATTTATTCAGTTGCACAAACGAACTCTATCCTAAAACCGTTGTCAAAATTCCAGAGTGGTTAATCAGAGAGCTACTTATCAATATTTCAAACATCGAAAGGTTCTAGTAAGAGGAAGACAGCTAATAATATTTCAATTCGCTTAAACCCGATTTAGCAACATTGATCTTACCATTATGGCAGGACCACCGATCCTACTGATAAAGTCGGTCTTTTTAAATTGAATGTATTCACTTTATTCATAAGGAGTGGGTTGAGAAAAATATGGCAAAGAAAGGGCTTGTTTATCGGTTAGTGAGCTACTTTTATTTCGCAATGCCCACACAACCACACCGGACTATAAATAATTGAAAGTAGGTTGATCTTAGTGACTGCTTTCCACACAGCTGTCATAGCAGTTGTTGCAGAGAAGCTGACTTTAGAGTGATTACATGGGTAAGTAAAAAGGGGAGAGAAGTTGTCAAATCTAAATGACTGAACCAATAAAGGTGGGACAAGTGGATGCCCCTACCTCTCATTTTGATGGTTTCGATTATACTTTGGGCATGGGGTAGATGTTTAGACGTCGGCCTTTTGGTGTATGGACTTGAGTAGTCATTGGTCCGAAGGTGTTTCTGCACTTACACGCGGGCGCATGTGCAAGCGCATGGGCACGAGAACCTTCAATCATTGGGTGGGTACCCAGTCATGCGTGATGCTGTTAATTTATTCGCACAAAAAGTCACTGCAGGGCGAAACGTGGTACACGAACTAGTGGGTGTTTTCTCAGTTATCCATTTAAAATGTGCTGTTTGGCTACGCTGCTCCCATCCGCCCAAATGCATGTACAATCGGATCAATTCTAAGGCCCACATGTCTAAAGGAAATCTAAGGCATCTACGTGGAATTTCAAAGTGAGTTGATCTTCTATATGAAAACTTCATTGCATAAAAGAGTTGTGACATTCAGGAAATCTGCAATCATCTTGGCAATTTGACTGTGCTAGCGACTTAATTTTTAGTGTTTAATTATGGTGTTATAGTGTACAAGCACAGTGTAATTCGACCGTTCCTAGAAGTGGAGTTCACACATGTAAGCAAAGAGTTCGGGAATTATACAGCTTACACAAAATTAGTGCAATCTATCTATAAAGTAAAATGTGGAAGAACCTCTAATAAAGAGACATTCTGGGCCTATAGCGTTGGTCGGAAATTTGCTAGTTTTGCTTGAATAACAGAATTGCCTTCCGTCCACGGAGTACATGTTGGTATGCGCGGTCTGGATTTTCAGACGCTTAATCTGACTTTGTCATATCGAACCACTTGAACACTTGGAAGGTGTTCTACCAGGAAGCAATATAGTTTTTAATTCAAAGGATGGGTATTAGAAAAAGCCATTGATAAACATGATTTCCAACGCTTGGATGGGATACCTCAAATATAGGTACAAAGCAAAGCAGGAATCAGTCATAGGGGTCATTCTTAATGCTTAATAGGATTGAAATTCTTCTTGGACTGATATTACGTTGTACAATTTAACAATTACACACTATTCCCTAATGAACAGAAAACATTCCTCGTTAGATCTCGTACTTTCGGACTAGTGCTAACGACCATTCCGATATTTACTTTGCCATGTGAATTTTCTTTAGGGGGTTCGGCTATTTGTGGTTTGTATATTTTTCAGTAAAACATGCTGATATTAACAAGAAGTAAGTTGTTGTTACATAGGATGCTTAGAGGAATGAGTTCATGTTTTCACTTTCGGCAAAAGAGCAAAGTTTAACTGATTGTGAGCTGTGAATAACAAAGTGACCGAATGACCTGCTTCCGCCTGTGGATCTTCTAGCAAGGTTGGAGGCGTCCCAGACACGTCAGCGTCTCTGAGTAAGACGAGTGCCTAAGCGTGCGCCTGTGGTTCGTGTACTTAACTGTCATGTAGCATAAATTATGCATGCAGAACCAAATTGACTTCGCATTCTATTTTGTATGCATATTTTCCATCAAATCGAATGTGGCAATACCTCCCTGGAAGAAAACTGGTGGCTTCTTACACCCCACTAATCCTGCAAACTGCTCTCATAATTTATTTTAGCTTCATCTTTGCCCATTTGGCATGTGAGGGTGAATGCAACAGATTACTTTCACAATACACAATTCAATGAGACTACACATAAAAATCTTGTCGTTTAAGAAAATTTTGTTACCGGAAATTAGTTAAGTGGATGAAGTAACGAACTGTTCTAAAGGATAATCTTTCCTAGCTCAAATAGTTAACATGAATTACGCAACAATCATTGCTGTTGAAAGGGTAGCCCACTCCAGAGTGCTCTTTATTGATAAACAATTTAATCCTACTTCGTGAGCATGGTAGTACCTTGTTTTTTCTAGGCGAACTGGAAATACTGTGAATTTCCCACAATATGACCGTTTGAGTGCTTATAATTTTTGTATAAGACATCAGATGTATGGGGAACTATGGTATTTGAAGGATCGATAAAATATTGTAGTGTTTGGAAAAAATAAACTCGCAATGAAGTAAAAATAAGTTCACTATTTTAGTCAAGATCTCAAAAATGCTCACTGAACTTGGTAGGTAAGATTCAGAAGAACGCTTCAATGTGAGATTTTGACAACATTGTTTATCTACTCTAGATAAACAACAGCTACCTGAGGCCGTAGGAGCTGGTGGGCTGCTAGCAGTTTGATGATAGCTGGAATTTTGGAAAATCATCAGTCTTTACAGTCACCGTCCCCTAGATGAACACAAACAACAATCGTTATGTAACGAAAGCCACAAATGCAGAAATTTAGCTTGAGTTTTCTGCATCAGCCAAATAAAGATTCACATTTTTGAAATAATGTTGTTTATTGCAGTTTCAACAATGCTTTAAGATCTAACTCGGGTGCTTGAGTACAACCTAGGTTTGCAGAGCATAAGCTTATTTTTTCCATTCAGGCAAAATATCCCACCTCTGCAACCAATTGAAAAGGCGAAGGCCCTTGAAGTGGCAAGCGAGGAAAACCAGAAACGGAATCCCGTTCAACAGCGAGTACACATAATAGAGACCCCCAATCTCCTTCTTAAAGTGTTCAACAGTCCACCTCTTAATCTAATGCAAAAGGCATCCACCACTCCATCTCAAGAGCAACAGCTAACTGCACAAATGCTTACCACTTCCGATCTTCCACCAAGCAGTTCACCTCCAGATTACCATTTGGTTCTGTCGGACGAGCATGAACTGACGACAAAGGAAGACGAAGATTTACGTAGCACGTCGACGTCAGTCTACGAGACCGCGAGATCTTCCGTCTCACCTTCACCGAGCCACGAAGAAATTCCCTTGCCGCCGGCACAGATATCCACACTCCATCTAGCACAACAGCACTGCTACCATCACCAGCAATTGCAACTGGAGCAGGAGAGAGAAGGCGAGGGAGACACTATGACTACGGTAATTGATAAGCTGGACGCAGCCACAGAAACTGTGATCCCCACTTCTCCAGTCTACTTTAGGACTATTGTGCGGAGGGATCATGCGGGTTATGGGTTGACTGTGTGCGGTACTAATCCTGTCACTGTGCGGAATATTCGTGAGGGTAAGGAGTCAGTTTCTTAGAAAAGGGTTATCAAGATTTTTACTCCTAGCGCGCACCTTAACTATGCATGAATGAGGTGTATGAACTCTCCATTATTCACACTTATGAATTTTGAATCTATTCATTCTAATTAAATTCACCAGCACAAACTTCAGTTGAATTTTATCTGATTCAAGCCTTAAGATATTTAATCTAGTCACCATAAAAATAGACTTTGCACTGGTTATTACAATTTGCCAAAAATCACGAAACATGGTTATGACGTAATCCTCAGTTTCTAGGGTTTTGACAACCATGCTAAATGTTGAGACATGCGGATAACTGCGGGACTAACGCGTGTGTTGGCAGTGTCCTCCCCTAACCCAGACAGGCCCTTGAGGCCCCCAAGACTGGAGAATGACTGGATATGATCAAACGATAAAGTAGAGCTACGTTCAGAACGGGCAGGATCTGACTCGTTTCTGGTCTGCAATAGTTAGGTTAGAAATAGCTGTAATTTATGAACAAAGCTGGCCATATTTGGCCGTGCGCTCGGTGTATGAACTAACGGTTTGTCAAGAAAGCTAGCACGGCGAATAGGGTGCAGTTTCTTCCTGCCACGTAATCGTCCCGCTGGCGATCTTGCATAGGCGATTCATGTAATATTTTTAGTTTGTTTCATTCGTCGGCCAGCCCTTTACCCTAGAGTGCCATCTGGGCGTTTAGTATTGCCATTTTGAAAGGCCAGTGAAAACTTGTGGAATCATATTAAGTGGTATTGGACGCCTCTTACCAACAACAACAACAAATGATCCGAGGTCAAAACAGCTTACTATAGTCCTCACATTGTGCACTTTTTAATGCCATGGATTTTTTGAAATACCAGCAAAAGATGGGAAGTCTACTGCAGCTACTACATATGATGGCAGCTGAACAGCCGAATGATGTATGATGAAAATAACTGGCTAAAAGAAAATGAAGTCTAGTTCCTTATTGTTAGTGTGAAATAGTTTGTTGTAATTTTTATTGCAAGTTTAAACTTTGGACTCCGAGCGAATTCGAGCTTTTGGGTGCACTGACCTAGTTCTGTTATGCATCATCAGCCTAAACTGCTATATGGCAGAGAGCATAGTGTTAGCGTAGCTTTAATAACAAGACTTTCTTAAGGTGGACACAGATCTTCGTAGATGTCGTCCAAGTAAGGGACAACAAAATGAGCGGTTTTGGAACGGCGTAAAGAGTACGTTCATGAAATTTGTAGCTACATTTGAGACAAATTTAACCGTTAGCCCACATTGTTTATGTGAGCTATTTAATTAAATAACGTTAACGACAACACGCGCAAAATCCAACTTAAACACTTCCGACTATTGGTCTTATGCGTGGGATACTGATGATTCTTGGCATCATTTAAAATGAAAGCTCAAAAATTGAATTTCATTTTACACCCTACAAAAAGAGGTGCTAGTCGTCTAATGCATTAGGTTTTATAGTTGCCAAGCTAAATATGCAAATTCTGCAGTTGGCATTAGTATTAAGAAATAGCTCAAGAAGTGACAAAAATGAAAGATATTACTCAGTATGGGTGTGGAGGACTTCTGTGGTCTCTAAGTCTAAAAATGTAGGTTTTCCATGGTAAAACTATGTTGATATCTGTAGGTTTGTGAACCAGAAATATCAGAAAGGTGTGGAGGAACGTTGCCAAATTTTAATCAGATGAAAATTTTTTGGCTTCGCATTCTAGACATTTGGTTTATTTAGTTCATGGAGGGTAGGGAGCACGTGTTTTTCTGTCAATAACGCGCTTGTACCTTGGCTACGTATCGAGATCCGTAGTCTGCATGGAGCTTCCGCTAAGGAAAGGTCGCATTTGCACGCACACATTCTCCCATTTGAAGTACCTATTTCGGTGGGTGGGTAGATGCCTTTGCCTTTGACATCGCCACAAACATTCCGCACCATACCCCGTTCAAAGTGCAGAACAAGTCTAGTCACGAAATAAGTTCTTCATAAGCTTTTCTAATGTGCTAGAGACGATAATGATACTAATGATTGTAATGCTGAGATTCGCGTTGGATGCAGTAGTATGACTCAAAAGTCTACTACAAGGGATAAATACATGGGACTTATGCACCTTTTATTAGTATCTGTAGTTGCGCTTAAGAGGTTTTCAGACGTGATCAAGTAGGTTGTCAGCAACATTTTACATGACTGTGAAGTACATCGCTTCTAACTACCACACTTTTTTAAGGATCAGGAACTTTACACTAGATAGTAGGCTACAAGGCATAACTCTAGGCGTATATGAAGTACTTTTGACTACAATGGGAATTATGTTTCCATAAAAGGTAGTTTACAATTACTAAAGTGTCGCCTCCAAGGACAATCACACTGCTCCGCAAAGTTCCAGATGGTTTGATTTAAGGCGAGTCTTACCTTTTAGCTCAAAAGTTTTCCAATTTTAGGTGGAACGGCTGAACGGGCTGGGTTGAGACCCGGGGATGAAATTGTAAAGGTATGTTGCAGCCTTTGGTCGTATTTAGTTTTTTACCAAACTTGGAATTTCATTTGGTCTCACTGAATTAATCAAATTTAGCGTATTGATATTCACATCTGTGTTTGATATATCTTGCGCATAATTCATTTCCCGAATGTGGTCCTGCAAACTCCAACTTTTAACTTTGATTGCAGTCAAAAGGTGACGACTGATATGAATTCGTTTGCACTAATTTATAGGTTAACGGTGTTAATGTTGAGGAAATGGATCATCAAGAGGTGGTTGAGCGAATCAGAGGTATGTGTAAAAGCCTATTTAATGCTTTTAAGTAGCAACATGTTTACAGGTGACTTCAATGAAGCTAACACCATCTAATTTTTTAATACAAGAGTCGTCATTCGATTAGATCTGAACAAAACAGCTAAGCTTTCCCGCCTTCTTCCAAGCCAACAAAGTGATTGATCCCAATGTACTTACCCAAAAACTCGGTGGTATACCGACAATCTTGGAATGTAACCATATACCTCATTCCGAGAGCTAAGCTATTTCAAGAACCAACTAAATTATTTATAAGTTGCGAATTCTCAATTCTCTCCTGTCATTAGTCGAGTAACAAAAAGACTTGAACATGTTTTGGTCGCTTTAACAATCGATTGACCATAAAATGTTCTTCTTCCGAGCATGGAAAAGTTAACGATTAACGTTTGTGAACCCTGTCTATGGTACCAATACCAAGTTTTAAATCAAAAACATCTAACAATTGCTTACAAATCTGTGTTTATACCCAACTGCCATTGTTTTAGTGACAATTTTTTTTGCCGTTGTGAGCATCGTATTACATTTAAAACCGGATAACCCTTTGGTATGCATTTTAGCACCAAAGCAGTAAGGTAAGTAAAAACCAGTGCAAAGTGATGTCAAAAAATGTAAAATATACAGGCAAATAAGCTTTTCTAAATTATCTCTTTTACTCACCCAAGTTTTGGATAGTACTTCGCTGTTCTCTATGGGAAGTGCATGTTCTTGCTGTCTGTTACGCGCATTAGCTTAGAGTTAAATAAAGCTATGTTCAAGACTATACCATGTTTGAAGTTCGCGTCAGGGCCATTCGGGCGAATAGAGAAAAACAAGTAGGCGTAATTTTGCAAACGTTTAACAACCTTTAAAGCACGGATATTCTAACCCTAATCAGTTAATTTATTACGCGAAAGGACTGTCGGATGAGAAGTATATTAACTGCTGTCGAAATGGAATATTTAAAATGCATCGAAGGAAGTATATGCGTGCGAATTACGAAAGTTGGTTAGCAACGTGTAACGCTTTCGGTGCCAACAAGGTTAGATTAGTACCTAAGATGCTTTGGTTTCAAATTTCGTGCCTACAGTTGGTAGAGGAGGACCGTAGTGATATCAAAAATAAAAAAAACTTAGGTAGGGAATTAATGCAAGCTACCAGTATTATACGAGAAGATTAAAGGCATTTTTCCCATAACGTCAATAAAATTTGAATGAGGTAATGAGAACTGTTGATTGCAGCTAAGGCCACAGTTTGCTTCATGCTGCGCCGAATACGCCCATCAAGGAGATACCTGGCATCCACGGCAGGCGAAGGGGTGGAGACGAATCAACCAAGCCACCGTCGTTACCAGAAACGCCGACTACATCGAGAGACGATCGGAAGCAGTAGTGGAGGAGGCACCGCGGCAGCAGTTAATCGTCGTCGACCCAACAACAGTGTTGCTGGCAGCCGTCGGGACTTCCATCGAGAGCAATCTTCATCCCCACCCTCTTACTCCGGTCGCACCGACACGGACGGTGATGAAACGATGCGTGGTGGCAGCGGTGGAGCTTGGGGATCTAGCTCCGGTGGGTACGACTGGGCCGATGAGGATGTAAGTTGAGGCGCAGCCTACGTCACTAATCCCTCACCTCTCACCTCATATTCCCACCTTACCGTCGCCGCCACTGTTGCTGTCGCTGCCTCTACCACCATCACCACAACTCACTTGTTGTTGTTATCACGCACGCGTGCTCCCGCGTTTTTTCGTGCTTAAGGAGGAAAAGCTGTTGAATACCTTACCTTTTCTACCCCTTATCACACCTGAATCTTCACCCGCTCTCCCATCAATGTCTACAGAACAACCGCCTTAATTGACTTTCCTTGGACACACTATTCCTTCCCCCCTCTGGAATGCATGTACAGGTGCAGAGAGAGAAAGATGTGGGACTACTTAGTACTGTCTTTCGTCAATATTACCATTATAACAATAGTAATCGTCATTGCTGCTGCCAGTACTCCGGCTTTAAAAGAATAACTTTCCTGCTTATGGCCATGCAACCTCAGAGGTGGGCGACGCGCATTTAGCAACATAACTACTGGATCCACATATCAATATTATGCAATGATATTATACAATATACACAGTGCATAATATATTATAGATTATACAATCCGCTGAAATTGTATTTGGCAAATCCAGACAACTGTGTTTACAAAGACGTAATAACTATACACATTATTTTTAGTCAAAACTCTATGAAACTATTGCAATCCTACAAAATGAACGTCTGCATATTTATAAAATCAAAAAATGGCACTGCATTTCTGATTTGTGAAAGTTGATGTTCAAAAGCTGTTCACTTAAATATAACCAAGTGTAGAATTTGCCTGGTAAACGCCTAATTTTAGTCTATTCATTAATTATGCCCTACTAGATTTTTATTAGGTCGTGAATAGTGTTCTAAAAATCAGCAGCCATTTGCAATATAGTACTAGATTCATCACGCTCCAGAACACTCCCTTTACTTTTAGATCTCTTTAAAAGCGACTGTTGCGTGATAGTCGCAAATATTGAGGCGAGCATAAAAAAGAATGCAAGTAAATTCTGCTGGGTCACTTGGAAAAATGGAGTCAAACATTTGGGTTGTGAATGGGTGTGACAACTCCGAGTGGGTACCATGCCTCACTGAAAAAATCCCTGTTAAATTAAATCTACTTCTACTTTTCACTGCAGTAGAATACAGTTCGCTGCCAAACATCAAAAGACCTACCATACTGGAGCTAACTAAAATCACAGATGCAAAGAAGTATTCAAAAACAAATTTGGAACTCAGTTTAATCTTCTATCCTGTCCAATAAAATTAGAAAACAATGAGGTATAATTACCCTCTAACCTCTCCCATGAGTATGAGGGATACACATAAGTCTTCTAAAGTCATAAAACTCTTTTTATAGCCAATTGTCACAATCTGTCAAAAGGACTTTCACAGTACCAAATTGTTTACTGTTTCTCATGACTGCTACTTAAGTGGAAATTTTATTGCAAAAGTGCTGTATGAATGATTCTAATGTACCACAAAAGTTATTTCAACATTAAATTTGACATATTAATGTAGAAAAGAGGCAAAAACAATGCACCGGAATCCGGCAGTAATTTATTTTGAATAAACTTTTCCTTGATTGCTTATTTTATTCAAAACAATATAGTAATTAAGTCGTTTACGCTAGAGGCAAAAGTAAACTGCACGGTACTATTTGTCCCATTGAGACGACGCTGAAACCTACAACGGCAATTCTTTGCATAGATTTCGATGAACTTTATTCTTTATGGCCCTTATTAGTCAACTGCGCTGCAGAGATTTAGTAGTATTGTTAAGTACTGGGGCACGCCCTTTGGCAATTACATTTCAAAATCTTGCTGGGGAGCCGAACTGATTAATTAAAACATGCTAGACACTTTCATGCATTTGTGATTCTTATTCTCAGTTATTTGTTTTCCAAGTTTATACCACCTACTTAATCATCAGAAATAATTAAAGCTTCCTACGGCATTTGGGGATACCACTGTTTTTGGATTCTTTCGCGGATCCTTATGACCTCTTAGACCCCTGCACCGTACCGTTACTTGGAACGTTGAACATTTTAAGCCGGTTAGTTAACAAAACGCTTTTGCAGCTTCTTTTATAGCTTTGGACATCCTTCGTGCGTCCGGATATAAGTCTTCTACAAATCATTAGCGAAGACTGCAATAAATAATACTAGCCGAATTCCTTTACTTCTGCCATCGTAGTTTCAGGATTATCCATTAAGATGACAAAAATATGTCCTAGAAATGATTTTTCTAATCGTCAACCGAAAAAATCCTCGAATCATAATTCAGAACCAAACAAATATTACAAACATTCATGTCTTTGAAGCTGTAGGCTAAGGGCTTAACTTAAGAATACACCCATTAAAATTCAAAAATTGGCTTTCTCAGATAGCAAAATCAGACTGAAAAAGGTTTCAGTACAACCTTCTGCACTAGATTTATCCTTGCGTTTTATATCACTGTCTCATTTGCCAACAAACGCAAACAATTTTTGAACCTGTTTACATCAATATCCCGCAGGAAGTGATAAAGTTTTGCTTCGCGTAAGCTACTCTCAAATACCACTTTTTGTAGATTGTTTCTTGGGTGTTTCCAGGGAGTGAACTCTAATGGTATTCCATAAATACTGTAACGTCTTCTGCGGTAACGTCTTATGGTGAAATGAATTCAGCTGACTCACGAATAACTTTTGGAGTAGTCAGCAATTATATTTCCTATTCAGCATTTTGACCCCGGGCCATTTTGTTGGAATTGACAACTTCAAGCAGAATGCAAAATTCTGAGCACAATAGACTACGCAGAAATTTCTGACAAGTATTTAGTTCACGGGAAGTTGTGCCACAGTCAGACTCATTTTCATTGCATCGTGAAAGTGGACTTAATTTGTTTTGAATCATTTATACCGCGTAGATTTAATAGGTGCTCCAGTTGTGAAGATCTTTAAGTAGACGCTTGCCAGAAGTAACTATGCAAATTGCGCATAATTGGTAGTCTAGTTGGATTTTCAAATTTTGTGCTGAGTTTGTTTACTTTTATTATTTGCAACCGAACGATGTCATCAACGGATGACAAAATTCTAGTATCCATTTAAGGTAGCTTGCAAAGGAATCGAAAATCAATTATTGTCAATTATTAATTAATTCAATTCTTATGCGTATTTCATCCTTAATCCTCCACCAAACTAGAGTAGTACGACTGAATTTCTCCGAATTAAGAGGGATGATTTCTAGAGCAAAATATACAGTAAACTGCTGTGATTTGTTTTAAATGACACTTGTTCATGATGCAAGTTAAATCGCCTCCAAACGTAAATGTGCACCAAAGCACATACAACTCTGCAATAAAAAATTCAAAGCTTATTTTCGATTACGACGGGATTGTAGACATACATGTAACTGATAGCTTACAATTTCGCATACGGTCATCCACATATTTACAGTCCCTTTGCCAAAAAGCTAATTTTAAATTCCAAACCGCTTTCGTTCGAATGAAACGTGCAAGCTAATCAGGCCGATTTAAAACCCAATTTGGTTACGTAACTGAATGTTCGATGCTCCTTGTTGCCTTAAAGCTTGCAATATTTTTTATTTGTGTAGCGCTTCAACACTTCCCTGAAGGCGAAAGAAGGCAATTTTCAGACAAAATATGTTTTCGATACAAAGTAGGGCTTGGGGCTACTGACATGATCCTAAGACCAGCTCACCCGGTGAAGGTGCAGTGGTGGAACACTTAAGTGGCCACTTTTCCAAAACCGAGAGTTACATATGTATGCAGTTTATCCTAACAACTTAGCCCAAAAAGTAAAATGTTATTCAAAACGATAAAAGTGCTATGTCCGGACTTTAACATAGGGATGATGTGTTGATTTGGGCATTTGTATAATAGTTTAGTGAATAGGTCTTCTAAAAGGATGCCACCAAGCATAAAATAAGATTTGTTCTGCTACGCAAACACATTGCTCCTATAACAATAAGTATGATTTGAACTATCCATTAAATTACTGTCCGCGTAATACATCAAATAGAGCTGGAAGCATTGGTTAATAAGGGGTGCTATTGAAACATTAAGAAGCTATCCGGCATTCCCTAACATTGAGTGTTATTCATATAAAACTTAAAGATTTTGCTTACAGAAGGACATAGAACTGACATATCAATTTCATCTTCCATGTCGTAATTTAATCTTGGTAGAAAGTTGATTCGCGGAAATGATTTAAAAGCCCCAACGATTACCTTTGCCACCCCATTAAGATCAGAATCGGTTCCATTGCACAAACTGCTACAAGCGCCCTTGAACATTTTTTGCTCTAACAGCGCGTTTCGCGTATGGTGGGCAGCTGACTCCGTGATGGTCGCACCAATTAGCGGAATGAACCAACCAGAGTAAAGCATTTTCCTTGCTTATTGGCTCCCCCGAAAACTGCGCAGTTTATGCACAATTGGCATCAATGCGGCTATTCACACAGGCGGCAGCGCAGATTGCTTAAATTACGGCGCTAGTCACCTCATACTGCCAAAACAACAATTGGACTATAGGTTTAGTCGTTACAGTTTCCCGGCAGAATAGTCAACGCTTTTGGCGTTTTTAACGTTCGTTGGACAAGCCCTGAAGTGGATATAATTTCTCACGTTCCGTTCCCCGTCCCAATCTGTTTGGAATAGGAAAAAACAAACGGCGAGTTCGCCGAGCCACGGTTAGTTCATTAAAAATCGTTGCTGTACCTAAACGTTTCAAATTATGATTAAAATGTCATGTCGAACGATTATCTTTCAGGGAAAAGTAATTTTACGCAGAGTTGTGTTTGTTATCCGGATGGAATGTGGGATATTTTAGCAATAATTTGCACTGGACGGAGTACATTTCACTTGGTTCACACCACAAAGTATGGTACGATAGTCAAATAGTGTTTAAGTTATAGAAATTGGTTTAATTACACTTATTTCAACTGTCGTATGTAGGCATTATCAAACCTTACCAATTTTGGAAAGTGCTGCTAGCAAAAAGTGTCACACATCCCATCCAGGAAGCCAAGTTAATGTTAAAACAATTGCTGCTGTTTAGCCAGCTTGCGTTGCTTAAGTTACTATTTTCAAAGTGTTTCCTTAAACACAAGGATCGCTTATGAAGGGCACACGATGAAATCTGACTCGTTGACGTGTTTGAATCTTTAGAGGCACTTGCTGGACTGCATTTAAACAGTCTAATATTAAACCTCTAAATTTATTTAGCATTTGAGCACGTTAAAAGGACTCTGAGCGAAATCGAACCCTACGTGCAGAGTAGAGGCAATTAGGTTCCAAAGCTTTTCAATTGGCTTCATTGCTAATTGAATCTTTACCGTTACTAATCGAATACTTTTTCAATTTTGATTAATCTATTCCACTCCGTCCATTGTATCAAATATCAATCTAGAGTCACTCAGATAGAGATATGCATCTGCGGTAACTCCATTTCATTACCTGTTTAATTTTCATTCATTCTACACAAAATAAGTTATAATGTGTTCCTTACACGACTTCTGTTTTTTTGCAATTAGGCTGACATTTCCAGTTTAGACGTGTAAGAATTTGATGTTTTCAGCCAAATTTGTCAATGGTAGCCGATGAAGGCAGTTTCGCAGATCTTCCGCCTGTGCACCCGGCGTCTTCAAGCCTCGGAAGCGGAGGAGGCACCTTCGGCTTGGCGACCATCAGCAACGCATCCGGTATGACCAGTACCCACTTGACCCGCTCTCGAGGTAGTATGAGTGCCGCCGATCGCCCTCATTCCTCTGCCCTTAGTAACCATCATCGACGACCCCTCAGTTTGGCCGAAGCATCAGTGACCAGTTCCTCTTCCATCACCACCAATACCACCAAAAACGTCAGCAGAAACATCTTTCCAACTCTTTCCACGCCAAAAAAGAATAAGCAGAAGGTATCTGCTGGTATTTGAACGAGTGTATTTGGTTTACCTCTCCTACCTCTTTTCCTTGAGCTAAGGATAAAATCTGCACAATGAGCTAATTATCGTGTCTTGACCTATGACTGCATCTCTCAAAAAATCCTTCTCGATCTGCTGTCTCCTTATGGTCCAGTATATAGTAGTTGCTCTAGTGTTGCTTGATTGACATCAATATGTCCATCGGTGCAAAATTAGTTCATTGTAAGCACTATAACACGACTGACATCAAGTAAGCGTTATATTTGGCTGCCCCGAAAAGGAGGATGCCATTTACGGCGACACGACCTTTCCCCTCGACCCCACACTAACGCGGTATTTCAGAGAAGCAATCAGCTACTTTATTAAAGGGCGCCAGCTCCTGACAATCGTCGTTGTTTATTCAGTGAATATAAAACCCTGCCGCACTTGTAGATGTGTTTGTGATTGTACATTATGTGGTCGCTTCTTCGAACTACTAAGGCTGAACATTGGATAAATTTATTCATACCTGACTGCTGCTTATTAGACTAACGCATTCTCCATATGTGGCAGTCTGCGGCAAGATTGTTGGTACTATGCCTTATCTCCATCTGTATCATTTTACGGTCCTATCTTTGAAGTGATGCTATACTGCACTCATCAAAAACCTTTTAAATCAAATAATCTGGATTGTGCGCCAACTACGAAGGTTGTTCTAAGTAGTAAATTACGTGTTCCATGCAGTATGAGTCTTCATCCATGTATTCAATGACAAACATGGATTCGGATGTGGAGGTAGGGTCAGAAAAATAGTTATTCTCAAAATCATGTTGCATCGTTGACAGAAATGCCAACTTAGGTATCTCGTAAGTGCATTTCCTGTTTACTGATTTACGCCTATTTTTTTTACCAGACGATAGCTGTGCTAGGGCTGCTTGCAGCAAGTGTCAGTTACCTGTCAAATAAGTATTTTCATTAATAGTTGGCCAGATGTGTATGTCTCATTGACGTGCTTGGCAGATTAACATTATGGTAGTCGGCATTCAAAGCCCTTTTACGGAAGTTAATACTATTTCATTTTGCATGAGATACGATCTCACTGCTCTTAATTTTCATTTTTACCGGTAGTGCTCTTATCTGGCATACTAAACGCACTTTAAAATCGAAACTTTTTCTGACTAATCCATAAATTTAAATGTCAGCACGCTCCAACGGTACGTTGGGTTTAGCCCGATATCAAAGACAGTGTCCTAAAATATGGTAAAAGAGATGTATATCGGCAAGGCGAGTCGATTATCAGCAATCAATACTCCATGTCAACGCATGATTAATTCCGTTGGCTGATAACATCCACCCGGTTCACGTACTCAAGTCGCTACGCACGCGTGTTTACTAAGTTAACTCATTACGGCTTTCAGCAACTCTTTGCTTCAGTGCATTAAACTAGACGTGCCTTTATTGACGTCTAGTAGTTTTATCGCCTAATTCTCAACCAAAGGCACTTTTATGCGTGTGTGCCCATAGCAAAGAACTATTTTTAGCAGATAACCAGACGAAGTCATCCCTACATTATTGGTTAAAGCATACCTTATTGATCAGAATTCCAATGAAATCATCCTTTTATTTTACTAATAATAGGTCTTTCCTTTTTCCCTTTATGCAATAAGTGGTCAATAAATATTTTTTATGGACGTAAACAGTGCCTTTTTTCATAGCTGTGTGAATTTTGAATCCGCTTCACACTTTCTTGCCATTACGTGTTAAAATGAATTCCACAGATCGGAATATAATACAGTGGTGAAAACGAAGGTATAAAATGAGCGCTTTTCATTTTCTTTTTCATTATTTTTACAGCAAAAATAGTCATTCATAAAGACCTAAATGGTTATCTTTAAAGTGTGCCTCAGATTTCGGCACCGTATCGTTGTTTAGATGAGAAGAAAAGTCCCTTTCTCAAAAAATCGGGGGAACGACATGAGGGTCTGGAAGAAAGCAAATGCTCAATAATTGGTGCTCAAGTTTGTTTTACAATTTGTCAATTAAATAGATTTAACTACTACATGCTTTTACAGTTCATATTGCTAAGATGAAGTGATTTAACTGCAGGCGTGCATATATGTGCCGTCAGGCACGGTCCATTTTAACAATCTCGTAGAACCAGAAGTGAACTCAAAAACACAGTGAAATAATTTTTATTATCATGGAAATGCATGACCTCGACACTATGGATAAATTAATCCTCGGGGTCAGCTGGTCTACAGTGGTAAAAATTTGAATTTGCCTGTTAAACACTAAACAAATATCACAGAGAGAAGACTTCAAAGTTCAACAACTGCACATCGACATTAGATTTCATTAAGGTCCGTCTAAAATTCCGCTTAATGAGTAAGCTACACTGGTAAAATATCTTATGAAATTTAGCTGCGCAAAGTTCATCGATATCTGTAGGATTTTTATCTGAAACCAAATTTGTTTACCGAGGATCATGACAAAGGTTAAGACCTTAAAGATTCCTCTTATTACCATTTCTCCTGTCCTAATTCGAAACTGTCGGACATTCCCATGAGATAGTCTAATGCCTTCTTGACACATGGAGATTCCACGTATTTTCTCAAGGACATAATGAAAATTGACCTTTCATGAGGACCTAAACTTGCTAAACTGAGATCTCATTTTTACTGGCCTTAATGCATATCTTGTGGTGTTAGTAAATCCTCTTCCATGACACTACTGCGATAACGTTTCTTTACTTACTAATTAGTCGGGTTAGCTACACTTGAGACTCCTTCAAAGCTCCAACTTCATGAAAATCAAAAATGGTTGTAAACATCACTGTCATCAATTAGACAGCTCTATTACAAGCATTTGAAAGGTGTGCGAATGGAACTCCATGTCAACAGTGTAGAGTCAGGATCACAAGAGACAAAAAGGATTCTTAATGCTGCATATGAATTCAGCAAACATATTTTTCACTAAAATCTAAGCAAAATCAACGACTAACGCTTGAAACTTTCTACTATTAGTTGTCTTGAATAAACGCTTTTGAATATTTTCCTGATTTATGTTTTACAGCACAATTTTGCGACAGCTACCGCGCAGAATGCAGCAACATCACTGCCTTCTGATCACTTTCTGGGTCGTGTGCTTAACGAAGAAGACAATGATGATGTAAGTGTGGACTCTCCACTTCTTTTAAGTGCGTATACTCTGTGATCGCAATTCACAACAGTCCATGTAGCCGCCCATGATGATTCATTTGCCTCGAAGATTGCAACCATCACCTCAAGCAAAGAATACATATCGCACGATTTCAAATCAGTGGAAAATTTGGCTCTCCGAGGGAAGGAGTTCTAGCCTTCAAAAATTCAAAGACAATTTTCAGGCCCTTGCCATAACGGATAAATATTTTTTGGACTGTAGGAGAAAATACAGGAGACGATTTGTGCTCTTGCATCGAGGTTTCAATCTGCCTTCAGCGTGCTCAACAGCCCTTCACTTAGTGCTATCCTTCTCAACTACCTCCTAGTGCAAAATCACGAACTTGCTCCAACCGTAAGTTCAGAAAACTTTGCCGTAGCTACAATAAATGGCTTAAGAACCAAAAAAATCGCAACCGTAACATTTTGGTCAAATTTATAAGTGTTTAATTCCTTACTGCTCTACATCATAAGCAGCCAATTTATTTACACCTTTTACATTCTCGCTTCAAACGTAAGACCTTTTATTTGTGCCCTTTTCTTAAGAGAGAGGGGTTGAGTCTCCTAATCAGTTTTTCTGCCTCAAAACGTTAAGAAAGAGTGGCCTTTTTTGGAATTTTTCTTATTTAGATGCATTGTGGTTCTGTGCTGAGAGGCTTTATTTTTTATTTTTTAGGAGGGAAGAATTTAAAAATTCTATTTCAAACCCTCTTGCTTTAAGTAATTAATGGCTTAATACATCAAAAAATAAACAAATAATACACTGAAACCATCCCAGTTGTATTAAAACTAGTTATTTTTCATCCGTGCCTACACCGAGTAAGATAAAAAAAGTAGGGAATGTAATGTAATGTAATGTCTAATAGCCTACCCATTATCAGTCCATTATAGAACTATTATTACTGGGTGTTATAGCTTTCCGCAATCATTTTACGGAGGGATAAACTGAGTTCATTTTACCCTTCCCAACCATTAAAAATTTTTCACCCTCAGAATAATCACTTAAATCGCAAAACTACTCCAGCTATTCATCCCAAACCTATTATCTATTCAAATGATGAAAATTAAATATTGCATTTCCCATTTGGCGTTGGTTGAGTTACATGGACTTCAAATTGCAAGAAATGTACAGTTTTAATGCTGCGGAAACCATCTAATGAATAGTGTGGGGCGATAACTTTTTTCCCATACCATTGCTAAATAAGCTGTAAACGAAGTTGGAGTTTATTATTCATTATTGACATAGTAATGGGCTTAACTACATCAATTGACATTTAGAGCCAAGTGTACGTAAGTGTTCCTGGTTGATTTAGTTTGAAGCGGACTCGTTTACACGGCTTTTTGTTAAATATTGTCAGTTAAACTAAATGTTTCCACATTTTAATAATATGGTTGGTGCCAGCATGCATACATGCATACATTGGCCGACTTTAAGACTTACTTTTATATTTTTACAGCTGTTCTACCTTGTCGCGAAGCACTACCACTGGATGCAGACACACTGCAAAGAGGTTGCCAAGGATCACCAGCGCGTCCTCATGGAAATATACACAACGTTTCTTCACGAAAAATCGGTAAATTCTTGCGACTGAGCCATAAAGTTACTCACTTTGAAGGCCACATCTCTCCACTTATCCTGCGCTGCTTCATTTTGAATCCCAAGTTCCACCACATATAAGCTTTGAAATGCATTTACCCAGGCATGATTCATCCCGATGAGTCAGTGCTAGGTGGAATAGCTGGTTATGCAAAACGTGGCTTATATGACATGTGGTTACAAATTTAGCCACTCTGCGTCAAGGTGGACAGCCAATTAATTCAGCAGATGGAAGATTCAATCACGTCCAACGAGACTGCGACTATATTTGAGAGCTGTTGCACCGTCGTCCTCCCACAAATTCAAGTCCAGGTGGACAAACTCACCAAAGACATTCGACACGGTGAGATTTGGTTGTCGTAATCTAGTTTGAATTCCATCAATTGAGCAAATATTCAGTCAAATAAACCCGTACATTAAGGCTGCCGTGTAGCTGGCTGCATAATTTATGTAGTGCATTTAACAAGAATCTTTTAACTTGACACTGGTACGACTTCTCAGTGCAGTCTCTTTAGTGTGGTATTTAGACTAAGTGAGTAACTGCCGTGTGAAATTGCTTCAGAAGAAAATTCTGTGTGAAAGTATGTATTACTCTTGGTACATGGACAGAATTCAGTCATGTAAGCTCTCATATTTGCTGCACGCATGCACTCAGATGTTAACAACTAATCGTTAGCATTTTCACTGTTGTAGCATGTCAACATAATAAAAAATCCAACAAAATGATTTATTATAACATCACGGAATATTTTAAGTTCCTGGTTATGGGGGAGACTTAGGACTGATCATCGGACACTCCATATTTCTAGTTATCGTGACAATAGATGGGCTCAGTATGTGTTAGCTTAGAAATTAGGGAATTAAGGAGTTCATCATCAATGGTCTATCAGTTGGTATTAGCTATTCTTTATTCAGGACTTCGAAAACGCGATCAAAACTAGATGGATAACTAGCTTTCCGAGCGTAACATTAAGCGCATAGCAACTCGTTGTTGCAAAGATTTTCATATTCCACCAGTGCTCTCGTCTTTGATCTTTTCGAGCCTAAACGATCATTAAAATTTCGCTTAATACATGACTCGTTTTGCAAGAAAGTTTGTTGGTGTTAGCAAGAATGCCCTAATGATCTGGGTGCAGCTGATTTCCAAGTGCCATTTGTAACGTGTGAAGCAACTTCAAAAAATACCCACACCAACGATTTACTCACAAATTTACTTTGCTAAACAGGTAAGTGATCCACTAGCACTAAATAAGAGAGGAAGTAAAAACCTGACTACTTTTGCAATAAGGAAAAAGCATAAAACTACAGGATGATGGGTTACGTAAAACCTAATTGCAAGAAGTACTTTGTACAATGTGCAATGCCTTTTCATTTGTCATTTTTAGGCTTGGATACCTGGAAGCCGTCAGAGAGTTTCGATCTCAATGCTGCACGTTCGGGTGAAGAGGAGTTGAGCATATACGAGGGGATACTGACCCCACGAGTAAACGAGCTTCAGCGAATCATAGCAGGTCAGACGCTGTTACAAACTGGAAGTCAACTTTCAACTACTTCGCCTTTCATCATCGCCACCTCCGCTGTTGTCACCTGGGTGTCCTCTACCGCTATGGCCACCGAAACTCCCAGAGAGCAGATAGCGTCCGCGTTGTGTGCCTCTTTGGTCTCGGCCTATCGATATTTTGCTGCTTCTACCGCCGCTGCCACCTCCTCCCCACCAATCCAATCTGACGCCCCTACCGAAGCCAGTGTCATCGACTTAGGTCCCACTTGTCCCAACACCCCAACTCCACCTCAGCATTCCTTCAGAAAGAACTTCTTCGCCAAGTAAGCCCTCGTGATGAAAAACTGTTCATAATTTGTTAGCAAATGTCCGTAGTGAAGCGACCAGCTAAAAAATACCTCCGCCTCTAATGTATTTGAACAAGATTTATGGTTGTCTTAACATTATAAATGCACAAGCAAACACGCGTTTTCTTCCAAAGGATATTTGGCCGTATTTTTGTCTCCAACACTCCTTTGTCTTGATAAACTTGTGATCCAAGGATCGCCGGTGACAGTTGCTAATTTTAAAGCATTTTAGATAGTGCAGAAAAAAAATCGGTAAATTTAGCTGCATTTTTAACGGTTTATGCAGCTATGACATTCCAAATTTGGATTATTTACCTCCTTCAAAAGTAAATCATTTGGTAAGATTTTTCGTAAGATATCTCAATGCTTATGCAGTGGTAGTTTAGTTGCAGCTAAAGGCTTAGATTGATAGGTTAAAAATCTTAGTGCAGCCTTCACTTGGTCCATGTGAAGGTAGTGTCAGAGCTCAGACAGGATTGCTAAACAGATCCTTATGCGTTTCTACCCTTTCGATTTTACTGCTTCTCGAACTTTAGTTGTTTGTGCGACCTGCTAACGTCTAAATTTTTTTGCATTGGTTAAATGTCGGACCTGTAATTAGGGATCTCAATGAAGCTAACTTCTCTACGCGGAAGGCTTTAAGTGCGTTTGGAAACTAACATAAGGAAACGTTGAGGCATTTATTTCTAACTTTTTGTCAAGTAGATTGAATGTTAATGAATCCGCATAGCATTTGTTAAATGTTTTAAAGTAACTGGAAGCCTGAAAGAGGCTCTATTATAGACGTGCGAAAGGCTAGGTAGGGTCGTAGGCATAAGTGACCTGACCAGAGGTTCATGTCACCGACGTAATGGCTGAATCGTGGAATTCAAGTTAAAACCCCTCTGCATCGTCAATGACGCTCTAAGCAATTGCTCATCAGTATTCTCTCAAATTTGTCTGCAAGATGGGAGCAAAAATTATTACTTTAGGTCTCAGAAAGTTTTCTAGGCAGGTTATAGGTTTTACTTGCAAAGATTTCTATAGGGGATAAGTGCAATATACTCTGCAAACTATATTAAAACGAAGTACCTCTCCAGTCTGCTTACAAATAGTGAATTATTATCGCTAGCATATTTTGATTTTTTACTGGGACGTTTGTCACGCATAAAACCCCATGCCATTTATTTGTAGGAAACCGTTCTTGTGAGAAACAGCGCCAAAAGTCAAGCTTTATTCATTCCACTTCTTTATTGATTAAATACTAGCAAACAGTTTTTTCTGGAATGCCCATTCCTATCCTGAGATTGCTGTATTTGCTGTGATGTCAATATTTTTAGTCATTTTATAGCTATTCATGGCAAGTGCCTTACATTACTGTCACTGATTTGCACAACATACAAAGATTTGTTTAAATGCGTCTTCGTTGAAGCATTGGAAGCGGCCAAATGCCTTGCTGAGGAAAGATTTCAAAGGTAAGTTACCGGGTTGGCCTGAAGGCGCCTTAAGATGCCTAAATCCACAGGTAAACTTGGTTTGGTGCGTTAAAGAACTACTTCACCAGAAGTTTTGGTGATGTTAGCAGGACTCTATATCGTCATTCTGAACGTCGATTCAAAAGGGACTTTATTTAAATGTAGGCAACATTCTGCAACAGAATGGAGCAGTTTTAGGATTTGGTCCAACACATACTTATCCACGTCTAATAAACCCCAAAATTTGACCTCGTGCTACAAGAGTTTATCCCTTTCATAGATCGATCGAAAATTTGACGGCAGCATCGATTCAAGTTTCCAGCGGCACAAGCTTGGGCTCCACAAACCTCTCGGGTAGCTTGTCAAGTGGTCTCGCAACGATCGGTGCCATCAACTGGAATAAATTGCCCTCTTTTAATGCCAAGCTTAAGTCCAAGTCTTCCAATACGATCTTCGGAAGCTGGAAGACGAGGGTACGACAAATTTATGGACCTTGTGGCTCAAAAGCAGTTGTGATTATCTTGATTATTTGTAAGCAATTTTACCATGAGCGATCTTTCCCATTTGACATAACGTCGGGGCGATTTTGAATAGGAAAAGTGATGCTGAATTTTAATGGAGGTATGTTTGCCATTGCGAAACCCATCTAATTAGTTTTTCTTTCATCAAAAACTCCCTAAAACTCAAAGTTAGCGGTTTAATTCATATTATTTTGTTTTAAAAAATTTGCGAATTTTAAACAAAATGTACTGAGCTAGAAGTTAAGATAGACAAAGAGTTAATCCTCTGAAATTATAACTCTTTTGGATTATCAAAGCCGCTTTCACGTAGGTTAGTTTACGACCTTTTGGGTACATGGAATTGGTACTATTATTTTGTAAGGGTATGCTGCAAAATTTCTCAGCTAAATCACACCACCGTACTCTTTCACTGCAGTGATTATTATGAAATGATCTACTATTATTTTGCTTTAGCACCCTCAAAAGGGTCACTCACTCCAGGAGCGCATTTTTGACCGGACTACAGAGTGCGCTGTCTGCGGTGGATTGATCTGGGGACTGGCACCTCAGGGACTCTCCTGTCAAGGTCATTCTTCCTCTCCTATGAGTGCCTATTTGATACAGGACATTAGTGAAGTTATGATGCTTGGCTAACTCTAGTGTGTCACTCCATTTAAGCGTTAATTTCTGTTAACAGATACAGAGATGTTTGAGCCATTCACCTCAATCTGTCGCAACGGCGGATCTTTTACACATTCTTAAACTGACTGGTTTTGCCCCGTCATCTTAAGTGGGTTAAATTCTTGTAACACAAATCATGATAAAATTAAGCCCATCATCGAAGAAACATCTAAGAAGGTAGCAATTCGAAATCCGAAGCTGATTAAAATAACGGCCAGCAAACATTTATTTTGGAAAACAGATTCGACCACCTGGAACAACCTTTGACTCAAAGGCCTAGTCCTTTTGTGCTCTGGAATGTACTTCGATTAAGAGCTTCTAACATCCGACTGCTGTTATCATGAGTGTGAAATATATTCGATTTTAGCAATTCGAATCTGTCTACTATTTAGTGAATTGACGACATTCTCCCGAAAAGGCTTGTAAAACTGCTACAAAGGCTGCCTTGTTTAAGACAGATTTGTGGGATTGAGAGGGATTCTACCCGATAAGACTATGTCAAAAGGTACTTAGAGGCCTAATCATAATTTAAGAAATATGCCAGCTTAATGTGATTCAACGTTAGCCTTACAAAGGAAAAAGTTTCACTTTGTAAAGCGTATTTAGCTGGGCTGAGAAGATGTTGCTACTGTATGTGTATCCTCAAATCGTAAAGTGCGCAACTTAAAATGGACACTGTCTTGCCTTCGCACCAAAACCTAACAAGATGGAATGAGTACCCATGATAAATTACTTTTGTCTATGCTAAATACAAGATGTTTTTGGCTATGACATTGCAGTTTGCAACAATCGGATTGAAGTGAGTGGATTAATGATGATAGGCCTCATTATCATTGACTGCAAAAATAAGGTCAAGCTGTTGCTTTCCACTATCCCTAAATTGAGCTACGCGCAAAATCCCCGGCTTGTGGAGAGAAAGCGGGAGGATTCACATATGGAGTCATGGGTTCATTCGTTTGGAATGGCACTCCACGCAGATTATTAATACTATTTTAGTTTAAAATAAAACCTAATTGCGCGACGATTTGTTTCAGGAGTTGCCCGGTGATCTGTAATGCTATTACAGGTCATAAGTCATTTGGTCATTTGGTTAGAATAAGTCATTGTTTCTTATGGCTCATTTTATGATGTCGACGTGGGGGAAGACACAAGGATCTTGTTTATTCTAGAATTATAAATACTATATGCCTTAGGTTGTATATTTTTTATTTTCACACTTTTACACTAACGTTACTTACATATACTCTAATCAAATTTACCTTACACCAATGACCTTTTGGTTAGTCATATCCCAATCAGTTTCCCATGCAAGTTCATTAAACTGAACAGAAATTAACAATGCCATCTTTCTTAATTTATTAATTACGAATACTACTCAGCATAGCCGATCTGAATGTTTTCAAGTAAATGAGTCATTTGATGTTTTTATTGAAGTGGATGATAAACCCCTTTATTTTCTTATGGATCAAGATGGACGCAATTCAATCTGTATTTAAAGATATTCTAGCTATCATTGAATAGTTTTAGACACAAAACCTATGAATTTTTATAGTAGATTCCAAAAATAAACTCAAGAGTTTGTAATCGGCTACTGAAAACGCAATTTTTGTTAAATTATACAAATTTGTTTAGTGCAGCATTGGTAGGCCGATTGTAGGTCTGATGATAACGATGGGTGCTGGACATTTGGTGAGTGCGTTCTGATCAATATTGTTCCAAAGGAGGATGCCCAAATGACTGTATGCTACTTCTTTGTGGGTTCTGATCTATCATCTTAGTCGGTCTCACGTTCTTCCTGCAGCTTGTGACGTCAGCGTTCATCATCGATGCAGGGTCGGTTTGCGGGAGTCCTGTGCAAAGGATAACAGGTCCTCTGTTGCGAGTCGATGCTCTATCTTTAACGTGGGACCGAGTACCTCCTCTGGGATTTCGTCCATTGCTACCGCATCTTCCTCTCCTTGCTCGGGAATACTGAACTCCGGCGCCTATCCACCTGAGTTGGCTAATGTATCTGGTAAGCACTCCTCCAAAGAACACGCTTCCCTTACAGTTGAATCCTTAATCTGGATTGCGCCTGGTGCCGAAAGTTTTATGGATGGGAAGTACATATATCCTGAAACTTATAGTTTTTTACTGGTCAGTTTAAAAACATCGTGTTAACGGTAAGGGTGAAACCCATCTACATGTCATGACATACCGTGACACTGGGTTAAATAGAGTCCAGCTGTTCCATTGTGAAAATATGTACGTTGGACCATTGAATATGCAGAATGCGCTTTTAGATGCATCCCAAGCGCAATTGCTGCAAATTACTAAACATTTTGGCTAGGTTTGGTTTGCAAAAACTACCAAACCATTTGCAGCGTGGGCTTTTGAGAGCGAGAAACTAGGCTTTAATGCTTCATTAGAGTTCTGCAATATGAATTTTGGTTTCGCAGGGCTAGAATAGGAAATGAACAGGATTTCGTATCATTTGTCGCTTAAATGTGTCGTTCAAAGGCAAAATAGTCTGAGCTGACCTAGTTCACACGTTGGCGCCACTTCAGCCATTTCCATATCGAATTGAAAAGCCACATCCAATGTGGTGGGCCGAATGATAGGATGCACTGTGCGACGTTGCTTTCAAGTCGTTGCTTATTTGTACCTCTTTGTTTGCATTAGAACAATAATTATTTGTAAGGCTTGCCACGATCCAATTGCCTATGTTTTGGTTACGTGAAATTGCTGACAGTTTATTACTTAACTTTCCAAGACGGTACCATTTTTATGAATAGCCTCAGTCATTTTTTATGAATGGTGTAGGTGGTCATGTGTAAGCGATTTCCTAAATCTTGAACATATTCTTAACTCCAGTAGTATCTTGCATTCCACTTATCTTACTAGCAGCCTCCCCATATCTACAGAGTACATGATTGTTGCACGTTACATCCCACAACTCACGCAATCGCGATTCTTAGCGATCAGATCTGCTTCATAATTGATCAAGAATGCCCAACCTTAGTAATTGCATTTTTATGTGTGATTTAATCATAAAGTGTCCGGGCTTGCGTTGTGCTGTTTTCCAGCGAAAAGCTTAGGATACATTGGGCAAGTGTTTTCATAAAGGGGTGAATTTTGGATCATTGTTATGAGTTCAGCACGATAGATTTCCGGGAGCATTTATCAGTCCGGCTAGATCGTTCTTTTTACCATCTTTAAAGGTTCAAACTTCACTGCTGTTCTTCGATTTCCGGGAGCATTTATCAGTCCGGCTAGATCGTTCTTTTTACCATCTTTAAAGGTTCAAACTTCACTGCTGTTCTTCGATTCATATGTTTAAGTCTAATAAAAGTCATTTGGTGATTCTGTGTTAAATGGTGCCTAAGCTAGTCTAGAAATGATTGCGCAGAAGGGGCACAAAATTTGACCAGCGCACCAGGTAGTTTTATCGATCAGTATTCTTAGTTAATCACTGAAATTTGAGAGGGGTACCAAGTTCCTATCAAATCTATTTGGGAAACTAAAGTTGTTTAATTAAAAACTAAAACAGTTTGTAGATTTCATATCTTCCCACGTTATTTCCTTTTGTCCGGTAACATAGCTGTAAACACACTTAAATACTGATCTGCCTTGAACACTGCATTGCAATCCTGTCAAACTTAATTTATTTGTTAGCTATAGCTTCTTAACACAATCGTTTTTTTAGAAGGGAAGTCTACTAGTTCCCTGGAGGACACAGGAGGTAGCAGTGGAGGTCGTGAAGACAGTGGCTGCTCCTCCAGTTTGGCGACCTCCAAGGAAGACATGTTTCACTGTCGCAGTAGCAGCTTCAACGAGCTTATCAACAAGAGTCCCTCTTATTCACCTCTTCAAAACCCCTGCATCTCACCTCCTGACAGGGTCGTCTCATTCGCTGTTGATGGTGAGGTCAGAGTAAAGCGGAGCAACTCCGGTTTGAGTCACGCCTGTCGTGGTAGCTCACAGGCCGGTCCTACCTCTCCTGAGCCCATTTCGCGTACGCTCATGCATCTGGTTCAGCACTACGTTGATAAATCACTTTCGTTCATCAATATTTCCCTGTTCTATCACCCAATTGCTTTTATTGTTAAACTTAATGTTGAAGCGGGTTTAGGGATTTCAAAATGAAAAGTACGGATAAAATCACTAAGATAACTTGGCCAGACTGTTTCTTAAGAACTTTCGTCCTTTGAGACTCAAAACTCGGAGTAATCATGTGCTGTCAGCATAAATAAATTTGTTTAATTTAGTACTTATGCAAAAGTTAATTAACTTTAGACCAAGCTAATCATAAAATTAAAAGGGAATATTTTAAGCTTGCTGTTAAAGCCTATTGTGACTATGGTCGACACAAACCACATTTAATAATTCCTTAACACTTCCAAATTCTTATCAAATAGAATAGTCCTTAAATGAATTAACACGTTAATCAATTCAAGCATACTGGTGACTTCTAAAAGTAAATTATGTGGCGTAGATTTGCATACCCACACCAACACTTTATTTCCATAGGAGGGAGGCTGTGTATTGTGCATCGCTGCCTAGTGGATCCAATAATATAACCACCAGTAACCCTCTGTATTTTCTTCTTTCCTCCCAATATCTCGTTTTTTGTTGCTTCTTCTTTTGTTCCTGCCCTGCTAAATTTTACCTTCCGACTATCACACTCATCTATAACTGTTGGGTCCAAACGACCATGACCCTGATAATTGTGATTTCGTTTGTTTTAACTAACATTATCCCCGAGACAGGCCTCCCCAATCTACCCAAAACCTCATTCTACCTAATGCGTTCGTCTAGCCAAGTCCTGCGGAAAAGCGGCTCAATACGAAAGAGGTTATTCTCTAGTACGCTTAACCTTGCCGGTAAATATAACTAGTCGATGCATTATATTGGTCTTTAGCGCTCACACACCCTCCGAATGTCATAGTGACTATATGTATTGAAGCTGTAAATCAGTTAACGTGTTAACTTCAAGCATGTGCCTGAATGTGGAAAAATTATTTTTGGAGTTCAAATAGAATAGGTAATATTCTCGCGCAAAGTTGGACCCACTTCATCGAGTGTATAATTGTCCTCTTTTTTGTTCACTTCAACCGTGTGTTAGGCGGTGGGGAAAGGGCACGGGGGGACTGCGATTCAGTTATCTGGTACGGACACCTGGTGTTTGGGGACGCTTATTCTCACACTTTAGCATGATTCCTGCGCAGAAACCCTCAGCGTAGCAAAATTTCCTTTTCCTTAACTATTTGAAAACCCTCTAAAGTAAAATATGTTTGTGACTTGAGTCTTGATTTACTTTTACATATCTTACAAGAGAATGCAACCAATTTGTCTAAACGGCGATTAATCCACTTTGCAACATGTGGAATCCTCTGCCATTTATAGTGAACATAACGGTGCAGATATGGGATAGCTTCCGGCAATCACCTCTGTGACTCAAGTTTAAATAAAAAAAAATTCCTCACTTTTATCATGCTATTAGCTATTGAAATGATGCGCTCAGCGATTTAGTTAATTTGTGAAATCGTACTTCAAATGAAAACAGATTTTATTAGAGAATAACTTGAGTGTAAGTTTACTTATTTGGCATACAGTCCACGATGAGGTGAGGCAGAATCTCTTAGGTAAACCACTAAATTCCAAATGAAGATTAGTTTCCATGGTATTCACTCTCAGTTCGTTTTGCCCTTATCGGTAACGGTATATTTGTTAACTGACGAGCGCTTTTTAGATCAAGGGTTGTATCATAGCCTCCGTGACCGTTTCCATCCTTTTTTACTGCATGCTACCAGTTGCTAGGATTTTTCTTTTGGTAGAACTTAAGTGTACGAAATGAACAACGATTACCCCTTACAAGCCAAGCCTATTTTAGGACGTGATCCATCTGACTGTCAGTTCGAAATTGCATTTAGATAGATCAACAAGGCGAAGGGTTAACTAAACGTACTAACGCTCCAGATAAATTTGTTTCTAGTTGAAGAAAATACACTTTTCTTTTAACTAAATTAACTTATTATCCTAACAGTATGAAACTCTTACAGAAGTGTGTAAATTCATTTCAAAATACTACATTTTGCCATTTAGTTTAATATCGCTTTACTGATAGATTTTTATGGACTTCGTTTTACAGTGATTTTTAATTTCGTCCCCTTTTAATGCACAGGCTACGTTCGAAATGTGAAGCAGAAACTCGATAACCATTCCTATGGCGGAATGGGCACAGCACTTTTGAAGCAGTAAGTCACGTTTTCCTTTCATTTTTCTCCCTTACCAAAAGATATTTTTTGCATTATAGCAAAATTTAGCCGAATAGAGCTAGTTTGTGAACTTACAAATTTAACGAAAAATTTACATAAACTGGTGGTATTTCAGTGTGCTTATGCATTTTCAAGTCCGATTCAATAGACCGATCCCATTGGATGGTTCGCAAACCGCAGTGCATTATAGAAATAACGAATTTCCAGTGCTTTCAATAACGCCTCTTTTATTATTAGTAAATTTGCGTTCGAACCTTTTATTTTTTCGTCCCAATACGTTTCAACAGGTAAAAATGGTAGATTTCTTCTGTTTTGCTTGCAAATAGTTTGATTGCTTCAGTCTGCAAATTAATATTAAAAATGTTATACTGTTAGCATAGTGTTATAGTGTGGTGTTCCAACTACCCCCTGAAAGCGTTATGATGCACATAATTGTAGAAATAACTTTGTGCCTATGTGGTGAGGCCTGGAAGGTTATCATCAGAGAAGATAAAAGTAGGGCTTTGGCACTGCTTTAAATGAGACATTATTTTACAGCAACTGCGGAAACCTCGTCTATGCTACCCTGCCATATTGGAATTTTCCTTTAAGCTGGTCCACTTGAATTGATATGAATATGGTACCGTAGAAATATTTTTGTCTGGCTTGCCCCTGGTCCCAGGAGGCAACAACGAATGCCATCATTTGAACAATGCCGCTTGCATTACGATGTGTCATTTTTCGTCTGCGAAACCCACTTAGTAGGCCATCAGTACTTGCATTGTTCGGTGATGCATTTTGTCTGCAGTGGTCGGAGTACATCCCTATGCCTACATATAGAGTAAAAGGAAGGAGAGCGATTGGTAGTTTTGCGTTGTTGATTGTGAAGGCGAAGTGCGTCTAAAGCATTGGCCTCCCTGCGGCAGCTTCGTGGCAAGAAAAGGCACAGGCCTTTGTAGGCGAGATCAGGCGATCGAGAGGGCTGGAAAGTATTTGTTAAATTTTTCTCAGGTTTCATTCACACCAACCCGAAGCGCAAATTAACGAAGCAAGTAGGTGAGGTGGAGGCTGACAGATGAGTGACGACCAAGTATTCATATGCCCATCGCATATGCAAAATTTAGAGATTATAACCGTGAAATTGTCGTACGTGGATTATGCGTGGTTTATTTGCTATGTAAGTAGTCAACTTAGTGCCTTTATTAAACAAACTTATGCATTTTCAGTTCCACATCCTGGATCTTGCGCTCAAGCCGTCCTAGTCTTGGACATAGTTTTGCCTCTACAATAGTGCGGTTTTTAAAAAAAGAGTCTTTTATTTGCGTCAGAACAACATGCTGTTGTTTCACCTATCGATTAATTAAATGAATCTCCTTCCATTAGTTTTGGCAGCAAACATTACGCCAATAATAATGAAATTCTCCAAGGGTTATTCATTTCGTTTTTTTTCGTAGTAAATCCATATCCGTAGTGGATTGCTGCTTATTTTTCTGCACCGGTATCATATCATTATCCTTTGAAGTTGTATTCGTTTGGTCTAGCGGAATCAAAACCCTACACCTTTTAAAATGCCTCAAAATTATTTATGAATAATGTAGCGTGCATTTGACACCTTATATCAATGTTTAAACAGTCTAGAGGAGCAAATGGTTTCTACTTGGTCTAAATTCAATAAAAATTCGATCCAATAAGTGTTGATGAACATTTTGTCATAATTAGGAAAAGTTGCCGAAAAATGCAGTCCTTTTCATATAAGGTAAATACTTTTAGCATTTCATAGAGATTGATTAATGAAGTAAATACAATCGACTTTAAGGGACTTGGATTATAGTGGGCTGTATCGAATTTAAAGCACATTGGGTTTTCGATTGACGCCCCTAAACATAATAAGTCGTAACTGTTAATCCGATTCATATATTTTGATAATTATTACCAGTTTTGTAGATGGAATTGCAAATAATAGTAATGCTTTAAAATGCTTAATCGTTCAGTGTTTCATTTAATTGTCGCTATTATGATAATTTAATAATTTAGACTTTAAAAACAAATTAAGGATTGAACAAATACTTTGCGTGATTTTCGGCGCAGTTTGTTACAATGGCTCAGCTTAACTCATAGGAACCTGTCAAACGCAGTCACTTGTTTACATGCATTATAAACCATCCGTGCGAACCAATCTGTCGGTATGGCACCCCTGATTGTGCCCTTGGCTACCGTTCCTATATTTTTAACTTAAATTTCATAAATCATCGGAAGATTTAAACTTATTTGCAAAGTTGCAGAAACATCTAGTAAACATGTCGTATGATGTTTAGAGAAAATCAATTAGTGGAATGTAGCGACCCAGAAATGCCCAATAATGTACCACTTTAAGAAAGCTCCTTTCTTCTCGATGATGAAAGAGTACGTGTCACTTGGAAAATCAGTTCCATACCAGCATGTCAGGAGTGCTCAGTTGATTTTAAGGTAAGTAACTTAACAAGTCTTTTATATCCATTTTAACGAACATAGACGTGGAATCTAAGCAGACCAGTCCCATATGCTGGCTATTAATAGTTAACAACAAACCTCAAGGACTCTCAATTTGTTCTTCACTTTTGTCAAGTACGTTATGAACTTGCATCGGTTTAAAATTGTGTACGGACTTGTGATGGTGGTTATCTCTAAGTAGTTAGTTGCCCCATGCTTCTAGGATAGCAAGACACTTAGGTTTTCTGTGTATAGTGGGTTGTAGATGGTACTGACCACCCTATCTTCCCAGCTGAAGGTCAAGCATTTATGATTAAGAGTAATCCCCTCAATAAAACACGATGTAATCCAGAGGCATGGAAGTAGAATTACAACATCAACACAAATGTTTAGTTAATAGAAAGAAAACTTCATTCTTACAACAAAGCGCAGCATCTCACATGTATGTAAAATGGCCGTATATCGTAATTCAAGATGAGAGGGGGATGCTGCCTCTACAAATGGTTGACATCCCACCTTGAGGTTAGACGTTCACATGCGGGCTTATAGTTGAGAAGAGATAATGAAATTGTTTGTAGCAGCAAGGTTTTTTCCAGACAGCTGATAGTTATGATTATTTCATAGAATAAACTATTTCCGGGACCTTTCATTGGCTGCTTAATATATTTTTCAATGGGAAAGCACAGGGAACTATTTGGCAGTTTTAAATACCCTTCATTTCTCCTCCTAAAAAGCGCTTCCTCGTTCACGGACCAGAGTGTCAAGCACTACTACTTTTTTACATGCACATGCGATTCGAGTTCAATCCAGTCTATTTACCATAGCCACCTGAAAGTCAACACCGCTTAAGTCAAGCTTTCCACTTTCTAATTAGTTACCTTACTGAGATCGATCAGAGTCTCGTGTATCTGATGAATGAGGAATAACTTGCTTAAACATTGACGAACATGGCTACGCCCCATTTGGAAACAAACACCACTGATCTACAATTTAGATCCCTTGTTTTACTGGTTTTCAACCTCTCCAAAATTAGCCACAATACTTCAACCTCCACTTTAGTTTTAACTCACGTTCAAAGTTAAAACCACAAGTTTGGATTAAGTTTATTAAACTATCAACCTTAGTTTCCATTACAACACTCGTGTTCTAAAATTGCGAGGATATTCACTTGGTTGTAAGGTAACCAAAGTCTAGAATAGCCTCAAAGAACGTACCAGAACTCGATTGCAATAAGACAAAATGGTTTTAACACAGATTGTTCGGTTGTTGATAATTCCAACCATTCCGATTTCAATTTAATTGTCTCTTAATTTTGTAGAAGAGAAGTTTAAGCAGCTACATTGTTTTATAAATGATATGGAGTTGTAAATCATACATTGGTCCAATTGAGGGGATCTGCTTTATTTTCATTGCTCAAAAAGTTTGACGAAACTTGTTTGGGTCAAGATTTCAGTCTACCATTGAACCAAATTGGTAATGTTGGTGAAAAATTTTAGATTCTAATGCGCTGTAGTAAGTATATCTGACCCGTGTAAAGGCGACCGCAAGTTGTCTAATAGGGGTAGGATGCCTCTATCTAGAATGCATTTTTAGGACACGAAAATTCGAGGAATAGATGGAACAAAGTGACTCAACGTCATACCGAGATTGTTAGTCGCCGATTATGGGAGTAAAGTCAGGATGCCACTTTCCCAGATTAACCAATATCTTCTCTGGGGAAATTGTACAACCTATCACACGCGAACACTACGTCCCATGGCAATCTGTGCTTGTAGTCAGTGAATACCACTGCTCCAAGTGTTGATTAGCGGTTTTTAAGCTTGGTGTACGGCATGCCAAGTTTTCATGCAGTATTACATGCAACGCATCCTCTCTGGTCGAATGTTTGCCTCATGCTATTTTGGTGCCCAAAGTTCAGCCGATAGTAATGGTCGAACGTGCATATCAGACCCGATCATTTTGCATTAATGCATGCAGAAGAGGTGATCCAACTTCAATTTGCTGGTATAGTACCAACATACTTGGGGATTTTCCCCCATAGAACATCATTACTATGTAGATTTGCGGTAAACCGCAAGATTACTGAGTACGTTAAATTAACCCGTACTTAAATACCTTTTCTCCCATGTAAGCACTACCTCCCTCATGCATTTGCCGGTAATGGCCGACCGTGATCTCAAACGCCCCATTGGATCCCAAAATTCCTCTTCCTCAGCGTTAGTTTCTGCGGCTGCGAATGTCCCCGAACTCCTCCCAACGTGGACTGGAGATCCTGAAATGGATGTTTCAGAGAGCTTTGAGGCTGCGACTGAACTCCGAATCCACTTCCCGAATTACGAGATTCCTACTAAGGTGTTTAGATAAAACTTGAAGTTGCTTCATCTTTCATGCAAACTCAGTTGCATGTTTTAACAAAGGAAGGATATATTGTGTGGATGCTGTTCGGTTTTCATAGAATAGCAATTTCTCAGAAATGGAATTTGCTCGGGTTACCATAAAGCCAAATGAATTTCGCATTTATCCGAAATTCTCGTTGAGTAGTTTATGCTTAATTCGTATTGTTATGTATTTTTGGCTGCTGAAGCTAATGCAATTAACCGTACTACTCTCAAAAGCTTGTTCTAAGTTCTCTACAATACTTGCAAACGCTTACATTTAATTATAATTATTTCTTGACTAATGCCTGTTAGAGAGCCTTATCTCCTAAGTGGTCTAGTCTGTGTGATTGATTACAAGTACTACAGTGTAGCCATTCAAACTTTTGCATTTTAATCGAATGATTTTATCTTTTGACCTCCTAAAGCGTCATTTATAGGCTTATTAATGCCTATATATGATAGAATGATGCCATTCTCCACTTTAAATAGGGTCCGCGTATTCAGGACCACGTGCGAACCCTAGTTCTGTTAGAGTTTCACCAGAAGGTGCGTTACATGGTATGCTACTTGAAGCAATTTGAATATCTTCTGCTCCGGCGTTGGCCTAGAGAACATCAGCACTTGGCTGATCTGATGGCTTTGGATAGAATTCCTCGTCTCATTCGACTATTTCGCAGCCTCGTTCATGCCATTGAGCATACTGTCGAACCTCAGGGCTACGGAAAAATGGCCGAGGCAGTATTGACTTGGTTGTCCAAAGACGACGAGGCTAATCTCAAGGTAATCCATCGTGAATGATCAACAGAAAAAGTTACTCAAAACATAGGTGTACTACAAAATGTATTGCTTGACCTGTCGCCAGAAAGCTTTGCTTTCCTTTTATTCTTAGAGCACCGCCCTTTATCCGTTACCGGGTATTTACGTGTGCTGCTGATGTGGCATCTCTCCAGAATAAACACACAGTTCTGCGCATGCACATTGAAACGCAGAGGATAGCTAGTTTATAGACTTTTCAGGCGCAATATAATTTTGTATCAATATAATCCAGGGTACCATGCAGTGAAATTTGTATCTGTCATTTTAAGTAAGGCATTATGCAGGTGCATTTTATATTCCGTCATAAAAATATTCATAGTGTTCGTAGGGGGAATAATCATGTGGTTTGACGTTAGCTATCATGGTATTTCCTGGCTGCAGCAGACAGCAGGTTTCAAATGCACGGACTTCGATCCTTGCTTCTTTATTTTGCTAGTGTGGGATTTGTTTTAACTACCGGGATTCTCAGAGCAAGCCATAAATAAAGAATGTCATATGCTGCACACACGAGCAATATAACTTGAATTGCCTTCCGCAAGGCCAAGAGGCAGGAAGTGGGCCACAATTACAAATATTTACTTGCTTTATTACTTCTGTGTTTTGAAGCAAGTTGATGGAGAGTAGAACACAAGGTTAATGTAGTAATTGCAAAAATAAAATACGTCGCCCGTGAAAATATGAGCAAAATCAGCTAAATGTAACATTTTTGATGTTCAGCGTTCCCAAAGACCATTGAATCGTGTTGCGTCCGAAAAAGCATTTGGCTTTTTCCTCACATATCTAATGGAATACAAAGTATTAGGCTGAGTTTTTAACGATATATTGTGAACACAATTATAAAACATTTGAATAATTGTTACAGGCCTTTGAATGCCGATTTCTCAAATTTATCCAGCTTGACATGTCCTTGATTTCTTTAGGGGACATACGAGTGTGAGCTTATATACAAACCAAGTGGAAGAAGACACAGGCAGAAAACTCAAAAATGGGTTTGCCGCACTCTCATTTATGTCACATTTTGTGGGGCTAAAGGGGCTTTGCAACGCCTCATTTGGTTTGATAAGCATCATTCAGCTTCGTTTTAGGTGTAGTCAGCGACGCCTCTGTTGATCGTTCCTAGCATAGTTCGCCTCTGAGTCCTCCACTGGTACACCGTATTGGTATTGATGATCATTGGAGCATCGCCTAGGAGTGGATACCATTCTGCAACATAGTTCTCTAGTGGATTCATTAGCGCATATTCATGCCAACCAAACACTTCGTCTTCGATTACTGCAAACTAATATTTGAAAATGGGTTAGAGATTTAACTCATCCCTCTTCTTAACTTACTTTGCATATTAGGCAAAAATCTGCAAGACATAAAATCAAGGTTAATCAGGGAGATATCATAAGCGTAACCTTGCCAACTTATCACCCAAAGAAGAGCAGCTATTTCATGCTAAAAATTTCATAACCATTGAATGCTTTACTGTAGGCATGGGTTCGGGACTGCCAAGCTCTGTCGTGCACGAACATGTTGGACAGTGTAAAGGCAATGGTTCGGGAGTACGCTCGGAAGCATCCAGACATTCAGGTTGTTTTGGAGACTCGATTCAATAAATTCGTACTTATTGAAAGTCTGAGTCAAGTCAGAATCCTCTATTTTAATCTTCCCCTCATATCCAGCAATATTATGAAAGATCTGGAGAGAAAGACCTCAAATTATAAAGGTATGCCCAACTGCTCAAGTAGAACATTTGATTATTATTTTGCCATCACCTTCTTGGATGCCCGCCTTCTGCTGATAACCCATAAAAACACAACAGATATTAAATCTAAACAAAGCAATTTAGGCAAACTTATCGTTCCATATGCATGCGTAGAATAAGCAACATCTTGCACATCTTTACAGTTGCTTTTGCGTGCCCCTGATGCATATATGCAGTCGAACACTTGCAAGTAGGTCGATGCATCAGTGCATGTATTTTGTCCAACCAAATGCTCTCCTGTATGTCCACATTAGTGTACTACCAGTTAACGGCAAAATTTCCAATTTGTTGAGCGAGTTTGACGCAATCATACGCACGTCAGTACCAGGGTAGAAGGTTTGGGACCTAAACCGACATCAGCTTGGTGTAAATTTTGGCATTCTTAAATGGGTAGGTTTAGTATGCCCTCACTTAAGACACGATTTTAGCTGATTCAACGGGCACTACTTACCGTTTGCAATACTATTCTGTTCGATAAGTTGTAAACCCGTAAAACAAGTATATTTCGTATCCATTTTCTAAACGATTTTGCATATGGTGGCCTTGTTCTGATGATTTTATAAGTTTGATAGGCAAGTTGGGTTCAGGTTTTGCATACGCACCTTTGAACTATAAAGGCAAGTGTCAGGGTGTAGTACTCTCTCCGTTCATTTCGCTACCCAGAATTCTTAATTTTCCGTAACGAACTGAATTTCACGTCACAGTTCCTAATGGTACAGCTGGCATAACTGCACCCCAAAGTGCTGCAAATCTGAGCAACAAAATCCAGACAATAATAAAAAAACCCGAAGTATAAGTCTAAATTTTTATCACTTTTTAGCCGAAGCGAAGATCTGGAAGGAAATACACTCCAAGCTGGCGAGCATTCCACACTCAATCGATAAAATATGCATGCCTTTAGTAAAGCTGATTAACGATGGTCACTTCTTCTCTACAGTGGATAAAGGTGATCAGCTGACACGTCATCAAGCCCAAGGTGGATATTTGCCCTTTGCGGTAAGTTATTAGTTCTCATAACTCCCATTTTTTGGCGTTTAGTGCCTAAAGAAGACGGCTGTTTAACTGCATTCATAAAAGTCTGCAAAAGGCTAAATCATTAGTCCAATTAATTGTTCATTATTTTTACGTGGTTTTTGTTGGCTTCTGCTATTTTATACCTGATTGCCCATGAGTTCGTTTTCGAATGGAACATTCACGCTGTTGTGTTATGGGCGTGATTGACATCATCATTTGGGGTGTGAGTTTCGTTTTACGTGATGAATTAGGTCATTTCCCAGGAGGAACTCCGGTAATCATCAAGCGCACTAAACCATAATGCTGTGGCACCTACATTACCTTAGCGTGTGGAAACCGTGATGGCTATTCGTAAAAATAGTGCAACAGCGCTTGCGCCCCACTTTCATTTGTACCTCAATAGCCAGAGAATTTATGCGTCCCGCTTTTATACCCGAAAACTATTCAAAAGAGAAATACAATCAGGAACGGCTAATTCTCTTTTGAAATAAGAAGACGTGCCTTACTTTGCTAGGTACTAGGTTTAAATTTGTTCCTTTGTAAAGTTGTCGGCGGGGATAAATAAAGCTAACTGAATAATCCCCTAAATTATTATTTTTAGATAACTGTATTGCTGACCCGCCCTTAGCTTACTTATGCCTTTTAATAATATTTGCATAACTAACAATCTGCTTTCTCTGTTAATCGAATCTTCTAAGGTCTTCGCTCAATTTTTAATGCCTTTTACACAGTCGTTGTGAGTCTTTCACGGGCAGATGACATCGGATAAGATAATGCACACTTGGGTTTTGCAAATAAATTGCCTGTCAAAATGCTTTCATACTTCGGTCTTGGGGCCAATCCACTTTTTTGGGAAGAATTTATGTAGCTCATATGCACTTAATTTCAGCCTCCACGATTGGACTAGGCCGAGCACTTAATAAATCGCTACATCTTGAGCATTTAGAAGTAAATTTAAACAACAGCTTGCGCCAAAAGTAAACGTAGTGTTTTTTTGAACTGTTGATGGTAGGATCTCCTCCTCCACTTCCCTCGGACACTGTTCCGATTTTGGGTAATCGATCATGCCGGGATTGCCGTAGATAAGTTGACATTCACCAGTGACAACAAAGTAAATTACGACTACGTGAAAGAGAGAACCGAAGTCCTGGCAGTCCTTTTGAACTCGGTACTCATGCTTCTCGTAAAAGATGGCGGCCGCTATGGTTTACGCCCATTTAAGCCTTCCAAGGAACCGGGAATGGAGAACTTACCTACGTCCACTTCTAACACTGCTTCTTTGAGTTCTACACAATTTGTTGTGGCTCCTAACCTGCTGGGCAACACCATGAAGCTCTTACCCATCTTTTCAACGGATTCGGTATTTGCCTCCCTTGGTGAACAAATAGGTATGTCATTTAGAGCCTCTTGCATCGAAAAAACACAATAATTATTGTACTGTGTATATGGCGGATAGAGATGCAGTTAGATGGGAACCCCATGCAAAAATGCAAATCAACAAAATTCTATTCATTGGCCCATGAATGCGTTCCTGTGTGCTTTATAAAATAGGCTCTAGTAATCGTAACTTATTTCCTATTTTTTTTAGGTCAGGAATATATGCTTAACATGATCTTTAAAAAACAAGCAATGCTCCTTCGATTGTCATTTACCTCAAAGGAAACTCGGGAGAAGTATGTTTCTCATACCGATAATAAGCCAGGGATTTCCCCCTGTCTCTTATTTCCACAGAAATACACAACCGCCTCACATGCGCGGTAAAATAGCCAACCTTTTAATTTCGCCATATCGTTAGACACTACAACAATCAATTTAATGACCACTCGTCAATTCACGCAAGATTGTAAGACCTCATCGGTTTTGTTAGGTTTTTATAAGTTTTATAACGATAAAGCCAATGTTGTGGATGTAGCTAGTAAGAACCTGTTACAGATACTTTGCAGCTAGGATGTCTGAATGTCACGAAAGTATTTAACTCAAATTGTTGACTTGTATTCTTGAAGATGGCTGAATATTTTAAAAAGGCGGGAACAGATTTCAGTTCAGCAACGTTTAACAGTGCAAAAACCTCGTGGCAGTCTACCACCAGTGAGCATGCGCTCTGGTGATCAAAAGGTTGGCTCAGAGTATCTGGAGACCATCCGTGCCTCTGTGAGGACTGTACAGCCAAGCGCGAACTTTGGCAACCTGGCACAAATAGTGGATCCAGAACTACTCCTCCCTATATCATCATCTGAACCACTCGAGAAACAGGTTACACGCCTCAGTGGTGCGCATTTTCCAACGACTCGTTTTTATTTGTTGCAGACCTTTTATTATTGCTTTGAATTTTGATTTTAAAGCTTGTTTTATGCTATTTTAGGAAATGACTTAATTAAGTAATCAGATTAGGAAATGATTTGTTTATTCATATCGGTCGTTCCTCAAATTAAATGCTTCATGGCTTTTAAAATGCGATATTAGTGTCAAAGTCATTCTTCTATTGACTGCACAATTATATGTCCGAGATTTGCCCGTTGAAGCCCTGTCTTGATCACCAAATCGAAATGCGATTGCAACTAAAACATGTGTTTTTTAAAGTACCAATAGTAAACTTTTTAAATAGGCTTCTATCGATGGACAGAAGACAACATGTCAATACGTTTTTAAAACTAACATTCCACTGGTTGTCGTTTTCTAGATTTTTTATTTATATCATCACTCTAAGACTACACACATTCTTCAAGTCAATTGGTATGCTGGCAGGTTAACGCTTAGCAATGCAAAAATGGTGACTTTGTGTCGGATTTTAGAAAAAATTAGTGAAGTGGAGCAGGATTTGCAGACCCTGATCCAATCAATCTCAAACAGCCAATCTAGCAATGCGAACAAATTTCTTGAGGTAAATTTTACTTCTTAGCCATTTCCAATGTGTGTTGTGCGATTGATACTTCCTACCAATGTTCACGCTACTGACGCAGTAGATAAGGACTGCATTTGTCATTCCCAATTCCACCTATTGCAAGGCAAAATTTCCCGCCCGTCCAAAGGTATACTACGCTTGCTTCCACTTTTCAAACAGCAACTTGGGAAAGGGATATGTTAGTTCCCAGCTGTACTGGGCCAGTTCGGTTTATTGAGGCATGTGAGAAAAAACCAAAACTGTAAAATCTTGTTCATGTTTCAAATTATCTGCAGATGGCAATTTCTAGTCGACTGCGCCTCTCTCAACTTTGCAGATGTTTCCCCTATGTCCGCGCATTTTCTCCGTAATAGTTAAGATGGTGAAATTTACGTTTACTTCACCTATTATGATGCAGGTCTATTTTACCTTCATTTATTGGTAAACCGTCACTGGTTGAGTCTTCAAAGCGACTTTAACCAGACGATACCGACCACAGACTTAGCATCGCTTTTTGGGTACATTGAAATCCCTGAGCCATGATTTATTGCTCTTCTTTTTTATAGAAACTATCAGGTCAAGTATCAAAGCACGTTTTGCTTTTAATACAAATAAAAATATCGTTATCCTGCTCTTGTTAATGCTATTGGTAACATCTGATCTACCAATGAATCATTCTTTTTTGTGATTACGACCGTGGTAAACTCTAGTAACCTATTTATTCTCCCATCACCCACTAAAGAACCGAGACCAGGGCTGTTATTTTTCCAATTTATAGAAGCTGTCTCTAGGATCTGGTGACACTGTATCCCAAACCAAGAGGGAACTGATAATTTTGGAACTCCTATTGACGGAGAATTGGCTGAAATTTGTTACCAAGCATCTCCATCAACTCTCGAGAAGTCCAAAGTGGTTCGGAGAGAAAAGAGCGAGTGCAACTGCTGTAGCAACTACACCGAATTCAGAGCTAACAACAGCAAGTGAAAGGGGTCATCAGCGATCCAAGTCTGCAGTTGTTGTCCCAACTGGTCTAAGGAATCACAGAAGACGTTCCAGAAACGGTAGTGGATCAATCTACCGAGACTTTTTGGAGCAAACATTGTCAAAGACATCTTTGAGTGGGAGTAAGGAAGTCACGCTAATTGAAGGAAGAAAAATCGGTGGAGATGGAGGAAACCAATTACTAGACATAATTCATGACCTGCAAAAACTGGTGGAAAGTACGTCATTGGCTGCTTCACGTGCTCTCGGTGTAAGTGCTAGCCATAGTCCTCTCTGTCCCCTTGATTGGGAGGCACTTAACACCCTTTGAAACCTTTAATCTAATCCGTGCACGCCTTGAGTGCCTTTGATTCTGGTTTTTTGGCTTGGTTCGGTTTGAGCCTTTCCCCCACTGATTGATGGCTCTGACATCTCGGCTTGCTCTCGCTTTGACTGCTTCTCCCCAACTATCAGCTTCATTAACCTTAACTAAACGCGATTACGTTTCTTCCACCTAATTTGTAAAATTCATCCAGCCCAGTTATAATATAAAATTTAAAGACGAGTATCGGTTGTAAATATAAGGCGCCTTTTAACAGTTGGTATATTCTACCAAGTCGGTAGAATAAGTGAAGATGGTAGCATAGGAAATTAAACGAGAAATAAAATAATGATATAAAATTACCATAAATTGCCTATTATTGCGGCTATATGTACGTATTTTGAGAATTTTTTAGGCGTCTACTATCATCTGTTACGAATTTTTTGGCTGTTCTCCTTATGATTGATTCCTTTATATTTCATCGCCACGCCTCAGTAAATATGATAGCAGAGCATACGCAAATGGCTTGGATATCACCGCATTCATCTCAGTGGATGTTTTAGTGTTCACAAGGATAAGTAAAGGGAATCAAATTAATGGGGGTTGGTCATGCGGTTGGTGGTCCAGTACTGCAAATATTCGGAGCATGATGATGACAGTTCCCTTTTAAAATGACTTCATGCATGCTTAACGAAGTCGCACAGACGTTTTTGAATGCTTTGAGCACACTGCTCTGTCCTCTTAGCTGCACTAGTACTGGATAATTCTGCTTCACTTTGCCACAGCACCCAAGCATACTTTTGCCTTGCGTGCATCGGATGGGACGATTTTCTTTAGCAATGTTGTAGATCAGATTTTCAGTTGGGAGACTGTTTATTTGGCAACTATCCAGTACAACTTGTAAGAGACGAGGCACTGAAATCGGAAAGGATGCTTTCAGACCAGAAAGGGATAGTGACTAGACTAATATCGTCTTGGAAGTGTAATCTATCTCTTATTCCTGCTGGCTGGTATAGAACCTAGAAAGGCAGGAAAGAGTAGAATGGGATTCCAAGTCGGATGACGACCACTTTGAGGCTTTCCTGGATGCCAATTCCTCACTTTTGTCCTCGCACTCATCTTTGTCGACCAAAGAAATCGACAAATCGCTGATCAAGGACTGCAAAAACGTTCAAGAAACGGGTCTTGAAGGGATTCTGTTTAGTGACTATGAGGCGGAGGAGGAGGATAGGAAATCCAATGGTGTAGGCGGCCAAGAGCTGCTAGAAAGGGTTGGACACGCTGAGATGCCATCAACGGGACACGTCACGGGATTAAAAGAAGATTCGAAAATTTCACATCCTCTCGTTGCAAAGGAGGAAGATGGGACCGAAAATGTTGATGGTTAGCGTTTATTGTTTACTATTTGCAATATTTTGTGCCTGAAACTGTACATTGCTCTGAAGCTTCATTTATTATCTGTTCACTCATCCTGGCACAAAGCAAAACTGTAGAGAATTCAAATAGCAATCATTTAATTTTTTATTGGAAATTGAATGCCCTTTTTAAAATCCGCACATCTAAGGGGAACAGAAGTTGTTACATCTCTAGATATCACACTTGAAATAGCGAAAATCGTACCTTTATCCACCAAGGCTGAGTACATCCTTTCTTGAGTGTTAAACTAGCCATTTCTTGAGGTACGGTTCCATTTATTACTTTTAGAGCCTTACGAAGATGAGGTGCAGATGGTTGCATTACAGCTCGTCGATGGTGTAATTGAGTACGCTGGTAAGAAAAGCCTAACGTCCCGTTCTTTGTATGCGTATTAAAATTAGATATTTTGGTTGTCAAGTTCTATTTACTGTGTTGCATTGTCCCAAACAGGTTTTATTATTAGTTCATAAAAAGGCTTCAGCCAATATAGACGTGTCCCAAGATATAAGCCGGATGACGAAAAATGAAGAGAAAGCTAAGGAGCTCGAAACTTTTGGCTTTTAATCCTTAAATAAAGGCAGCGAAATTCGGTTTTTTTTTACTGTGCCAAGGCGCTCAGGCTTTCTCTGAAGACTGTGAAGGTTGAATCATGCGAGCCTGAAATGATCCACGCATTGACATATATGGCGTCCCACTCTGTTTTCTTACTGTTGTTGTCAGTAACTTCCCGTCCTCATGGACCCTTCAAGCATTATTCAGATTAATTAATTCATTTTCTGTACAGGAATCACTGAGATGTCCTTATTCTGTTTCATGAAAAGAATCTTTTAATCCGAGAATACTGATGCACCTTGTAGATTTCGGTAGATTTTGTATTTTATCCTTGCCTTCGACAAGCTTTACAGAAAAATATTAAGAATCAATTGAAGTTCCACTACATTCCACTGCTAAAACCTTTTACATGTTGGTCGATTTTCGTTGGAAAAGTGATTCGTACAGTTAAAAGCGTCTCTCCAACTCACCTACGAATTTAGGTCTGGTGGTACTGCACATGGCTCACTGCTCTTATAAAAGTGATTTATTAGTTGAAGTGAATGATTTGGTCTGGCTCAGTGCAGATTAATGCAGTCACGATAGATACGAATGAGCTCTTTTATTGATTCTCCGCAAATTGACCCATTAGTAGCGGATCTTTTATCTCAACGCCGAGTTGGTCTGTTAAGAAGATGATAATTTTAGAGGGTTGAAGTTATCGCATTAAGGTTTGAGGCACAAAAGCACGGAAGTACCTTTATTTAAATGTACAGAAGGCCTGGAAGTCCAGAAGACTAGCTTGTGTGTGTAGAGCTTCGGGTCATTTGCATGATAATATCTGAACTAGAAGCATATGCCGCTGAACAAAGTGTTCTCATTTGAGGTGGCAACATGTTCTGAATAAGGGATTGGCGAATTGGATGGCTTAATTGCATTCACACGGGCATAAGTTTTCCGCTATCGATTTTAAATGCAGGATCCCACGAGATGGATTTGGCTATGAGTGCCAGTGACCTGACAGCCTCGGTTGTTGCATCGGCCATCACACAGGTGATGGGTGATCGCTATGGGGATTCAGAGCTCGCCTGTGCAAAGGACAGTAACAGCAGCTTCTTGGAAATTGTGGACCACCTCAGCAGCGGGGAGGACGATGCAATAACCGTTACCGGATCAAAGCCACACCTTGCTCCAACCCCTACCGAGACTGATGGGCCCACAATCCCATTTAGTGATCTTGACAAACTAAACCCCGCCAAACCTTCATCATCTATTGGTGTCTCTGTAGGGGGCAATGACTCCCAAAAGTCAACCACCTCCAGTGGCTACCTTGTTTCGGGCGACAAATTTGTCCAACATGACTGGATTTGATGCATCTGTTACCGAATCGCAAATAACATGAGCTTTATTATGTAAATACCTCGCGACTGTGCTGCAAGACTGACAAGATCCTCTACTGCCTTCCTTTACTTTGCTCATCCGTCGACTCCTCTCCGGTGGGAAAAGGAAGCAGATACACACACACATAGTAGGGGCACTGTTTCGGGCCATGGTGGATGCCCGGTAAAGTTCTGCAAATAGATGCCGCCCACTTCATCATAGTGGCTTTCGTTCAAACAACCAATAAGTAAATCTTTTTGACTTAAATAGGTTGGTTTTATTGGGTTCTCACAGGGATGATTTGTATTGGAAGTAGGCCTTAATTTTACTTAGGAGATGGCTATGGCTTTGGTTAAACTAAAGAACGCGACAAAGTTATCCAACATCAAAAGGATGTTACACGTGATAGGAAAAACAACAAAAATGAGAAAAGGTGTTGCTTTTCTTTTTTCCTTTTAGAGCGATATCGTGGAAGCGAATATTAGTTCGGGTTGTTGGGTGCACTAACCTGTACTTAGATCTAAGTAATAGTTTCAAACACTAAGCTAATTCGTAATGGTGGTAGGTAATCCTGATGATTACAACTGCTACGATCAAAAGTACGATAAGTTTTGTGATAACTGCGTTGACGTAAACCTTTAATGAATGGGACCCTGATTAAGAACAAGGGTAGTGATGAAGATGGGCTAAAGGCAAAGCATTGAATGAATGTTTTAATAGAATGGCGTACCTAAATGAGATCCAAGAAGCTGTCTGTAAGAACGGAAACAGATAGAAGTTGTAAAATGGATGCACTAATATGACGTTTAATATGCGCTGACTTACAGGAATTACAAATTAATTGGTTTTTTGTTGACATTTTATGACGGTGTGAGAATTGGGTTTTGGGGATGGGGATTGTGTTGACCATCGCCAATACCCATAGCTAGATGCAGAAACTCTAGGGCATATTGATGGTAGGGATGACGGAACTAAATGAAGTGCCTTTGGGTGGGTTTTTGCGTCTTTAATAACCTTTCCGCGCTCTCCTCACATCAGATTTGCTTAGTCATGTTTATATGGGTTCCATCTGATTAACAGGGAAGTGAAAGAGGTATGGTGAGTTTACTCAACCGGCATCTCTATGCAAGCATGATTATGGAAACTGTGCAATGAATACTTTTCAGATTGTTCACGGATATCGTCGCTTCCATTGCTAATACCTTTCATGCAGAACGTGGGACTGAGATAGTTACTGGAAGTCGACTTTATTTCTAGGCCTTCTGCTTGAGGTGCGCTTTCTCCACGCCGTTAAGGTTTTTTACCCAGCAGTGGAAATCAGAATAGATGTCCTTTAAGATTTAGTTCGCTTTCTGCTGCCACCAATGTAGCTGTGAATTCTCCTCTAAAGTCAAAGGAAGACATGATATTCGGCCGGAATATATGCATTCGGCGTACAGATAAGATTGGGCCTACTAGCTTAACAAAAATCCTATGGGCAACCGATTGACTAATGTCCAAAACCGCTACTTGGACAAATAAAATATGTACTGCACTTAGGTCTCCCATACCGCACTTCCACTCCGCGGGACGGCCTTTGGGCCAAGCCAATAGCATCATATCCTCTCTTACATGCTGCCAGAACTTCTTACGGCTTCAAAAGACATGTAGCGCTCTTCTCAGAGATACTGCGTATAATTAAAGGATTCGGTTTCAAAGTGATGGTTTAATAGGAGGCATCGGAACTATGCTGCATAACTCTTCTAGCCCATAGTAATATTCGCCAAAATTAAGCAGGGCACAAATTCACTTTTGGATTGTATTCAAAATGAATATTATTCCATTCTGCAGTTTTCCAAAACTCTACCAGGATCAGGTAGAGTTACTTATGTTTTCCCACTGCAAACAATTGATGATGATGAGATTGTCATCCAATTAAACCGGAGAATCTTCGTAATTGACCTCAGGTCTGATTTCGCCTTCTCGTTCGAAATGCTTTGTGACTTAACTGCATTTGACAGTCTAAGTTTTAAACCAGACATAGTCTGCAACGTACTAAAAGGTACCCTTTATAGGTATTTCTTCAAATTTAGCTCCTTCCGAAACACCGTCTGCTTCATCCAGTGAAACTCTTACTCGTGCAGGTGGTGTAGCATTCAATGTCATGGACTTGGGCGACCGTCTCTTTGTCTGGCATTCCGATGATGATAAGCTGCTCATTCGTGAACTTTCTTTTGCGAATGATGTTTCAAATGGCTCAATTGAATTTCGTTTTTCTAATGCAAAAGTTCTTAACTGTGGGATATATTATGAACGGTCTGGACTCTTTGTATTAGTGACCACCACTGGTGGCGTTTATCACAAACACTTCACATGCTATAAACAGGTAAGAATTATTTAAAGCTGTATACCAGGTCCATAAGTACGAATCCATTTTTTCTGGCAAGTGCGCATCCGGCTCAAAATTTCATCCCATAAGGGGTCTTGCATCTCAGGAAATAATCTGCTCTGCTACTGCTCGCTATAAGGAGGACTGTTCTTTATTTGCCTATGGACTCAAAGGGGGCTTTACCATCTTCGTGTCACTATCTCACCATGATCAAGGTTTACAATCTTAATTACCACCCACTTTATTGATTCAGAAATGCAAGTGCTACCGGTGGTCTCGCGCTGCTCCACTCTTTGGCCAGGAGTTATCCCGTCATTTTTAAAGTGGGTTTGCTATCCCCTTGTTTAAACAGCCTTTAGCAAACAAGGTTGTGGAAACCTAGAAAGTCCGGTATCTATGGCCTTCCTCGATGATAGGACTGCGAATCCCACACTTGTTTGTGTTTGCAAGGATCATTATTTACGCGCTTGGGATTTGAAAGTACTGGAATCTTATTCGTTATTTCTTCCAGCATTGCCGCTGTAGTTCCACGATTGATCTTCTAGAATGCTTGAACACCTTTTCCAGTTGTTTCAATGCTTTCACTGCAACGAAACAACGGACCTTGGCTTTTACGCCCGGTGCTAATCATTGTGTCAAAACATCTAAAAATTTCGCCATTATCTATCTGGAGCTTGTGCCAACGAAAAAGTTCCCGCTACCACCTATTCAGATGACCTATTGGATATGGGTTCGATTAAACAGCTATGGAAACAAAATCGCCTTTGATGTTGTTTGCGTTGAACCCATTAAACAAATGGCAAATCCGCAGGTTTCTTTTAGTCCCACAGTTTGTTCACTAGTTGATTTCGTCCCGTTTCTGTCTCATAGTACTTCTAACACTTCGGACTTCTCAATGGGCAGCAGTTCGGTTGGAGTAGCGGTACCCACTTTAAGTATGTTCATATTCCTATGAAGTAGGTAATTGATTTTCCATCTGGTTGTAGGTGTATGGTCAGTGGTGGATGTTCCAAGTGAAGAGGGTTATATTCAACCCACGTTGCTGTTCAATAAGTTCGATTCAGACGGTTCCCAACTTCCTCTTATGCCCACTTCGTCGTTGATAAGCTACGCCAACATGCAGTTGTGGCAAGAACCATTGCCTCAATCAATTTTTGCCCCCAGGCGTAGTTACAATGACGAGTTTAGTATATCTGATGGTATTGCTAAGGAAGACGTTGATTTAACCGCCTTCATGGATTTCATTTTCACTCCCGGCCGCTTTGCTAAAGTGGCAATTCGAGATGCCTTCAAGGTTAGCCGTCGCTCCACTCGCACCTCATAAGCATTTGGTCTGATTATACCATTGTTTTTTTAGTCATTGAAGCAGTCGTACCACTTACCTCAAAAATGCTCTTCTCCAGACGTCGTTGTGACTATTATGAGGGATGAAATCACCCACGCTCTCATTTCAGTCGTGAGTAGAGTTTAGCAGGTCTCTCCATTCCCTTCATTTCACTTCTGATCACCACTTTTCATTGGCATGGCCGCCAGTTGCGACCATCACTCTCTGTTGCCGAATTCCAAACTCTCCTGAGGACTTTTCACCAGATCGTCGTGGACTACCACCAACGAGCCTCTGAACCTCTGGGGTTATTTTGCGTGGAGTCGAATGGAGACGTTGTCGTTGTGCGTCGTTCTGGTCTCTCCGTGGCGCGACGTCTTCAGTCGACGGAGGAAGCTTTCTTGAACCCATCCTTTCCTATTTGCTGTCCCACCGAGTCAGGTAGGCTGTCCTCCTCTCCTCTCCCGTTTTCACGACATTAGATCATCAATTTTTAGCACCTTTTACACCCAACTCTAGATCTCGAGATATTGACGTCGAATCACCGAGCTGTTAAACTGCGTGCTCGGGAGTGCGTCATATCTCACTGTCGCCGAATTGTCAGGGGTCTCACGCAGTGCCAAGTTTGGCTGGAACATGAACGCAAGATTTGCGAGAATTCTGAAAACTTCCAGCATACTGAAGCTGTTCTCAATCAACTTCTGTGAGTACTTCCCTGGAAGGCCTATAAGCGTTTGTTTTAGTCAACCGTGTCATCCAATTTAACATTACAGTGGTCAAACGATCAGAAGCTTTGTTTAAATGTAGTTTTTGTTACAACAAGTAGAAAGGCTCATAATTGTTCGAAGAATTTTTTATAACCGTCTTATTCGTTTGTATGCCATATGAGGAAAACAAACTCATAACTTTTTTTTAAAATAATTTTTGATAATGTTCGGACCGATCTTCATCTACGTTTACCTTGAATTTTACTAGAAATATCAACAGTAATGTTATTAAATTGTAGGGCCAACTTGCCTGCTAATAAGTTATTTGCCTGGGGAGAGGATGGTCTTATAGAAGGAATAGACGACGCCTTTGATTGGTTTCTGGAATTGTTTTTCACACCGAACCCAATCGAGACCATTGCCACCGAGTTGGAAGAAGAGGAAGTCGATGAGGGTAAAGCACGAACAATTGAGGTCTCAGCGACATTTTCCCTATACTAACCCAGTTTTTTATCCAGAACCGGTAGATGATGTTTTGACACGTAAAAGTCTTCACCAACGCTCCCCAGATCTTCTGGGTTTCGGATCAAGTCTGTCTGCGGAACTGCTGCGTCAAGGTGTCTGGCAGGCAACAAACACCAGCTTGCGTTTCTGTGTCGCGATGTACCTTCTTTGGCGCCACTGGAACCACCACTTTTCTACCTCACTCGGATCTTCTCGGATAGAGGGCCGTTTGCAGCAAATCTATCGATGTCTTGCGGTCATTCATTGGCTCACCACTACTCGCGCTGCGCCTTCATTAGACCGAAATTTCCTGTGGGTCGCTTGTTGTCTCCAAAGCCTGCTCGAATGCTGGTGTAACTGTTAGTTACGTGCCTCTTCTATGACTTCAGATCGTTGGCGTGGACGCATCTCAAGATGCTCGGTATGGAAGATCGCTCCATGGACTTCGCCCCTCTTAGAGGCTTTCTTCGCAATGATTACCATTCTACTTCCAACAGGATGTATTTTCAGTTTTGCGGTTTGAGTCTCTTTGAGGAAATCATTCTCTCCGCTCCTGAGATTTTCTCTGGTATCTCGGTGGGAACAAATAAGCCATCTTGGCGGACACACTCCTCCATAATCATCACGGCTCTTCAAAAACTCCTCTGTCCTATATTGAATAACGGCGAAACTATTGTTCCCATTCTCAAACACCTTTTACTTGGCGCTCGGGTAATGCTATCGTGTATTTTTAAGGTGTTCTATAGTCCGAAGACCCTTTTTATTGTCTTTTTTACTGCAGTGTAAGGAGCTACTGACCTTGTGTAAGTGTCTTGCACCAAACACTTTTGATATTATCGATATGAAAAGTCTGCCAAGTTTCCGTCGAGACGAGCAGATAGGTGGACGATCAAAGTCCATCCTCAGAAATGGATCCTGGTGGCCGGGAGATGTAAACACACTCTATGTGTGTGCTTTTCTTGCATTGTTGTGGTCCGGGTCAGTCACTATTATCATATTGAAGCTTTGGATTTTCATCACCAGGAGTAGCCAACTAAATTCACCCTCTTGTTCTCTTGCAACCGTTTTTCAGACTCACAGACGAGGCGGTTGAACAGTATATCCAAGGTTCTTTGTATCTGCGACGCCGTCTGCTCAGTCGTTTGTATGCCTTTGCTACTGAATGCCCACCAGAGTTGGCACTTGAAAACGTGGTAGTTCCATGTTCTCTCCTGGGAAAGCTCTTTCCTGCCGAATTCGCCCCAGGTGATTCAATCGATTTTCCCGCTCTTATTCAAGATAGTCGGGGTATACCTTCCACTCCATTCCTTGTGGACGAAGTTCAGATTCGGTACTTAATCAAAGTATGTGTGGTTTGAATAGTGCGATTATGTGTCTAATTTCTTCGTGCCGGTAACTATCCACTGACTTTATAGGCGGTGCCGGTATTAGAACAGCTTGACAAGTCCCAACATGTCATCCGCTTGTGCGAGTATGCACTGGAAATCATTCAGAAAGCCTCTAGTGACGCTTCTGCTAGGGGTCTTCTGGATTTTGAAGCCAATTCTCGAATTGCATCGCCTGTATGTGTCGGCGCACCAGTTTCTGCCATGGACGGATGGAGTATGTTTATCTGGCGTTTATCAGCACTCATGCGTAAATTGGTCGTCAAAATAGCGGGAAGCAATATGTTTAAGATATTTTCGTAACCACGATCCTCTCCATTTGTATTTGTTGGGGAATGTGACATGGTTTGAGCGTCACTAGGGTACTGTTTTACCACTTATGCAGTCACAGCAAAAGAGGGTAAGGCGAGTCACACCGGTCTCTTCCCCACATCCGCTGTTTGTACTGATGATGAGAAATTTCTCAGCCTCGCACAAAATCTCTCTGAACTTGAGGCGGTCCTTCGCACTCGCATTTTCCGGCACGAACTCGCCATCGGGAATATTGCAAGAGCCCATGCGTCAGTTATAAGTAATCCCGATAAAGCGAGGTAAGTTAATGTTGAAATTGGCCCTTCATACTTCATTTACTATTGCTAACCCGTTCCTCGGTGCTATTACACCTGTAAGAGTGATTGCTTCAGGGAAATGCGTAAAGGGTGGTACCTCGGAGCCATCAATCTACCTATGACTCCCTTTTAGACAACGCGATTGTCTCCACTTGTTGATCACTACGCTTTGTGATCGGGGCAAAACCACCGACCTCGTGAACCTCGAATATGGATCTCTAGAAAATGAGGTAGTTCCTCTCATGTTGTGTACTTTTACTGTGATACTTGTCAATAAGTTGCACTTAAGCGTTCTGAATGGCTCTTGCTCTTAGAGATATAATGCTAGGCACTGCTTACCTTAAGCTTCCTGCTGTAATACAGGTGTGCATTATCAACCGAACTAGAAATGCATTGCTATAATTAGCAAATCACTCGGTTATTTAGCTGTTTGGAAATGGTCTGCACTTGTAAAAGTAATCGATCGATTTGGACAAAGGTTAATACAGGCTTTCAGAGATTGTCGATAGGCAACCAGTGGAACTGTTCCGGACGGTTAAGCTACTCCCTACTAAAAGGCCTTTTCTTTGCACTACTTACGTGAAGGAATTTTTCAACGCTATATTTGTTATAGCTAGATGAAGAGAAGCAGCACCTACATTTTTCATCACTGCCGAGTTTTGCAAACAATTCAGCCAAAATTAACCTCAGCTATTTAGGTTGATATATTCACTTGACTTTTAGTTTGTCTCCACCCTCAAGTTGAGAGCTCGGGCCGCTGATGTGTTACCGAAGTCGGTGCCACGGCGGCAGGCATTAAAGGAAGGTGCAGTGGAGCAGGAGGAGAACGTCTTTTATCCCGTGCTCTACGCCTACTACATGCGTCGCTCGAAATTCCATTCCGCTGCGGAAGTGTGCTTCGAGCAAGCTGTTCGACTCGCTGAGGAGTCTGCACTGCTCCCCCTGACTCCTCTTCGACGTGCCAAATCTGACGGCTCCTGGGGTGCTGGGTCGTGGGTTCTGGAGGCACTGCAACAACAGGCCCTCTGTCTCTCTGCTTGCATCAACACCCTTGAATTGCTACCGTTCCAGGATCAGTGGGTCGTCATACGTGATTCAAAAACCGCCTTTCTTAATGATGCAGAGGTCTCTGTTAGCTACTAAATGCGTTCCCTTCTGAGATTACTTCTTAGTTAGTCCGATTTTCGTTTAGTCCTGTGCCCTTACATCAGGCGTCTCTTGGGCCTTCGACTTGGAAGAGGAAGGAGACGCGAGCGAGAATTGTTTGGGCGAAAGGGGAAGTGAGGAAATGATCGCGTCTGGGAGCGTTTTAAATCCAAACACCGTCATACGTCGTCAAGCCGGGGGTCGTGTTCTACAATTTACGGATCTGGAACATCATTACTTGGTGGTGCAGGCCCGTCTTCGACTAGCTCAAGTCTCCTGGGAACAGGGTGTGCTACGGGCAAGAAGCACTTCACTTCACGACCTCTACTCCGCTCTTATCTCTACTGCACTATACGAGGTCGTGTTCATATCGCTTTTCCTTAATCTCATGAGCGGATAGCTTTTGGCGATACCGTGTATTCTCCTTATAGGAAGCCTTCCAATTGCTGGTTGCGTTCGATCTCGATCCCTCACCTCTAGTTACCACTATTGCGTCTCGCTGTGTAGCACTTGCAGAGCACCAACAAACTACTAAAGACGCATTTGCCCCTTGTCTGCCCGCGCTCACAAACAGCACTGCGCCACTGAATGCTGAGAGGGTCCTCGTGACCAAATCCATGGCTGCTCTTTCCGACTACCTCACTGTTGCGGGTGACGTGGTGGAAGCGAACCGCAAGAAGTTCGTATCTAAAACGATTAATGGTGTTCATGCAAGCTTCAACACCGTCTTACAGGCGTTTACTCTTCTAGCAATCTCCTCGATCTCTACTGGTCTTTGCTGAAGGTTTTACTGGCCAGTCTGGACTCCTGTGGTATTTTAATGGTTGGTGACAAGCCCCGAGCTAAGTGGGACTTCGATTTGTTAGCCTGTCGATCGATACTCACAAAATCATCACTCCAACTTTCATCCATTCAACTGCCCTGCTGGCTCATGCACTTCCTCCCTGGCCGTCCTTTCGGCCCTGCTATACCTCTCCTACGCCTCCTTCTTGACCACAACCGGCTGCGAGAAGCCTATCGTCTTGCTTATGCCATTCTTTTGACCGTTATCGGTCATGAAACCGGCCAATGCCCAGCTCTGTTGAAAGAGGTACATTTCGCGCACATCCATGCTCTCGCAGGATGGTGGGCTCACCCGTGTCTTCTTTTTACTCAGGTTGATCTGCAGCAACTTCAGATGAATTTGCGCTCTTCATCGGAGCATGTCGCTTCATCTTCAATACATCTTCCTCACAACCTTCTTATCCGTCTCCTAGAAGCCCTTGCCATTGTTTCTCATAAGTCTCAAGCTTACCGTTTCGTAAGTACCACTGCGAACCTATTCCTAATTGGCTGATGGCACTGAGCTGGTTCGGGACATAAGCTATGGCATTTTTGAGCATCCGTTTTATCATGCTGCTTGGCAACTTTATTGGTCGCCCAGTATTCCATTTGAAGGATATGATAGTGTGGAATCGTGCAAAATCAGGCTACATTCCTTGAGCCTTTATCAAGCAGTCATAGACTAACGGGTAAATAATACAGTGGTGCACTTTCTTGTTAGCCTCCATTAACAGGTCTTTTTAAATGCATATGACTGATCCACTTTTACTGCCTAACTGTGCCTCGTTCGGTCTGATTACAAATCAAGCCATGTTACCCTTCGGATTTTCGCCAATCTTTCAATCCTTTTTGCCCTTCACTTTAGATGCATACGGGATTGCAATCAGTGATGAAGCAGTATTACTCTAAATTGGTCTCGGTGGATGGAAGACGTCGACAACTCCGGTCGTATTAATCGTGTCATACACTTCCCAATTAAATAGTCTTTGTACAGATTTGCTCCTTCGTTAGCATTACTAGTAAACGGACTTTGAAGATCGGTAGCTCTGCGCCGCTCTGGCCTGGCTCAACGTGACGAAATAAGGTCGTTTTCAAGGGTTTTACATTCCTTATTTTGAATGCGTGGCATAATACTAACGCAAACTAATTTGTCCTCCGCAATAACCTTCCTTTTTTTTGCTAATTGAAGGCGAAATTACCGGGAATTGGTCCTGGTGCGCTAGTCAGTTGACTTGGTAGGGGTAGGTTCGATACTTGGCTGTCTGAAAGCGCTCGACTACTGAGGCACCACGTCTGTCACCATGTTTGATAATGATAGACGGCTGTTAAATTCGAGACGTGACGGGGTAGGGGGGAGGTGGCGTTCTTCCATCCGTCCAATCTGCTTTGACAATCATCTGCTAACTGGGCCCGATTAGTTTACGTCGAATTCGTTATGGCTCGTGCTTTTTGATGCTTGCTTTTTGAATTCATCGGTCTGGGTGAGACGATTAAAGTACAAAGGGTTTGCCCTCTTTATGTAGATTCTCACCGTAGTTCGGCCCCTTGTTTTAATGCCGGTCTCGATTTTGCGCGCAAAACAAAGATACCTGGACTGAAGATTATTCCATCGCACCCCATTTCCCGAACTTTCCATTGTCTAGGCGTACTCTTCAATGCTTTCACGCTGACTTTGTCTATCATCCAATCACTAAAGACCGCGACTCCTTATTGATCAAGGGGAACCATACGCCACTACTGAATGTTAACCATTAATAAATGGGCGTAAAGGTAAGGTCCAGCAATGTCTCTTCTTTTACGGCGGGTGAGTGCACAAATTTGAGCTAATATATTTTTGTGAGCTAGTTCGCTGACGCTTATTCGCCTTTACTTCGGCACAAGGGCAATTTGTTTTCACTTGCTCACTGGCTCGTATCCTGGAGACCGCGAAGGGTGGTGAATATGGGAACAGTAATTGCACTTTAACCTCGTAATAAATCTGCGCATCTGCACTCACGAGCACGCGCATAGCTGATACTGTGCCTGGTGCTACGCACATGCCCATAAGTATATAGTTCTAGAGCGTTAATGGAACCCGCATATTCACAGTCATAAGATCACAAAATATCATGATCGCGCACTGCTACTGCGTGGCTGGATCGAACGATAGATGCACAGGCGGAGCAGGCTCCACTAATTGAGACGGGGGCAATTGCATCAAGTGCTGGTGGACACGTAGAAAAAGGAATATGCAGTTACCATTGCCTGGCTGCGCTTAGATTTTGTCGTCAATTTTCACAGCATCCCACTTTTGCTCTTATATCTCTCGCATGCACATGGCTGGTAAACCATGACAAAATGCAACACCGGAGATATGCTGTGAACGAGTCTGTTTTGTGTGAGAGTGAACGAACAACAATGCCTAATTTGGGCTTTCAGCACAGTGATGCCTCGAGTTCCGCAATGGATAGTTGCTTCAAACAGCCCAATTATTCCATTGCTTCTCTTTTAACTTTTCCTCAATGACCTGCTTCCTAATTTTATCCACTCAGTACTTGCAGAGGTTGAGCGACCACAGAAATAACACAGCTGTTGCCAAGGTGAAGCTGGTACGAGCACAGCACTTATATTACTGAACTGTTATCAGGCAATGACCCAGAGCTGGCTCCTCGAATGGGTTACGGTAAAATGTCCAGAAGTCACAAACACCACTAGCAAGTACACACCCCAATGATGCTCCTTCAGCTTGCTTGACCCTAAGGGCCGATTTCATTGGGATAGCCAATTTAATATTATCCTCACTGTACTACGCAACTACTCCTTTCATTGTTCTTACATCTTTTAAGCAGATGTCATCGGGGTAAACCGTGCGTAGAAAGAGGATACTCTTCCTTTCCAGCTCGCCTATCCCATGGTAAGCACAAAAACGTGTTGTGGAAACACGCCAAATGCTTTCAAAAGTTGGTTGACAAAGTAGGCATTGTGCAGGAAGTAGTTATGGAAATCTAGGCAAATGTACCAATACATCCATGGATTGCCAGATCAAATTGAAAAAAAAATCAGTGAATAGTCGACTGGAGACCAGGACGTGTCTTGACGGTGGATAAGTTGGAGTGGAACAATGATGATGATGACAATAATATGTGACGGTAGAGGCTGGTGGATTCGTGTTACGATAGAAAATCGAGTAAATTTAGCCTAAATGTGCGACAGACGCAGTCCTGTTGCAACAACCTCCCTACGAGAGCGAAATCTACATCCGCATAATGCGCGTTTTGTGTACGAAGCGACGAAAGCGACCAGGCAGGAGCTACCCAGGTGGATTTGAGGGGGAGTTTATTGCTAATAAAAAACCAGGACTTTGAAAGCCAGAGACTGCCTGAAGATCTATCGCTATTTAATCTTGATAAGGACCTAGACATTTGTTTATAACCAACGCAGCAGACACTCTTAAACATGCCATTACTCCGAAGATATTTATCGAGGAATGTTCGCCCCGGATAATAAAACTAATAATTGTGGTGTTTAAATGTGGTTGGTAGGTGAGAGGCGGGAGGACAATTCCAACTTGGTCGCCGACGAGCGTGCTTTATCACCGGAGCCGGGGACTCCATTTTCGTAGATTGGCCTACTGTATTCGCCCTTTACCTTAAATAAAGAAATGTCTCGAAATATTCCGCCTTCTAATAGCAGGGTGGGAAAGAAGGAAGAGGAGGAACGGGAAGATCCCGCTACACTAGTGGCAGCGTTGGCGGACCTCACCCACTTCAAAGATGGCATTAACTTTGAAGATTGGATGAAAACCGCTAGGTTTTACATCCATGTATATCCTCAGTGGCAGAGAGTCCCGCTGCTCCACGCTCTTCCGCAAGAGCTCTTCCTGGCAGCAATAAATGCAGGAGTCACTGCCGACTCCGACATCGACCACTGCTGCGAGATTCTCTCCCAACTGGCTATTGATCAGGGAGGACGATCGCTGGCCAGAGAGTTCTTCCACCGAGACCAAAAGGTGGGCGAAAATGACGAAGAATACGCTTGCAACCTACAACTCCTAGCGGGAAGAGCCTTCAGAGGTTGCCCTCCAGCCAGAGTGACCAACTGGGTGGCCGTCCAATTCTGCGCAGGAGTCCGACCACGGACCATCGCCGCAAAGCGACAAAATTTGCGCCTTTTGTACCTACATCATTAAGAGCCAACTATAATCCAGTAAAAAACGGTGGTTTTGCTGCCTTTACTAGGCTGGGCACGCAGCAAGATGCTAGTGACTATAATAGCAGTACAGTAGAAAGAAACAAATAACCAGACACCCGAAGCTGGTGACGGGCATGAGTCATGGCTGCAATTCATCAACACATAAGAAATTCCGAATCGAAGGTATTCACATTGATGGAAGTGCTTACGACGAATCAATTTTGTTTCCGACAAAATCATGGCTTGATGATATCCTACGTTCGTGACGTCTCTACTTCTTACATGTTTCTCATAGTGAACCAATTTATCCGACAGCTGTCGACCCGTTTGCGACATTGAAATAAGTGGAGGATGGAGCGACTTTCGCACTAGGACTGACTAATTGTACATAAATATTAACCAAGGTGGGACAGTACTTATATGGTTCACATATCTGTAGGCAAGTAGGACATGTAAATGCCAAAATTGAATTCAGACCGTACTGTAGCATAACATCATAAGTAAAAATTTGGATGCTAATAAAGTTTGTTGGCAGCAAAATAGGCCAAATCCATAATCAAACTGCTAGAAATCATGTTACAATGCATCATTGAACCCATTTTTTAATGCTCACAATTGTGGAGAAAGAGTATTGAAAGGATTATTTATAAACAAACCGAATATAAGGTGGATTATTTTATAAGGTACCTACAGTGGGCTAATATGGACGGAAAATAGGTCAAAGACGACGAAACAGTGCTAAATTACATGACGCAACATAGATAACTTATTAAATATATCTAGAAAGTGATGAAGATTTTAGAGCTGTTGTGTGTGGCGACTCAGAGGGGGAGCGGACTGTCAAAATCTCAGTCAGCGTGAGTGATTCCAGTTGTGTTTATAGTAATCGTTCCGTTCTGCGCTCTCACCCACTGCAACGGCGCCTTGATACATAAGACTAACCGACCTGAATCCTTTTCTCCGGGGCTACACGCCTGGCGGCAAAAGAACAGAGATTACCTGACTGAGTCCGCGCATGGCTTGTCGACTTTGGTTACGCCAAGCTATAGTAACTAAGCTGCCATTGGGTTGTTATCAGTAAGCTTGGAGCACAGCTGTGCTTGAAATGAGCCAATCAGGAAGGACTGAGCAAGAGCACGGCTGTAGAATGTTCAGAGATTGCCAATCAACCGACCGCTAAACAATGCATTAGCAACCAAATCGAACAGAGGTTTTTTCGGCGATTGCAAACACCCTCAACAATATCAGTCCCGCACAGATAATCGCTAAAGCGCCTTATCAAGGCGACCTGACAAAAAAGCACCAACTGGAGAAGACTCGTTCAATGCCTGTTTTTGCCGTCATGCCAAGCCTATGAAGTGAGCTGATTATTTTTAACTTCAACTTCGACTGTGTGAGCTCCAGGGTTTTCATGCCTACTGTACGGTAGTGACAAACCACCCTTCAATGTATGTATGCTTTTTGGGACCTCAAAGGAAACCCAAGGCACCGCGTCTATTTTTAAACATTCTCTCTTCCAGAATATTGAGACCCCTCTCTACGAAAGTTCTCAAAGTAATAACCAACTTCATCCGATTGAAAGCTGACCTGCACGTAGCTGGGATAATGCTGTCTGCGCTTATATGTTCGCTTCCTGTTGAACAACCTCGCATCTTCTGGATTCTAGGTACCTAGCATTTGATTCAGTGACACTCTCCTACTGCAAAATTCTAGAAATGAACCACTATTGGCGGGTGTGATCTACATCTCTCATAGATGACCACCTCCCCTTAAACTTTATTGCTTTCCCCATCGCCTTAAGCGATTCCCATTTCAATCGGAACACGAAATCACTCATTTGGACTAGTCCGAGTACACTTTTCTGATTTTCATCAAGGCAACTGCCTGATTTTCGGTGTCCCACTTTTCTGACCTACAATCCTTCAATCCTACAACACCCCCTCCAAAGCAAGTGTTGTTACGTAACTTCGGCATAGACATCCACCAATCTGCGTTCTTCACTTTCAGGCCAGAACCTTGTGGTCGACTTTTTATCAAAGCCCCCAAGTTGGATTCCTTTAATGCTAATCTAAAGCTCCCACATTTGTACCAATATACATTGTCGGTGCATTCGTTGGGCTGACCATATCTTCATATTTTAGTCCGATTTATGACGTCTTCCGCCAAGAAAAACATACAAAAGTCGATGTGCGACACAACCGTGATCTCTAGACCAATAAACGAACCACCGAAGTTAAAGAATGTAAAAATTCAGTCCAAATGAGTGCGCCAGACTGTGGCAATTTTTCGTTATCAATACACTGACATTTACCCGCAATGCAAGATGGTAGGAACCTTTGAAGGTACCTTTATAGGACAATCCAAACAAGACTAGACGATTCTTAGCACAAATTCACTCAAAAGGGAAGCTGTCTAACCCTCATTTCAAAAGAAAAACGTTATAAACAATCTCGAGAAGTTCAGAATTTCTGTTGAAGTGGAGAGAACAGAACTGTATGTCGCTGGTTGACAACGCATGTAACTAAACGCTCACCACCATCAGGTATCCATATAGGCTTAATACTCTCCCAGGGATCCATGGAACACCGATCTTTCCAACTCACTACAGATGGGATTGTCAACCGAAAAGACTTCATGTTTCCTGGGACGGGTACGGTGAGGGATGAATCCAATTCAATTGCTGTAAATGGACCATAACATTCACACGATGGCCCTGGGGTAGACTGATCAGTATTCTGCTGAGGGCAACAGACGGACAACAGCCTATGGCTCGGTTCAATATGCGTCAGCTGAGCAGGACTGGCTGGTGCGGCTGGAGAGAAACACCTACAAACGCATGTGAGCGCAATGATGCTGATGAGCATGAAGCAGCGACAAAATTGATAAAAAACTTTCAATGACATGATTTTAAGAAGCTATTTACCCATGACCTTGTGAAGGACGCGAATCGCGTGGTCCAATTCTGTAAGGCTGAAGTCCAGAACGCATACCTAAACTACCTACAAGAACACAACCAGACCAAAACAGACAATGTTATAAGCAGGGGCTACACCATAGAGTAAACCAATAATAGCTAAGAAGTAAAGTCAAGCAAAGTAATTATCTTAAAGAATTTAATAGCAGGGAGATAATGATTGAAGGCTTCGTTATTGTGGCAATTGTCTTTCCCACAGTAACCGAGGTAACAGACACGAAATAGCATGTTTTAATCCATTAGTTTGTAATGCGAATATGTTTGTCGCGTGGCAGTACTTATCTGCTAGCAAAAAGGACAAAAAACGCAAATAAGGCTGGAAGAGAAGTTCCAAAAAGATTTTGCATATGTCGAGAGTTTTAATGCCGAAAGGATCATAGACCCAAGATTGGCAGTTAAAAACACAAGCATAAAGCTTTGACGGGACCAGAACAATAAGGAAGCACCGCAAGCATCATCCTGACGACGTACACCGCACGACAGAAGTAAGCCCTCGCCTCTTGAAATGCCCTCCGACGCACTTGATAAACACAAACAACGCATATAAGCCAACAGCAATAATGCAACACAAGGACTGGTAATCATCGTTCATTTCCTTAAGTTGTAACAAAGTTTGACTTTGTTACAATGGCCGAGTTCCATCATCAACTTCTTATTTCGCTAACCCGGAATGTACGGTCAAAGCTCGTATCAAGGAGTTGTCTTTGTTATTCAGTTAAATTACCACTTTATTGTTATCTTATGGCCAAAATAATTTGTCCTCCTTTCATCGCTCAGTAATTCTCTAGACGTAGGTGGGCATGTCTAGAGGTAGCATTTTTACTGTTTTGGGAAGGACTGAAGGGGTACTAGCACAAAGGCAGAAAACAGACCAAAAGCAGCAATTATATTAAATGACTCAAGCATGCCTTTGCTGCGCTCCGGGACGTCCTTGAAGTCAAAAGAACCCATAATGCTCAGAAAGAATGCGTATATTTGACATACAAAAGAATTTGATGATACCAACACGGCCCACTAGACCTGTACCCAAACTGAGATTCGAGCAACTAGTGTATTGCGCGTCATGTATTAATACTGTTACGAGCAAAATTATCTCAGCCAAATAAACCAGAAACAGTTGCTTCATATTTAACATTAGAAAAGGATGAAAGATGCGACAAACCTGAAGCAAAACTTTCGGCTCCAGCTAGCACTCATTCTTTACATAGCATTAGGAGTTGGGGGTACCGCCTTATACATCCGACTAAGTTTAGATAAACAACCATTTTAAGGGATTCTATTCCTACCGACACAACCCCTTCAAGGCAGTTTATTCGAAAAACGGTGTTACCTAGACAGCGGAGCACTAAAAGCACATACCGTAAGCGACGAGTGCCCTTCGATTCCCTGCGTTTGTCGCATCAAATAGGCACTGCCCTGTTTGCACCCCCACTCTGATGGACACTTTTAGAGCACTATGAGAGTTTTAGAATTTTCCTTCTTGCCTCTGCTTTAGCATGCTTGGAACGAAAAGATCGCTTTGATGGCGATAAATGCTTTTTGAAGAGTAAAGTGTTAGTTTGTGGGCTGCCGTGGTGTAAAGGGTATTAAAGTTCGTCTCTTCCTCGGAGGTCATGGGCATCCGCATGTTCACGTAAATGGGTCTTCCTTGTTCCTATGATATATATTCCCCATTTCGTATCCTCTCTACACAACCATTCATTGTAGTGCATTGTGTCTATATCTGTTCTGTCTCGGCCACCTTTGTGAAGTAGCCTACCATAACTGAGGTATACCGATTGCCTCTTACTGTAACCGACAGTGTCTACCTTCTCTTCTGGAGATCATGTGAGCATGGACTGCAGGGGTGCAGTCGCTGTGAATATACCACAAGTAATGCGCGTCAGATAGATATCAAGTATATTCTGGGTGAATGAATTTCACCAGCACCTTTTGCTCGAGGACCAGCACTTTTCTTTGCCCTACATGGCCTGATTGTTCATATTTGTACCAAGAAGCTTAGCACCAATATCCGCTTGGGTGCTCTGATTCAGTCTTAGTAAAGTAAAATCACGTCCACCAAGAACAGTTCCGATCACTTCTTGTGAGGTCATTATTATTTGGAAACAGTGTGCTTGTAGCACCTTAGCCTAGCATTTTCCTATTGCATTCAGACGAGTTAAAAGGTTACTAGCACGACCCGAGGGCCAAATCGTAGAGCCAAAGCACGAAATTTATCCCGGTATGCTTACGTACGTAAATAAAGATTCAACAAGTAGAAAAGAAATCAGACGAAAAACAACGGTGCGGACTACTGTTGCAGTTTAATGTATAAAACAAAGCACTTGTTTTAAATACAGAAAATTTTGTTAAGAAGGAAAATGTTGTCTTGCATTGTGTCCAGGTTTTTTAACCTTACCTTTCAACCTCCACCTAAATTATTACGTTGCATGATCAGAACGTAACATATGACTTGTAATTATCATGGCAACCATGACATGTTTTCCGTTAAACAATCCGTCAGCTGTAGCTATTGTAAAAAGAGTTAATTGTAAACCTGATTCAGCTAGAAAAATCCAAAATTAATTCCTCAAAGTGATTGCTTAACATGCAGGATACAGGCTAAAATATGCATGCTACATAAAATTTATTGATGCAAATGCAAGAATATCGATATGAAAACATGGTGAATGTAGAGAAAAAATATTGAGTAAAAATATCATATGGAAAAAATGGCATCAAGACGCTCGTGTCAACTAGAAAAGCAGAGACAAATGATTAATAGATTTAACGACTTAATGGGTGTATTAGAGCAGGGAAGAGGCCAAAATTTAAAAAAAAACCACAATATGTAGGGAAGGTTGAAATAGAGATTTCAACATTAAGATAATGCACACGGGCAGACACGACCAATTGACTGACTGACATGTGTACAAATGACTGATTTTTTAAACACCTAGGTGAGTGCATTAAAGTGAGTAAATAAAGAAAATTACTGAAATAGTGCATAACATAGAGGGGTGCCATTAAGATAACAATGCTGAAATAAAGTTCGCGAACAGATGATTGACTGATTTAGTGTCTTGTAGAATGTGCTGCAGCAAAAAAATGGAAAAGTTGAGAAGCGATAAAGTGCTAGTAAATTGCCGTTGAAATGTCAATGTCAAAAAGGCGTATTGAAAATTGACGGAATAATAGAAAACCTTAATAATTGTATTGGAGTAAAGAAAGAAATTAGTAAATATAATCAAAGCAGAGAAGAGAGCTGTTAAAATAATAATGTCATACGGAATAGCATTTACAGATGGCTGATTGATTTGACATATTAGTGAGCATGTTAGTTCAAATTATTTAGGATTACAGAAAAAAAGGCCTAATGGGATGTCATTGTTAAATAAAACATCTTTCCCATCTTGCTATTAGAAGGCGGAATATTTCGAGACATTTCTTTATTTAAGGTAAAGGGCGAATACAGTAGGCCAATCTACGAAGATGGAGTCCCCGACTCCGGTGATAAAGCACGCTCGTCGGCGACCAAGTTGGAATTGTCCTCCCGCCTCTCACCTACCAACCACATTTAAACACCACAATTATTGAGATATGCTTTTAACCTATTAAATTAGTTAAAGTTTAAGACGCGTAAAATTGGGAAAATATTAGTAGAGTGCAATTTAATGTAGTATCGTAATGGCGTAGCTTGGCAAGTGTGTCACACATGTCAAATATGTGAAGAAACATTTAGACATTTACTAAATGCAGAACACTACAAACAGTTCCGAAACAGCAAGTAATAAAACTGGCTTGATTGGGAAAAAACTACACACGAAAACAACCGCTACCACTAGAGAGGCAAAATGTCTGCACTTACTGTAATACCATGACAACAATCGTTACAAAGTCGCTTGAACTCATTGCAAGCAAAATTTCCACGCAAACCACCTTCACGATTACCGAAATCACTAGGTAGTCTAAAGGCCTGATAAGCAAAATTTACACATTTAACAGACCAAAAAGATCACCAAAGTCACGAAGTCGAATGGAGGTATGGCAAGAGCAATTCGCAAAAAAGTCACCAAGTTGTAAGACCAGGCAAGCGAAATACGCACATTTAACCTACTAAGAAAATAAACAAAATCACTGGTTTCTATTGGAGCCTAGAAAGCAAGATTTGCGAACTCAGTCTGTTAGAGATATAAAAAAGTCGACATTTCGTATCCATGTTTAAAAAGCAATACGACAAAATGACCACGTAAATAAATAAGACATACAGAGGACAAGCAAGCAAAATACGTACGCTTAAATAACTATTAAGAGAAATGAAGAATTAGCAGAAAATATAAAAAAAATTTAAAAATATATATATATATAAATATCAAAAAAAATATAAGGAAAGAACGCAGGATATATTAAAGAAAAAAAGATAGAAAGAAGAAAAAGATATTAAAAAATTGAAAAGAAAAATAATAGGGAAAGCAGAAAAAAGAGAAAAGAAAAATATGCAAAATAATATAAAATTGATAAAAGAAAAAATGTCGTAAATAAAAGGAGCAGAAAAAATAGCAAAAAAATCAAGAGTAAAAAAAATGCCACGTAAAAGACATAAAGGAAATTGAAAAGAAAAAAAGACTTGTGAAAAGACCTCACATCCTCACATTGACA